>JASGCC010000082.1:677066-1168047 GCA_030067915.1 Hydractinia echinata
CTCGAATTGACTCAAGAAAACCTGGAGAAAGGTAAGAAGTTAATTAACTTGATTTGCTCGTTTTAGACTATATATATCTACATTTCAACGCATATCTAAGCCACAAAAAGTTACAAAAACATATAAAGTTTTACTTAACTTTTATATGTCTGGGTTTAAGAAGCAGGATGTCTGAAGGAACTTGAACTGTTTGAGTTTCTGTTGAATGGGCATTGCGAATAGAAATGTCCTGTCCTACCACAACCCCAACAACTTTGCTCAGAATAACCTTTGTAATTTTTCTTAAAAGGATGATGCGCGTTAGACTTATCAAAGACTCTCTTATCACTTCTGGATTTCTTTCTCTTTTCTATTTTGGCGTTGGCTGATCTTATTGCCCTGTTTATCCCTTTCTCGTCGTCAGAGTCTGAGGCCATATCGTCGCTTATGTACTCATTAACTGTAGCCCAGATTTCTCTATCAGCCAGACCAATCAGTTTCGCACGTTTGCGTTTAATACGCAAACGTGTGAAACAGTAGTAAGATTGTTTGTCTGAGATAATTTTACTGTTTCTACACTTGATTGTACTCCACAACGCATTTTATTATGCGTAAATTACTATTTTCAGCGTAGACTGCACTTCCGCTATTGCAAGCTCTGTTTTTCCCGAAATCGCATATTTTATACTCGACATCACTACCCCTTGTAATACAAATTTGAGAACCAGATCTAGGAGCGCGATTGTTGTTAAGTTAAGTATTTGATATTGAAGCAAATGTAAAATATTTATAAATAACAATCAGATCGATGTAGTTTAGTCCAAGCTGAAGTTTATCATATATTTCCAAATATGAAAAAAATCCTAAAACGGTGAAACATAAAATTCGGAATAAGTAAAACGGTAACGACAAACTATCCGATTTATCTTTTTTAAATAAACGTGGTGGGACAATCAGTCAGATCTAATCTTTTCCATTATCGTATTATATAAGCTAATATCTTACGAATTTCAAATTGTACGTTTGGTACACAGAAAACAAGACTCGAAATTCAAGATGTCTCCAAAATTGAAATAAGAAAATAAACATTTCAAGTGATCCGGCAGTATTACATACTTTCGTAGGACTGGTAACCAAATCTC
Source organism: Hydractinia echinata (assembly GCA_030067915.1). Taxonomy (NCBI): domain Eukaryota; kingdom Metazoa; phylum Cnidaria; class Hydrozoa; order Anthoathecata; family Hydractiniidae; genus Hydractinia; species Hydractinia echinata. The sequence continues at coordinate 678,188 of JASGCC010000082.1, forward strand.
AGGAAGTTGATACGAGATGCTGTCTATGTATCTGTCACGTTCTATACTGTTGACGGTTTCTTTTATCTTCCTAGGCGTTGTTCTGGATTCTCTGTCGATGATTTTCTTCTCATCCCAATTCGTCTGATGACTTCTGCTCCAGCTGTGGTCTGCAATTTCGGTCTTCTTCACATCTCCGGTTCTCACTGCCCGCATATGTTAAATTTAAAGTTTTACCTTTTGGCTTATCCGCCGCTACGCTTTCACTAAGCTTACTAAACCTCCAGTGAAAAAATGGAGAATACAAGGCATACGGAATATTATGTACTTAGATGACGGAATTCAGGCAGCAAAAAGTTTCTATCTGACAAAACCACACGTTAATATTGCAAAGAATAATTTAAGAAAAGCTGGACTAACAATAAACGTAAAGAAATCAAGCCTAATTCCAAAACAGGCGCGTTCATAGCTTGGCTTTCACATAGATGCAAGCACGATAGAGTTTTCTGTATCTCCAGAAAAGTTCGAACATTTGTTTATGTTACTTCAAAATTTGTATATAAGAAATTTCTTTTCAGCTAGAGAGGTTTCTAAGGTTTCCGGCAGAATTATCTCCATGCAGATAGCCATCAGACAACTAACTCGATTGTTTACACGTCAAATGTATGCTTTCATTGATGTATGTAATACATGGGACACCGCGGGATACTTAAGGCCAGTCTTTTTTAGGTGTTTCATCACCCGCAGCACCAACACTCGTCGTATCATAACCATTTTTAGCAAACTTAATAGTGAGGAAAAAACATTTCTGAAACACTCTGTACCATGTCCAAAATTTGAATGGATGACGTCATTGTGGTATGACGCATTTCGCATTCCAATCACGTCGGCTGAAATAGGGCCCGCTCTACTTGAAAATTGTAAATGGTACAGGGTGCGGGCCGGTCCTCAAACGATATGAAATGTTTCAACTGACGGGATTTTTTCTGACACGGTAAAATATGACGTCAATACCTTCACGAATTTGCCGTCAATGCCGATATGCAAAAAATAAAAGATGCTACGCGCGAAATTTAAAAATTTTGTTACGGCTGCATTTTTTGGCTGTGGGTTTCACAGAGCAGCAATATATTGATTATTTTTAAGAACATACATAATCAAAATTCTCCCAAACGTTATGAAACGTTTAAAGAGCAATTTTCAGATCTTCAAATTAAAGAAATGTATTTTCACAGAAAATCCAAAGATTTGTTGACTTTTATCCGAAGAAAAAAGTGGCCTAGTAAAGAAAGAACAGAGTATGAAAAATATTTTTCAAAGTCACGGTGGTCCAAACAAGTAAGCAAAAAAACACACTTCACGATGTATTGAATGTGCTAAAAATATATATGAATCAGCAAAAGTTATTTCCAGAGGTTTTGACATGTAAAGTTCAAAGACGTCGATCAAAATCGGGACGGCAAGATACTGATTTTCAAATTGATGTTCTAAGAACAAAGCAAGACAATGAGTATATAAAAGAATCTGCAAGAGCCGTCCTATCTGACATTACTAACAAGTGGGACGAAATTTATAACACACCTTTTACAAAAGTATCTACTAAGTTACCGGAAACAAATTTACAGGAGAAACCTGATGAAGTTAATAAAAAACGAAATACGAAAAAACTATACAGAAATATCAAATTAAAACTACAAGAAGCATGGACAAAGGAAAATAAGGACGTTGATACATATCTTACAACAAGGCAAACACAGGCAACATATACTAAAGTGAGATCATCATTATACTTTGAGTCTAAACAGGACACTCTTTCAAGAAAAAAAACAGGTATATATTATACGTCACGGTAAATTTCCACTGAAAGAAAAGTTTGTAGATTCCGCAAAAATCAAGTTCCCACATTGAGCACAAATAATGCGATTCACAAAATGAAATTACAACACAATTTAACAATCCATAAAAAAAAAAATCCTCAAAAATTAATTGTCATCCACAAAAATAAATTCTCTCAGATAAATATTTTGGACAATCTGCAAAAAAAAATTAGTCTAGTCATTTTGACGAGTACAGAACTAATTTTTGAAATTAAATTTCCCCTAAAAATTTATTTTATTATCGAAACAATAAACAAGCTTGATTTTTGGATTGTATTGTTTTTTTCATTCTGAATTGTAAAAACTGGCACTGCCTCCGAATTAGAAAATTTGTAAACAAACATGTAACTTCTTACATTACAGAAATTCCTAATAGAGAAAGACATTCACCAGATCCATCTGAATTGGAATTTGACAAAGCAGGCCTATTGAATGAAGTAAAATCATTAGGAGATGGCTCTCCAGTAAGTAAAAATGTTTAAATACATGTATATATTTAACAAAATTAATGTATCGTCTTTTTTAATTTAATTATATAATTTAAATAGTAATTCTAATTCGATTAAATGTTATACAACTTTATATATGTGTGCACATAACAATTTTTTTAATTACTTGAGCGTCCAACTCATTTATTTTTCTGATTTTCCATTTTAGCTCAACTTATCGTCATTGGCACAGGAATACAACATCCCAGGTACAAATGGCAACATGGTAGTTCAAGAATTTCTTGAAACATCTGGTGTAGATTTAACAAAATACACTAACAACATGTTCAACCAAACTCTGTCGACGATACCAAAGATTGCTATGTACAGTAAATTTCGATAAAAACCTAAATATAAATATTGTAAATGATGATGAGATTATAGGTATATATAATGCTGTTATATATACTGTTTATATAAGTTATTAATGTAGGTTATTGTAAGTTATTAAAGATTATTATAGTTTATAGGTTATTTATAGATTATAGGTATATATATTATATATACATAGTTTATTACAGTTTACTATAAACTTATTATTATAATTTACTACAAAATTATTCACGAAATTTTTGTCGCAAAATTTCTTTATTTTTCTTTATCACAAAATATAATTCTCACAGATCTGAATTATAGCTTATATATTTCAATCGCAAAATCGCAAACATTATTTCCAAAAGTTGCACACAAATCTTGTTTGCCAATTCACAAAAAAACCATATAACCAGACATATATATACATATATTTATACCTAGCTATGGTTATATTATCAAGGGGTAGAAAAAGCACCAAGGCAAATTCGTTGTAGTGAAATTTTATATATCAACGGAAGTTTTTAAATTTCCCGGGATTTTAATTCACCGAAAATAAATTCACATTAAGTTAGAACAAGTCATACAATGCAGTGTAAGGCTACAGTTCGGGAAAAGGTTTATATGTAAACAAAACAGTTTCTGTTTACAAACTTTTTCGGTACAAAAATCATAGTTTCCAAATATGAAAACCGACTTCGGTTAGTCCAAATTTGGCTAGCACTTATGGGTTTTGGTTCTATGTGGAAAAAATCTGTAGCTACCTTTATCCCGAACTGGGTGTTACTAGCCAACAGTCAGTCAGGGAACAAATTATGACAACAAATAATGCTAGCTAGCTATATAGAAGTTGAACAAAGATGCGAAAACGACAGTAACAGTGATTTTATAACTTCGGAATATTTCTAAAGCATAAAGGATAGCATAGCCTGACTAGCAATTCCTCTCTTCCTGTGAATAGCCTAGCTATATATATTTAGCTCACGACAGCTTTCTGTTTTTCATGACTGGCCAACTCTGAAATCTTACCTTGAGCTGTCATTCCAGGAATCGCTTGACCCAAAAGTAGATAGTATTTAGCTAGCTAGACTAGACTAGAGCTGGTTCTGGCTTCAAACTTTTAGCTAGCTATGCAACTAAAATCTGAAGATGTATGTATGTATCCTCGCGTCGGACAAAGCCGCAATCCGGTTCTGGCGACATGACGGCTTAATCACAAAAACGCGGGAGCTCCCGGAAAACAGTCGAACTTTCCCGAACATAAATTAGACGCGCCTTAAGTAGCCCGAGTATACAGTGTAAAACTATCCTCAGAGAACAAAAACGCGATGCATGTTATCTGCAACCGAAATTTAACAAGTTTAAAAACAAAAAAACAACAAAGTAAGCCCAGCGAAAATATCTTTCGTTCTAAGGACGAAATTGATTTGAAGTAGCCCTTCTAGAAGGTTTTGTAAACATATGTTAGAAAAAGTTTAAGCCTGACTGCGTCATAATCAGTGCTTAGAACATTATCATGGATATAGATATTCAGAAATTACGTGATTTTTTCTATTGTATACAAAAATAAAAATCCAATGTGGAGAAAAAACGCAAATATCATGCGGCAAAGCGGCCCGCCGCAAAAAACTGCGGTTTCACTGTGAATGTTTCCCAATCACCCAACAATGGTGGGCGGCATTTTTCGAAACGCTTTTTTAGCCTTCCCAAGACAAAGTTTATAAGAACATAAGCCTCAAAATGTTAAGACTGTTATAAGGCTTTGTGAACAAAAATATAAACAAAATATAACAAATCCAAGTGCTACACTCTGTAGCAATTATCACCGAATTACGGTAATATCGTAAATTACAGAATAACCACCCCCTGTGGAATAACCACCTCTGCCTAATTAACCGCCCTGCCAATTAAGCACCCCTCTAATGACCGAAATTAAGTAAGCTCCCCCACCCCTCATTTGCGGTAAATTAAGAGCATCCCAAGAACATTTATAGGCTGCATTTCGAAAACGTTAAAAACATTGCAAGGCTCTTTTCCATTTCAATGTTCTTATAAAAAAATAATGTCTATATATAAATTAGAAATTAAAATAATTTACATATAGAATTCTCTAAAAAAATAAAAGCTTTAAATTTTGGACATTCTATGGTATATACAAATTCCTTTATGTAAAATTGAACTTCTGAACAAGTTCACTGAATGTTTCACTATTTAGGCGTTACTCTCACTCTCTCGCTCAATTTTTTGAAAATGCTGACGGTGGATGTTTTGATAAAGGCTGATCTAAAAAAGAAAAAACATTCAAAAAATGAGGAACAATAATACAATTGTAGCATAAACTGAGTTAACACCAGGTTACTATTCAATCATTGTCTCTTCTTTAAGGCAGCACTTCAATGATTTGAAGAGGGCATTTATTAAAAAGAGACAAATCAATACTTCATGTGATGCAAAACGTATAGAAAATCTATATCAAGCTGATGCATAATCATTTTATTCTTTTGAGTAAAACATTGCTAGGAAGTGCAGAATTAATTAGTGCAAAATTGGGGTTTTTATGGGATACTTTAACAGTATTTAAGCATGTAACTCATTCAATCTACGTTAGTGTCAATCTTAATTTTTGCGTAGGATGAAACTTATTAGTGCAAATTGCCAGTTTCACTCTTTTTATTCCACACGCTTTTTTTCTCACAATTTTTTTTACCTTTAACAAGTCGACGATGGACATATTTTCTTTGCCAAGGACGGTGGCTGGAAAAGTCCCCTGTTCACATGAAGCAATATTTTTGAAACTCTAGAGGTACATGTTAAGTTTATCCATACACAACATATTTATCCCTCATTTATCCCTCCATCTAATTTTAAGACCATCAGGACAGAAAACGTATATACGAGACAGGTAAAGTATATATACATGATTTTATTCACAGTGTTCACAACATATTTCACATGTAAGAAAGACTAATACAAAAATTATGACTACTTGTGATAATATTTGATTTATTTAGTTATACTCCTTTAAAAATTTGTACAACATCGTTAAAACACCATATCAGTGAAATATCACCAGAAATACGAAAAAACATATTTTCATCCAAGTTTAAACCTGCTTTCATTTTAATAGTGTCAGGGTTTTTTATAAGAACATCTAAATTTCAGCAGATGCTTATGTTCTTATTTTTTACGCTTTTTCAGCCTCAAGTGTTCTTTAATTGTAATATATAGCAATTGTAGACTCATTATTTTGTTCTTATGAAGGTATTTAAACGTCAGCCTTTCTAATTCAATTTAATTCTTGTTGGCATAAAATTGCTAACATGAACTACATTTGCCTGCTCTAAGTTGGAAAAGTTGTGTTTCATGTGGGCAATTTATATTTTTTTTGTGATCGTATGCTCCCATACACAAATACCAGTTATATACATTTAGAGAGAAATTTATGAGAAAATGAGAAAAAAACTTATGTAAATTAAGTCACATCCAACTGCAATAAAAACCATGTCGGCGAATACATGCCAACGTGAATCAAGAATTTTTGTTAACACCTGGGCATTCGCCTTGGCCAATTGCAGAGTATCGACTTGAATCAGGAAGGCTAAACGTATATGTATGTGGTCTGGATTTTACCAGCTTACGGAATAACATATATGTACGTGTTCCAGAATCAACATGTTAAGGTATATAATATATATCCCAGTTATAATATAGATGTAAAAAATAATTATAACATAGTATATAAGTGAGCAATACACAAATCTTGGAAATAAAGTTTAAAATAAAATAGTCTATGGCTAACCGCCTGCATTTTTTTAGCCTGTCAATTTGCGTTTGTGGTCTGGAAATATAAACAACACCGTGTCACGATGAAACATGTCTAGCTAGCTGCTATATGATGGTGTTAAGTGTAGATAGGAACAAGACGTATGATATACGTAAACAATCTCGCGAATAAAGTTTACAAAGAGCTGTTTATCAGATTGTGATTTCTGTTACGAAGTTAGACACGACATATTTTGCTATTCACATAGGCAATAATATTTGTTAACTATGCAGTTATTTTTCAAAATTAATTTTTGAGATCTTCTTGAACGGAAAATTCCTCGAAAGTGAAGCCCAGAAGAGGAACGCAGAAAGTTGATGGTCGATAAAAGTCTTCGTTTCTCTCTTACGTAGACTACTTTCCAGGCATTTGGGGAGACCTTAATTCTGCCTACATTCATTTTTGTAAACTTTGGTGGAAACACCTTTACTTTACCAGTTAGTTAAATAATAATTTGAACACTTATCTTATCTTTTTAAAAAAATAAAATTTAAAACAGCAAATAAAAAAAAAGTAAAAATAGTTACCAAGATGAGATTCGAACACACGACTACTCCCGTTTCGGTGCTCAGAGAGGCAAAGATTTCCATTCTTGTGGGACACATTTGCGTTTTAATACGAGCTTGTAACAAGTGATTTATACAAAATTCAAGTATAATTTTATCCAATCGAAGCCTGGAAATATATTGTGTGAATGAATCTGGTTGGTTAGGGAATTTACCAAGCAAGTTCGACAAAGTGCCCAAGCTTACAGATAAAAAATCTGAAAGTCACCGAAATGGATAATTAAAACCCTTGTAAAACTAGTCCAGTTGGCTAACTATAAACCCAACTAATATCTTTGCTTTGCTGGTAGCTAGCTCTAACTATTCTATAGCTAGCTTGGTGACTAGACAAAGACATGTGCAGATCAGCTAAAAAACCCCAGCTAGCTAATCAAAATGCAATAATTCTTACCTCATATCAAGTACACTATAATATAAACTTCTCTGGCATTTCCACCAACAAGCCAACCCTAAAAGAAATTCCTCAGATGCACAACCAAAGGACGATTCAGTTCAACCAGAATTCAAAGTGCTTTTGGTCATAGTCCAAGGCTTTGGCCAAGGAACGTAAAATACTAGAAGGTCGTGAAGATCAGATTACTTACAATCTGTATTCTTATTAGTTGTAAACGAAACAAAGCTTTCCTATTGGCTTTTTAGGTAATAACAAAAAAATCAACAAAACAAATCAAATAACAATGGCACGCGCAAATATTTTAGCCTACATATCACAACCTCGTGCGTCCAGCCTTGATGCACTGTCTCTATCTCTCTATCTTCACAAGGCGATTTTAAAGATTCCGCCGATTTAGAGGGATTCACTACTTTGTGCTACGATTTAGAGGGATTCACTACTTTGTGCTACAAATGCACGAAATTGAAATGCTCGATATATGTACGACATAGAATAAATAAAAGCGCGGGGAGTGTTAAGTTGTTTATGTTCTTTGTATTATCTATTTCATCCGTTTTCCCAGATTGTTATAATTTTAATCAACCTTGTACCTAGGAGGGATTGCTACGTTTTCCTGAAAAGGCATGAGGATGAGTTTGGACTTTATTACGATACGCGAACTATTTTTTTGGGGGGTGCAGGAATTTTCGAAGAATTTTTACATTTATGTGCAGTAAGCACAATGTTTCAACGCCTGTAGAAGTAGCAGAACATAGAAACGAACCGTAAAGAAAAAACATACAACGTTTCAAAAACCATCAAGTTAGGTAATGGTTTCTACCCGCTCCACTATTGGTAGTGACGTCAGCAAAAATAAATTACGCTGAAGCAATCACTTTGTCTCAAATCGTACTTTTTTGTTTAAGCTTCGAGATTTTAAGAAATCGACATTTTGAGTCGTAAATAATTCATAAAGTGATTCTTAGAGGGGAAATCATCAAAAAAAATATTTTTTAACAACATGCACCCGATATGCTGTCGGAAAGTTCGCTTTCAAATATTTTTGCTCGTACGCCAGTCTTCTGAACGTGAGGTCAATAGCGCTTTCAAACATGGGGCATGAATAAGTTTTGTCCTGTTGTGGTAAAAATACAAGCATGTTTCGAAAAGTTTGAAAAAAAATAGTATGGCTATTTTTATACATTCAAGAAAATACATTTTCAAAACGATATTATTTTTTTGCCTAATTGGCTTGGCTTACTTTTGCCTGAACGGCTTCAGTGTCATTCAGTTTGCGAAATTATAATTTGAATTCTGATTTTTTGATCTTTTGCACGTATTTCGAATTTTAAATTTTGAACTTATTTTTTTCTGTTAATGCGTCAGGACCAAGTGTTTCTGCGTAATACACGAAGCAATTACTGATTTAGAAGGATTCACTACTTTGTGCTACAAATGCACGAAATTGAAAAGCTCGATATATGTACGACATAGAATAAATTAAAGCGCGGGGGTGTAGTACTTAATTTTAAAAGAAAAGGAATTTGACCACTTACAGTTAGCTAGGGCAGGGTATACCGCTTACATCCGTTTCAAAATTTTGACTCTTGTTTATGATGCCACGATTTGTTAGGTACTGGTTAAAATCACAATCGCGAATTCTTTAAAAAAGAATGGGCATAATTTCCCTCTAAACCATGAGACGAATATGGAAATTATACAAGTTGTTTATGTTCTTTGTATTATCCATTTGATCTGTTTTTCCGGATGGTTATAATTTTAATCAACCCCGTAAACAGGAGGGCTTGTTACGTTTTCCTGCAAAATGCATGAGAATGAGTTTGGACTTTAATACGATACGCGAACTATTTTTTAGGGGGTGAGGGAATTTTTCGAAATATTACTTTTTATGTGCAAGCACAATGTTTTAACACCTGTAGAAGTAGCAGATCATAGAAGCGAATCGAAAAGAAAAAAATATGCAACGTTCTCAAAAACCCTCAAGTTATGTAATGGCTTCTACCCGCTTGCTAGTAACGTCAGCAAAAATAAATTACCCTGAAGCAATCATTCTGCCTCGAATCGTACTTTTTTGGTTAAGCTTCGTGATTTTTAAGAAATCAATATTTTAAGCCGTAAATAATTCATAAAGTGATTCTTAGAGGGAAAGTTAACCCCAAAAAATATTTTTTGCTATTTTCTTACAACATTTACCCCACATGCTGTCTAAAAGCTCGCTTTTAAATATATTTTTGCTCGTACGCCAGTATTCTGAACGTGACGACAATATCGCCATCAAACACGGGGCAGGAATAAGTTTTTATCTTGCTGTGGTAAAAATACAGGCATGTTTCAAAAAGTTTAAAACAATATTAAGCAGTAAACAAACATTACAAGAAAAAAATGGTATAGATAATTGTATACATCCAAAAAAAATACATTTTCTAAACGATATTATTTTTTGTTTAATTAGCTTGGCTTACTTTCCCTGAATTGCTTTAGTTTTATTCAGTTTGGTTGCATACATTTGCAACATAGCCCTGTTATCTTGTGGTTGGTGTTGCTCATATTAAATATACTTTTATAGAAGAAATTCTTGTAACGAAACTGCTTACTATTATCGTGCTAATTTATGCAAAAAAAAACACGAACTATTGAAATTCCTCACGCAACAAAGAAATAAGAACATAAATATTTAATTGCAGTCAGCCAAAACTTTTAATTTTTGATTACTCTTTTTTTGAAAATATTCTCTGCTTTAAAAATAGTCTTTATTGTGGAAAGATCTTCTTCATATTGAGAACGAATCTACGAAGTGCAATGGCATCAAAAATGGGGCTCTTATTTTTAACACTGTTAATATCTATCGTATGCATTAGTAAAGGAGATATACTACGATTGTCTGAATGCAACAAGTTTGATGCTGTCTTTGATGTTGTATTCAACAATTTTCTTCTGATAAATACGACAAATTCTTTGGTTAGAAACGTCGCTCTGAATAAATGCTTGATTTTATGCATGCAATATCCAAAGTGCAGATCATTCAGCTACATGTTTCATCACTCACAGTGCCGAATACACCATTCCACCAGAACTGACAGTGGAAGTAAGTTACAAAAAGAAATAGGATGGACACACTATGAAACCAATGAGAATGCAACGAACGTGAGTAGTTTAGACTGCTTTTTAAGGCCTCATTCGTTCATGTGGAAGAAATAATGTGTTTGATAATAATATATTCAATGGGCACCATGAAGTTCTGTAAGAAATTGTTTTAATTTTCTATATACCTTATAGACAAACTGGTTCACGAAAATTCAATATCCATATTTGTATTTTATTAAAAAAAAACATGTTGCAGCATTACAATCTCGTTGTGCTTTTCAAAAAATCATTAAAACTTCAAACTAAACATAGTTCTTTTTTTCTTATGATTTTGCAATCCTCAGCCTCATTGTGCTTATAACGTTTTATAAGAAACAACTCCAGCGACGTGTAAAATTCCATAGAAACATCAATGAGAATATTTTCATTCATTTAAAGAGAGATGGGAAAAAAATTCAATATTTTTCTTGACCACCGATCAGTCGCCATGGCAACAGGTGTGTGATTTACCAAACCTAAAAGTAAGCAGGGCAATTCTGTATAAATACTTACGAGAAATTTTTCACGTCAGTCCATTTACCTGATTGATTAAACTTTAATGATAATAAGAATAGAGAGCACGTAACTATTCACTTGTTAAAGTTCAATTGAATTCAATTGAGTTCAATTGAATTTTTAGTGCGTGAACTTCCTACTTCTTCTTTTTACATGGTAAAAGCAAGACCTACATGTTATAAGGAAGACCAAAAAAGATCACATACGGAAAAAAATTAATATTCTAACAAATGTGTGAAAAAAGCAAAATCTATAATCCCAAAAAACCTTTTTTTGGTGAAGGAACAAGAATAAGCCGTCTTAAACGTTTCAAAATTAGGTGCGCGAAAAACGCACTGTAGATGTCTATAAAACAAGGTTTCTATAAGACATATTTACATGTTTAAGATGGCATTGACCTATTTTTGATGCGTTATGAAGTTTCTAAAATAAATCTTTCAATAGACGTCTTTGTTAAAAAGCTGCAAAAAGAATGCATTAAAATGGACAATTTAGCAGTTAAAAAGACGTCCTTTGGATATCTTCAGAGGTGTCTTTTAGATGTCTTCAAAAATATTTTTTAAATGTCTTAGAGATTTTGCTTGGTTTAAGTTTATGTAATCATTAAATAAGTGCTGTGACACTTTACTTTTTTTATTTAGGTCGGCCCTGTTTGTGAAGAAAGAAAACCATGCAAATGTAGAAAATGTGTGGATACATGTGATGAGACAGGCTTCAAATGCGAACCTACCTTTTTGGGTAAGAACTAAAAAAAACTAATTAAGTTTGAGTATACTCGCAGTTGATAAAGTCAGGAGCCCGTCTAACAATTTCTAAAACTTTTTGACAACAAGGTTTAAACAACTAAATGCTTTATGGACATCTGCCTCGCCCTCATCAGTTTCTCAGCGCTGTCGATTTTTTTAATTATCCTCAAGTTAAGCACATTTCTTGTATAGTTTATTTTCACCGGTTTTATCAATCGGCAACATAGTCGTGTTTGTTGCACGCCATTGCTGTTCTCCAGTGTCTTTCGATTTCACTAACTCGTCAAGTTGGTACTTTAGTTTAAATTTTCATAATTTAACCCTAATTTCTTACAGGACAAATAAAAATCATGCCTCAAATGATTACCGAGCGCAATAATATTTGCTGAAGTCCATCGTCTAGCATATATTTTTTTCGATATTTGCTGCTTGGAAATATTTAAAATAAGATTACACGAAACACTTATTACCCAAGCTGAGAATACTGTCTATTTTCCTAAAAACCGAAATAAAATATTATAGAAGTGAAAATGCTGTGAAAGTTAGATAAATCTCCTATGGAATAGTGTTATTTTGTCGTAAGATAATCAACTGGTCGTAAAAAAACAACTTTTTCGTGTTGCCGTTGGAAAGTTCCTGAAATTTTATAGATATCCCAAGAATTTATTTCCCAAAACTTTTTTGTGATAATTTAATTTCTGAATGAGATCTGAAAATTCTACTCGAAACGATATCTCACATTAAAATTATTCCTAATAGAGAGAAAAATTTATCTACCAATTATGTCTCGAACATTTTATTCAGTGCATACCGATTACTATCATCTCGGTGGTTCAGACCATGCATACTGGATTTATACTTCAATCTCAAGCAATGTTTTATATTACAGTCTTAGAAATCGTCAAATTTTAAAACATTCTTTAAAATGGTTTTAGATTATTTAGTCGGACAGTTTAAACGTTTTACAATGAGTTGCAAGTTTCACGAAATACAACCAATTTTTATTTACTCCTCTCTCTATTATAACTGCTGATAGCCTTAGCCAGCTTGTTTAAAACTTTAAATGCCCGTGCGCGTAAAATATATAGAAATGCTGAGAGGATTATAATATAGCAGCACTTAGCAAATCGAGTTTGCAGTTTCAAGATGGTTTTTTAAATTCTCTTAAGCATTTTCTTATTCTCTTAAGAATTGGGAAAGTTAAAATATACACAAAGAAAAAGAACAAAAGAACAAATAAAATAATGTAAAACAAACTGACACTCCAGGATCAACATGTTATAGTCATTTAAAAAAATACAAATTATTGATGAATCATTAGTAGTATGAAAATATTTCTTAGGTGATTGGATTTTAGTGAAACGCAATGTCTGCTTTGGAGCACGTGCAAACGAGTTTGGAACATTTGAAATACAACGTGACGCAGTAATGACTGACATAAAATTGATACATGTTGGTGGATCTGGTCTTACTTGCGCAATAACCGCACCACCAACAAAGTGGGGATGTGAGTACTCTCCCCCTTATGATGTGGGAAATGTTGCGGCTGTCATTACAGATAATCAAAATAGGCGACTTTACCCATCTATGGAATATCATAAAGGTTACGGATTCTTTACTGTACCAGGATACAACGCCAACTCTCCCTACCTTATCTTCAATGCAACAAGTCACACTGTACACAAAGGACAGGAGCTGAGATTGCATTATGGTGAAGCTTGGATCCATGGTGGATACCTGCTTAATAACAGTGGTGAATCATGTGCAGATATTTATGCGAAATTGTGTGACGAATAATTTTTTTTGTGAATGATACAATTCTCTTCAGTCAAAACTAAATAGAGAAATAACGTTCTTGTTTGTTGTAAAACTATTAGTTAAATGCGATGAGTGTTTTTCTTAAACTTTAAATGAAGAAAATTGATTTTAAAGACTTTTCCCGTGAAACATTTTATATTAAATTTCTATGGAGATACACATGAAAATTAGTTAGTCAGAAGAAAAATCACTTTTAAATCCAATTATTTTAGTTACAATCTTATTATTATCAAAATATTACCAATGAGAATTAGTAACCACAGTTCCCAATGTTTAATGAGACATTCGGAATTATCCAGCCAAACTTAAACGACGCTCAGCCATCTTTGGGATTTTTTTTTATCTATATAGTAGCACATATTTGTACTACATATAAAAGGTACCATAGTTATGAAACTATGGTACCTTTTATTCTAAGGTTATAAAAATAATCCTAAGAATTCAGCATTTTTTTTTTAACTTGACTTTAGAAATACTTTATTCAACTTTTAAATCCATTTGTGAGGATAAAAGCATTTTACTTTTAACTTTGTAGTTATTACTGCTAAAAATTCTTCATAGAAAATTAGTGAAATATTAGCAATTATCCTTCTTATTTTGTTCTTATTATTTGGACCTTTCCAGCCACAATAAAATAGACTTTTTAGAATGATTTGTTCTTAATTGACTCTTAACTGGTAAAGACGTAACTTCAGAATTTAATTTTGTTCTTATTCATAGAAATTCCCTTAATTTCCAGGAATTTTAGTTTTTTTCGAAAAAGTCGCACGAAACTAGTGTTTATATAACAAATTGTTTTTTTTTTTGTTGCAGATGTACCTATATATGCGCTTTTGTAATCAAACGCGCCAAATATTCAGAGTTATTGTAGATAGGTGGAAAAAAAAATAAACGAACTCAACACACCGGACATAATTTTGTGGAAAAGACGGCAAATTTTCAAAGAGCGTAACGACAAGCAATCAAGAACGTCGATTCTATCTATAACACGCGCCCTTTTAGTTTAGTTTTTAATAAAATATATGAAAACACATAATTAAAAAGGTTTGCAGGAGGTGGTGGTGTGCCATGCTCTGTTTGAAAGACATTGTTTTTATTGTTTTTTAATAATTTGAGGTATGAATTATATGATGTACTGAAACTGTTATCTTATATATTTATATATCTAGGATACCTCACAAAAATTGCTTATATGTGAAAATCAGTGTGTCATTCCCTCTCGCTTTTCTATCGTACATTGAACAATCAAATTGGTTGATTGTTTCATGCTTTAATATTATATATTCGAGTTCTTAAAATATTTAGTTTCAGTTTGTTTGAGCGAACATGTTGTTATAGTTTGATCTGGTTATCTACCAATATATAAGTGTTCATATTGGCAACTTGTGTTTCGTTTTTTAAAAAAAACTAACTGAATAATGAGATTATCAGTTGATTTCTACCGTCATCGAAGTTTTCGGCCCCGTCCTAGCACGGACTAATCAATAACTCCTTGCGATAGTGGGCCATACCTTGGTTTAGATATACTCATCAGTTAGTAAAAACAATTTTCTTTTTTCAACTTACCGTTGTTATTGTCGTGTAACTGAAGCAAACCAAAAGAATCTTTTTGATTCATGATGCGTATATCTTGCTACGACACCTACTTAAGTGAAAAGAGGTCAATTATAACCCAATTTTACCCGGGTCAGATTAGGCCTCAATGGCCCGGCTCGTACAGATCTGTCCTTTTGGTCTCAAATTTTTTTTGGAAGTAACTTAGCCTAAATGGAATGTATGAAGCATAAAAAATCACAGTATTAATGCTTTCAAAAAAAATCTATCTATTAACACAAAAAATTACCAAGCGTAATTTATAAAAATGACTATCGGTTCAAAAATTTGACAAAAATGATAATAAAAATATTTTTAGTTAATTTTTCTTTCATATTATACCTAACACTATATTGAGGAACCAATTACAAACAGAAAGAAGTTGTGTAACTATGTACAATAACGTTTTTGACACTTCAAAATATCAACAAAATCTTGAAAAAATTACCAAGCGTAATTTATAAAAATGACTATCCGTTCGAAAATTTGACAAAAATGATAATAAAAATGTTTTTAGTTAATTTTTCTTTCATATTATACCTAACACTATATTGAGGAACCAATTACAAACAGAAAGAAGTTGTGTAACTATGTGCAATAACGTTTTTGAGCCTTCAAAATATCAACAAAATGTTGAAAAAAAAGGCATATGGAATTCTCACTTTTACCGGTTTTGAGATTATTGATACACATTTTGCATCGCCTCCTTTTTTTACTTGATGCAGGGTAAATATTCTGATTATCATGATTGGCGGCAAGGTTTTCGTGATCTGTATCAGCTTTCATGGTCAAAAGTGTTATCGCTATCTTCGTTTTCATAACTGGTGATAACCTCGCTTGCTTTCTTTGTTGTAGAAATGGTTTCACAAGATCAAATGCAACATCCATGCCATATTCAAAAGAATTTTGCTTCAGTGGACACAGTTCTTTGTTCAATGCGTACAAGTCGATGAATTCACCCGAGCCATGTCTAGAATATAGGCAAATGCAACCATGGACCACTAACGAGATTTCACCTTGCATGTGTAAAAGCCCATCCGTTGATCTACAATATCGGTCCCGCCTTTGGTGAAATCATACAGTTTATAAAGTGCCGCTTTGTTCTTGTCGTCGTCAACGGTTGTACCAAGAATGGGATTTACTGTCGAAAGCATGAGAACATTTTTCTTTTTCTTCGTAGCCGTACTCACCACATAAGAACCCAAAACAAGATCTCCTTCTTTTTCCCAATAAAATTCAGTGGAAAGTGCCTCTTTGTGGTCAACCTTCTTCAAGTCCGCTGGCATACCTTTCCTATTAGCCATTAGTGTACCAATACACGTGACATGAATCTCTTTCAAGAGCCACGTTGCGAGTGAGAAGGAAGTGTAGAGGCGGTCAAATGATATGTTTCGACCATCGAGGGGTTGATGTTTATGCAATGTCTAAACAAGATGTTTTGTTATGGTTTCTGTTCCAGGAAAGTAAAATTTTCCTCCCTCTTCTTGAGGCTTTCCAGCATATGGTGCGGTGATGTACGTATACGCGTATCTAACTGCGTTTATCAATTTGAAAAGTAAACCGTATTTGGCTGGCTTATTTGGGTTATACTGTTTAAATGCAATTTGTGTTAGCATTGGATAAAGTGTTTCGTCCAAGGAAAGATAATCACATGCTCGAAGACATGTCATGCATTGTTTTTTAAACATTTCAAGGAAATCTCGAATAACAGTAAAACGGTATTTTTTCCACACGCCTTTGTCGCCCTTGTAGATTTTTGGTGGGCTGGTTGGTAAAATGATACCGAGCATCAGGAATATTCACCTTTTGCAATTCCTTCCAATGTTTTTGATTCTTTTTGAATCTTCATTAGTGTGTAGTTATTTTCTTCAAGGGCTGTAATAATAATAACAGATGTTGAGAATGGCTAGTCCAGATAAATCCATGAAGGAAAATAACAAAAAGTAAGTAACCTGTATCTATAGAATGGAACTTTCGCTGATATGTCAACATTCTTTTCGGGTAACGATTATGTTGACGATTGTCAACCACTTCACCGTTGTCACCGTCACTGCCGTGACCTACAATTTCTTCACCGTTATCGTGGGTTTGGTCAATATTTTCCTCTTCGACATCGGGAACTTTTTCATGTAAAAGAATTATTTATTATTTCAACATTTAAACGAACAAAATTTATAGCATTTCCATACACTAGCTATGTAGCTACGTGTGGAAATATACATGTTTCCTGTTGTAAATATTTACCTCTAAATCTCCATTTAGTTCATCTAAATCCTCCGGACCACCTTGAAAAAAATCAACATCACCATCGTTATCGTCATAATCTAATTCATCCTCCGAGTCTTCAACGAACTTCAAAATGTTTGCGATAGCCGCATCTGCGGATATCCTTTGTCTTTTCATTTTTGTAATTATATAATATATTATTCTAAAAATATGAAATAGAGATTATATTCAAGTAGAAAAATCATGTTAGAAACACAAACATGTAACTTTGATGTGCTTATAAACAGAAAAGAGACTTAGCGTAAAGGCGCTGAAAATCATAAATTGAGAATATTCCGATTAGCCGTGACGGAATCTTCATAATCTTGGCACCATTTTTTTGTTATTTTTTTTTCGGGAACCGCAGCGATATACCCAAAAAATAAACGTCATGCGACACCAACTTCCAATATAAACCGAAATAAAAATGGCAGCCGGTTGCACACTGGTTGTACGACCCGGGTAAAATAGGTATAAGGCATGTGCTGCTATATATAGTTGGAGGGCCGTTTAAACTTGCCGTTGTGGATTGTTGTTCGTATTTTTCAAAAAGGCAAAATGCGAGTATCAGTTGTTGCCATAGCGATATGGGTTATAATCAATTTAGGAGATCGGTTGCAACTTTGTACTCAGGTCTCTTTTAAAAGTAAATCACAATTTAGAATTTTAGTACGGCTAATTTTAGAGTTGGACAGGGCTAACCTTTAGCCCTGTCCAACATACGTTACGTTTTGGTGAAGAGCCGTGTCAACAGGCCATTCTACAGTGTATTATGGTTTGAGATTTTGTGGAACACTGTAGGCGCATATTGTTGCTATGGTAATATTAATTTTAGTTCTACCACTTTACGCTCGTGGTCGCTGTTTTCATTTCTTCAGACACGCCCACTTACGCCCTTTTTTACACTAAAACTTTAATATAGTTGTTTCACCCATCATATCTTTACTATCTCGCCAGCGAGGATAGTATTTGTTTGCAACTCGTAACTGGCTAACTGACCAAGTCCTAAATGGTCAATTGCAACGTCATCAACAAGTTTTCATGCGCAAAGTTTTATTTTAGAAAAACGTCTCCTAGTGAGATTCGAACCAGCACCGCAGCAGAACATTGGATAAGCGAATCGAAAAAATCATCTGTTATAATAATACGGAGAGTGTGTCTGTTTGTGTGTCTGTAACAGGCAAAGTGTATATCTTCATTTTCCTTTGATGTCGCCGAAAAAAATCTTTGATGTTGCCGTAAAATATATGTCTTCTTTGTCGTGAAAAGCCGCGAGTTTTTTGTGGTTTGTTAAATGAAGTTCTAGCACAAAGTAACGGAAATTGTGTTTACAAAAAAAGATGGCTGTCCTTTTTAAGCATTTGTCTTCTCTTGCCTTCAAAATAAATCTACAAAAACATTTGAAAAAGGGTATGGTATGTAAATGAAGTATAGCAAGGTTTTAAAGGTTTGTTTATGTTTTTTTTTAGTTTTGATTATATTATTGATGCGAGACATGTTTGTTAGCTAGCATGATAAAGCCAACCACACCAACAACAACCTAATAGCTAGCTATAGCTTGGACTTTATAAATATGTAGCCATGTTCTTTATACCTAGCTAAGTCTCCAGTTTATGTTCAACTGACCAGCTATTAGCTGCTGTAGCTAGCTTATGTTAGCTTCAGTTTTATGTTGCTTTTTACATGTAAGCTAGCTACCGTAGTGTTATCTTAGTGGTCTTTGCTAAGAATGTGACTGTAACTTTATTTCACTTGACATTTTAAGCTTAAATTAACAAGCCACAACAACTTTTAAAACAGTATTACATAATATTTAAGAAGAGTTTAAGGACTGTTTTTAAGCAAACAATGTATTTTTCACATTTTGTGTATGCAAATAATGTATTTTTCACATTTTGTGTAACTAAACTTATATACATCGGTTACATGCTTAATTAATTTTTGTAGAATTTTACTTTACACCTTGCAAGCCATTCCAGTTTTTATATTAAAATGAGAAATTCAACTGACATTATATTTTATTTTTGCGCGAGAGGATGGTATGCAGCCGAATAAGTGATTTTTCAAAGTTTAACATTTTGTTTTTTAGTGTTTTGTGTTTGTTTAAGTTTGGCTTTTTGATATTGTTCAGGTTGTATTGTTGTATTAAGCATTTAGGGAAAAGACAATGTTTAAAATGCGTAAACAACTTATTTTCATAGATCTGTGCTTACTGTTGCAAGCCTTTCTTTTCGACACTTCGGATTAAAATATTGAAAGTTTTCAACATAATCACATAATAAGATGTATACATATTTGAGATGTGTTATTTCTGACATTATTATTATTGTTGTGGTAACTGTCTGGGTTGTGACTGTCAATGTTGTCACTTTCTACCAACTAGATTTTACACCTTGCACAACGTTTTTTTTTTTTTTATATTTTGTCTGAAGTTTTGTTGGGAGGATTTCATGCGATTTGACATTTGATATTTTGTGTTACTAGATTTTAAGAACGTTTTTGTTAAATTATGACTTAATTTCTTTTTATGCATTTTCAGATTATTTTTTTTGGTAAAAGGCAGTATTCAATATACTGAAACATTTGCTGATGTCATCAAAATTCAAATGACAGAACTTTTCAATTGTTTTTCTGCCTAAGTGGATTTTTCCACGGGCCTAATCGACTAGTCTCTTATAATAATAAGCCAGTTCCGTGTGTCTGTCTGTCACTTTTGCAAAGGCAATATTTTTTATCACCCGAATGCGCGAGTTTGTCGAGTTTTTTTGTTTTGTTTACATTTGTCTCGCAACCGTTAGAAACCACGTGATAGAAAATAAGCAGTATGATTCGCTCAAATACGTACTTTCGAACGGGACGGTATTCGAATAGAAAGTTTCCTTGGCGTAAAAACAAACAAACATAAAAATCTCTCGACAAAGTTCTCGACAAAAGGCGAACTAAAGAAGCGGATAAAAAATGTCTTATTTTCGACGATCCCTACGAGTCATAAAAAAGTGCAGATTTTAAGAGCAAGGAAAGTCAAAGTGAAGAAGTGGAGTGGATTAAAAAAGCATATAATTTGGAACAGGTTTAACATCGACACACAAAACAACAACAAAGGAACAGACCCTTCGTCTTCAAAAAAGTGCAAAAAGTGAAATGGTAAAGTGTTTCAAAAAAGAATATATGAGAAAGAAAGAAAAGTCCAAGTGAAAAAGTAGAAGTAAAAGCAGAAAAGTGAAGTTGGAAGCCACAATAAGTTACTTCGGAAGTGAAGAGTGGAGCTAGAAGTAGTAAAGTAAAGTTAGAAGTAGAAAATGAATGCTAGCGTTTCAAGTTCAAGTGACTTGGAATTCAGAAAAAAGTAAGAACTTTGATATTTTTAGACGTTCCGTTTTTATATGTAGGACACTTAAAATTGTCAAGGAGAATCGTATTCTCAAAAAAAATCTTAAAGTTTACCGCGTTTTTTGTTTTGTTTTTTATGCATAATTAATGTGTCTCCTGGTGCGTAACTAATGTATTTGTCCTAAAATTCAAAATGCTACATAAAGCTGTTAGCTGCCTACAATGTGCTGACGAAATAGAAAATTCTGGTTTGTTGAACTAACTGCAAATGTCATAATTTTTACATAGCTATTGTTTTCCTTTATTATGTGTTTTACTAGACACAAATGGCTAGCTATAGACGTAGCTAAGTCTCCCCAACTTAAGTATATTTAACTGGGTGTCCTAGCTACTGTTAGCTAGCTAAGGCCACCATCAAAAATATGTTATGTTCGCGTCCTGAAGACCTCGCAAAAATGAGTCGGTCGGTCGGTCGGGCGTATTTTTTCCCGGGATTTTCAGATGGGGGCAAAATTCGTTCCCAGGGCCAAAAAACAGTATAGCGCCACTCGACAGACCCTTTTTTCGCCGCCCTGTCTGTAAACTTGCCATGAGTACCCTAAAGATATTAATTTTTACGGGAATTAATTTTCGCGAGTTTTAGTCAATTTTGGGAAAATTAGTTCTCACGAATTTTTTTTTTCAAATATATATCGTTTGGATCAAAAAGTTTTTTCCGGGTTTTTTCCGACTTACCGACTCGGGTTTTTATTGCCAAAAGTGAGTCGGTCGGAGGACGCGAACATAACATATTTTTGATGGCGGCCTAATGTTAACTTCAAGAAGGCTTCATCCCATAAGTTAGCTCTAACCTATAAGTTATGTTGTTATTCCTCTTTTTTTTAGGTATTTATAGCTACCTTTAATCAAACTTTTCTTCTTTTTTGAACACGAATTATGATGTAGCAAGCTAGCTACAAAATCTTTCTTGAACCTTTGGGATAGTGTGACTCATGTTAATGCCCATAGAGTATAGTTTTTTTCACATTACCTGCAAAATCACAAGTGGAACAAATTTTGTAGAATTTAAAGTGTGTGTGTTAAGTTATTTTTTATTGTTTTGTTTCTGACATCCTGTTAAACTTTTGTCAGGCTACGTGGTGGTGTAAAATGCCAAGTTATTTTTACAGGGGTTATTGAAATTACATTAGAAATTTATGTGGGTTTATAACTTTGAGTTAAAAAAATTTATGAGAGGATGGTATGGTTGTCCGTTTATATTGTTTGTGTTGCAAAGTGCTGTTATTTGAAATTTTGGGTAAACTTTTGTGGAAATAGACCACATGCAATATACTAAAAGAACAAATTTTTGTAGAATTACACTTCATTGTTGTGTAAGCTGATGTCTTTTTGTATTTCGTATTATAAACTTTTGACAAGTGGAACAAATTTTGTAGAATTTAAAGTGTGTGTGTTAAGTTATTTTTTATTGTTTTGTTTCTGACATCCCGTTAAACTTTTGTCAGCCTACATGTAAAATGCCAGGGTTTTTTGCAGGGTTTTTTTACATTTGATTGGAAATTTACGTGGGTTTATGACTTTGGGTTAAAAAAAATTATGAGAGGATGGTAATATGGTTAAGTCAGTTTATATTGTTGTGTTGCAAAATGCTGTTTTTTGAAATTTTGTGGAAATAGACCACATGCAATATATACTGAAAGAACAAATTTTATGTGATGTCATTTTTGCTGGAAGAGAATTCCATGGTTTCACGGTTTTGTTTTTCTTGAGAATTTTACAAAATTTTGTAGGGATAAGTGTTTGCTGATGATAAAAAAATACTTAATGTTCTGACTGAAACTGTTTTTGTTTTTTATATTTTGTAATCTAATGGGCGAGGACTGTATATATACACTGAAATGACTAATTTTTCTAAATTTTGTTGTGTTTTATATACCCTTTTTGTGGAAGATTAATGGGTAATGGAATATACGACATGCTGAATGAAATTATTTTTGTTGATTTAGATGTGATTCTCAAAAACCAATCTGTTTTACATTTTGTGTAAACTTTTGTTTACGAACCGTATACAATGTTTCCAAAATAATGATTTTTTTATTCAAGTTTATTCTTTGCTTATTGATTTTTTGACATTTAGGTTCAAAATTGTTGGTAAAGGGCAGTACAGATCATCAAACTATAAAAGAAAATTTTTTGTGTTCTTGACTGGTTGATTTTTACATTTTGTGTAAATTTTTGTCCCTCGACACCGAAAAAAACACAAAAGAAAGGTCCCTTCGTCTTGAAAAAAGTGCAAAAAGTGATTCAGAGAAAGAAAACTCTAAGTAAAGAAAAAGTTGAAAGCCACAAGAAGTTACTTCGGAAGTGAAGAGTGGAGCTAGGAAGTAGTAAAGTAAAGTTAGAAGTAAATTCTAAGTAAAGAAGTAGAAGTAGAAAAATAAAGTTGAAAGCCACAAGACAAGAAGTTACTTCGGAAGTGAAGAGTGGAGCTAGGAAGTAGTAAAGTAAAGTTAGAAGTACAAAATTAATGCTAGAGTTTCAAGTGAATTGGAATTGAGAAAAAATAAGAACTTTTATATTTTTAGACGTTCCGTTTTTATATGTAGCAAAAAAGAATCGCATTCTCAAAAAAAATCCATTGGAGCTTCAAATTCTTTAATTTTTATATTTTACCGCGTTTTTTATAAAAAAGCCAGCAATTGTTTGCATAATTAATGTGCTAAAATTCAAAATGCTGCATAAAGCTGTTAGCTGGCTACCAAACAAATGTGCCAGCGAAATGGAAAGTTTTGGTTTGTTGAACTATCTGCAAATGTCATAATTTTTACATTGCTATTGTTTTCCTTTATATGTGTTGTACTAAACTAAGCATAAATAGCTAGCTATAGACGTAGCTATAAGTCTCCCCAGCTTAAGTATATTTAACTGGGTGTCTTAGGTATATACTGTTTTGTTAGCTAGCTAGCTAATGTTAGCTTCAAGGCTCCATCCCATAGCTAGCTTTAATCTATGAGTTTTGTTGTTATTCCTCTTTTTTTAGGTATTTATAGCTACCTTAGTAGTCAAACTTCTCTTCTTTTTTGAACACGAATTATATATCATGTAACAAGCTAGCTACAAAATCTTTCTTGAACTTTTAGGATACTGTGACACATTTTTATGCCCATAGAGAATAATTTTTTCATATTTCCTGTAAACTTTACAAGGGGACCACAATATGACAAGTGGAACGAATTTTATAGAATTTAAAGTGTGTGTGTTAAGTTATTTTTTATTGTTTTGTTTCGTCATCCTGTTAAACTTTTGTCAGCCTACATGTAAAATGCCAGGTTTTTTTACAGGGGTTTTTGACATTTGATTGGAAATTTATATACACGTGGGTTTATGACTTTGGGTTAAAAAATTTATGAGAGGATGGTATGGTTGTCAGTTTATATTGTTTGTGTTGCAAAATGCTGTTTTTTTGAAATTTTGTGTAAACTTTTGTGGAAATAGACCACATGCAATATATATACTGAAAGAACAAATCTTTGTAGAATCAGACTTCACTGTAAGCTGTTGTAAAGCTGATGTCTTTATCGGTAAAAATAACAGCCATAGTTTACTAATTAAGAAAAAAATAAAACGAGTTTGAAAGTTAAAAAGTATTTATTTGTTAAGCTTTTCGTACACTAAGTACATCTTCAGACTATATAAACAACTTTGTCTTTATATTTCGTATTATAAATTATTGTTTGGGAGAACTAACTGTATGTGATGTAATTTTTGCTGGAAGAAAATTCCATGGTTTCACGTTTTTGTTTTTCTTGAGAATTTTACAAAATTTTGTAGGGATAAATGTTTGCTGATGATAAAAAAATTACTTAATGTTCTGACTGTAACTGTAACTGTTTTTGTTTTTTATATTTTGTAATCTAAACGCGTGGACTGTATGCACTGAAATCACTGATTTTTTTAAATTTTGATGTGTTTCATAACCTTTTTGTGGAAGATTAATGATTAATGGCAATATACGACATGCTGAATGAACTTATTTTTGTTGATTTAGATGTGTTTCTCAAAAACCGATCTGTTTTACATTGTATGTAAACCTTTGTTTATGAACCGTATACATACAATGTTTGTTGATTCAAGTTTATTCTTTGCTTATTGATTTTTTGACATTTAGGTTTAAAATTGTTGGTAAAGGGCAGTATGGTTCATCATATACTAAGAAATAAAATTTTTGTGTTCTTAACTGGTTGATTTTTACATTTTGTGTAACTTTGCGGGAGAGGATGGTATGCAACCGAAGTGACTGATTTTTCTAGATTTAAATTTGATGTTTTCCAAACTATGGCTTTTTCATATTTTTGTATAAGCTTTTACGGGAAAGACAATATTTAAAATGTGTAAAGAACTTGTTTTTGTTGATTTGTGCTAACTCTTGCAGGCCTCCTTTTTGACATTTCAGAATAAAATACTGAGGGTTTTCAACATAATCACTTATAAGATGTACATATTTGAGATGCGTTATTATCCGTGTTGTGACTGTCGGTGTTGTAACTGTCGGTGTTCTTACTGTCGGTTTGGGGGGTGTTGTGAGTGTTGATGTTGTGAGTGTCATTGTTGTAACTTTTTATCAACTAGATTTTGCACCTTGCATGCTGTTCTTTTTTATTTTGTGTAAGATTTGTGTGGAGGATTTAATGCGATTTGACATTTGATATTTGGTGTAAGATTTTAAGAACATTTTTTTTTTGTGTATGCACTGCTGACATCAGCAAAACATCTAAAGCAACCTATTTTTTCATTGGGCTTTTGCCTAAGTGGATTTTTCCACGGGCCTTATCGACTAGTCTCTTATAATAATACGGAGTGTATGTGACGGTCATAGTGGATATCGTTATTTTCCTTTGATGTCGCCGAAGCTTTCTTTGAAGTCGTCGAAAAAATTATGTCCATTTTGCTAGCGGGTTTACTTTGTTTACATCACGTGATGAAAACGACTCAATTTGATTTGCTGAAATAAATTTAACGGCTGACTTTCGAAAAATGGTGTCCTCTCGCCACCAAAGAAAACACAAAAGAACGATCTTGAAAAAAGTAAAATAAGTGGTTCAAAAAAGCATATTTAAAAAGAAAAAAGTCCAAGTGAAGAAGTAGAAAAGTGAAGTGAGAAGTGGAGCCAGATGTAAAGTTAGAAGTAGAAAATAAAGGCTAGAGTTTGAAGTGGATTTGAATCACAAATAGTAAGAACTTTGATATTTTTTGACGTTTAGTTTTTATGTCGCTGGAGTAAGCAGACTCGCATTTTCCAGGAAAAGCCACTTAAAAGCCTCAAATTCTTAAAGTTTTATCTTTTACCGCGTACGTAGCCATATTTGTTTACAATTTGTTGCATAATTAATGAGCCCTTGGCGCGTAACTAATGTATTGTCCTAAAATTCAAAATGCTACATAAAGCTGTTAGCTGACTAACAAATGGAAACTTTGGTTTGTTGAACTGTAATGTTATTAATTTTACATTACTTTTGTTTCTCTTTATATGTGTTTTACTAAGCATAAATAGCTAGCTTTAGTTTTAGCTAAGTGTTCCCAGAGTAAGTATATTTAACTGGGTGTCTTAGCTACTGTTAGCTAGCTAATGTTAGCCTCCAAGTCCAGCTCCCCACCATCCCATGGCTAGCTCTAAACCTATGACTTATGTTGTTATTCCTCTTTTTTAATTATCTATAGTAGCTACCTACCTTAGTTTCCAAACTTCTCTTCTTTTATGAGCAGGAATTTTGATGAACAAGCTAGCTAGCTATACCTACAAAATCTTTCAAAGACTTAAACTTTTGCAGGATAGTAGGATGTATTTTTATGCCCATAAGAGTTTAATTATTTTCACATTTCCTGTAAACTTTACAAGGGGACCACATGCAATATGACAAGTGGAATAAATTTTTTCAGAATTTAAAGCATGCGTGTTAAGTTATTTTTTATTGTTTTGTTTCTGACATCCTAAACTTTTGTCAGCCTACATGTAAAATGCCAGGTTATTTTTACAGGGGTTTGTAGACATTTGATTGGCAATTTACGTGGGTTTATGAATTTATTTTGATTTATGAGAGGATGGTATGGTTGTTCGTGTTTTTTTTTATGTTGTTTTTTTTAATTTTGTGTAAACTTTTGTGGGAAAAGACCACATGCAATATATAACAGAAAGAACAAATTTTTGTGGAATTGGTCTCCACTGAAAACTGTTGTGTAAGCTAATGGCTTTTTCATATTTGGTATTATAAACCTTTGTTGGGGAAAACTAAACTGTATGGTTTCACGTTTTTGTGGAGGATTTTAAAATTGTAGTAATATAACATTGGTGTTTGGTGATAATGAAAAAATTACTAATTGTTCTGACCAAAACGTTTTTGTTTTTTATATTGTATGAAATGCCTGATTTTTCTATAAATTGATGTGTTTCATAACCTTTTTGTGGAAGATTTATGGGCAATGGCAATATAGAACATGCTAAATGAACTGATTTTTGTTGATTTGGATGTGCTCCTCAAAAACCGATCTGTTTTACATTTTGTGTAAACTTTTGTGAGGACGGAGCGTATATATTCCAAAAATAGTATCTTTGTTGATTAAAAATTTACTCCTTATTCTTTTTTGACATTTACGTATAAAACGGTTGGTAAAGGTCACTACAGATCATCATACTAAGAAAACAAATTTTGTGTTCTTACCGGTTAATATTTACATTTTGTGTGTATTTTTGGGGAACAGGATAGTATGTAACCGAATAAATGATTTTCCAGATATAAATTTGATGTTTTTGACACTTCTTATTAAAATATTAAAGGTTTTCAACGTAAGCAAACCTAATAAGATTCTTGTGCATGATTCTATGCATTATTTTGATTAGCGTTTCAAGCTCCACACATTGGAAGCAACGTGTCAACCAATTTCAGGAAAAAAATATTGTGTATTGACGAGTCCTGGCAGACGTCATCAAAATACAAGTTACGGTTCTCTTTTCTAATGTACTCCTGCCTAAGTGGATTTTACAGTGTAAATTTCTAAAGATTTTTTTTTGTTCTTTAGAGGACTTTACTGACGTCAGCAAATATTTAAAACACTTGTATCTCCTTATGCGTTTGTGAACACATGATCCTATACATTATTTTTATCAACGTTTCAATCTGTACGCATTACAGGCAACAGATAAGCTACATTTCGCCAAATTTTTTTGTATATGTACTGTTGACGTTACCAAAATCTGCAAAACAACCTAATATTCTGCCTGAGTGGATTCTTCCACGGGCCTTATCGACTAGTAAAATCATAAAAAAAAGCGATTTGACAGCCTTCTAAGTAATGCACAGTTGCGTATTCGCCTATGTCAGCATTTTCTAAATGCAGTGAAATTCATGTGTGCCAAATAATAAAAGAATGAAGATTCTGTTGTGCAGAAAAGAGAAACAATTGCGTGGGGACACTAGCGAAAAGACAATTAAATTAACGTTCAGAATTTTGTTATAATGTCACAATTTATTAAGTTTATTGCTTGTGGTGCAAAAGCTTCCGTGAATGGATTACAAGCTTCTGAATTAATTAGTTTATGTATACTACATTAACATTTCCTTGGTTTTGCAAAAGGTGTTTTAACTAAAAATATACCTTATACCTTATATTTATAATATCTTTGCGTTGATTAATGCTCGCGGTGTCTGACAGCGGACAATTATTTCGCATATGGATCAACACTTTGCGTGCGCAAAGTCCTATTTTTTTCTTCGAAATACTGAACACAACGTCCAGGTGATTGACCGGGTGGGCAATAAAGTCTTAAGTTTCCCAGCTTCCCATCTTTATACCAGCCAACGTAGACGAATTCAATATCCCTTCGCCGTATATATTTAATTTTAAACCTATTACATGCTTAATGTATAAGAATATAAAAATTCTAACAAGGCGGGTCAGTTTTCTTTATTTTTCTGTTGTTTAAACAAAAGACCTATTGTGTTTAAAATAAAAAAACGATTACAAAATTCTACTTTCAAGAAAGCAAGCTAACGCAAAAATACAAAAACAACGATTTCGCATAGCTGGGTTGGTATGGACGATAAAAGTGTTTGGCGAGGTTTATTTGTTTGTAATTCAATGATTTTTGTTCTATAAATATCGTAAGAAAACCCATAAATAAAAACTGATTGTTCTCAAATTTTTTTTCTTGTTTCCTACCCAGAGTGAAATTTTAGTGTTACAAACTTCGACATCCAACGTATTGTGTCTAGCTATTTTTGATTTTCTGTTAGCGGAATCATTGTCAGGACTTCAGAACAATAAATGCCGTGTTTGTCGATTTCAGACTAACACCTGGGGTGGTGATATGGCGCGAATCAATCTTAGGACTTTTCTCTTTCTTTCACAATCTCGCCACAGAAAAAAAAGGTCTGCGAAAGAAATTGGGCGTGACTTATTTCTTTCGCGTTAATCTACACAACGCAATTTGTTTAGTTAATAACTTTTGTGATGCGATGTTAAACTCGAAGTTGCGTGCTTAAGTTCAGGTAAACCATGCCCGCATTTATGTGGAGCGCTTAGTCACAGCGATACAGAACATTTGGTGTAATGTATTTGTTTAGAAAATAACTACTGAAACAAGCTGAAATAAAAAAACACAGGCGAAAACCTACCCCGCCGTACCTTAAACATTCGAGTGGCATTGAATAAAAACAGAATACAACCTATTATAATTTAATCATCTGCACAACAGGACACATTTTATATTTTCCGGAATAATTCTTTGTCATAATAACTTTTCTGCAACTTCAATTTAACAAAGAAACCCTGGCGGCACAACAACATGTTAAAAGTAGCAGGCATTCTATTTGAGGTTGTCGATAGCTGGAAAAAAGGTATTTAACACATGTTTCATTTCAATATTGGCAAAGAATTCTAAAATTATGGGAAATCAATTTATTATGTGACTAAACTTTGCAAAATGATTTCGCCTTTCAGACCGAATAAGGTTAATATAGACACAAGCGGGTAGCCCGCGAATAAATGCATGGGTTGACCCGTCCTTTGTTATAGCATTCGCTATTTCGTGCTATTTCGTGAGTCCGTAACACGACAAAAAACTGCGCAGAGACAAAGACGGATATTATTATGGAGAAGAGATAACACTGGTTCTTAACTGAATTAAATGAATGGTTTAAAACATTAAAAATTAAGGTTTGGTCTAGTAGTATTTTTTAAAAGCATGTGCAACATGCAATATTAAATTCTGTTATTCCACTATTCAAACAATTTTGGCCGTATTTTTTCTGTTTATGCGTCAAGACCAAGTTTTTCTGCGTAATACACGAAGCGATTACGCATTTCGAGGGATTCACTACCTTGTGCTACAAATGCACGTAATAGAAAACCTCGATATACGTACGACATAGAATAAAAAAAGCGCGGGGGGTGTCGTACTTAATTTTAAAAGAATAGGAGTTTGACCACTTACAGTTAGCTAGGGCAAGGTATACAGCTTTCATCTGTTTCAAAATTTTGACTCGTGTTTATGATGCCACGATTTGTTAGATACTGGTTAAAATCACAATTGCGAATTCTTTAAAAAAGAATGGGCATAATTTCCCTCTAAACCATGAGACGAATATGGAAATTATACAAGTTGTTTATGTTCTTTGTATTATCCATTTGATCTGTTTTTCCGGATGGTTATAATTTTAATTAACCCCGTAAACAGGAGGGCTTGTTACGTTTTCCTAAAAAGGCATGAGGATGAGTTTGGATTTTAATATGATACGCGCACTATTTTTTGGGGAGGTGGAGGACTTTTTTGAAAAATTATTACTTTTTTTGTGCAGGAAGCACAATGTTTTAACACATGTAGAAGTAGCAGATCATAGAAACGAACCGGAAAGAAAAAAAACATCAAGTTAGGTTATAGTTTCTACCCGCCTTACGATTGCCAGTGTCATCAGAAAAAATAAATTACGCTGCAGCAATCATTCTTCCTCGAATCTTGGAGGGGAAATAACCAAAAAAATATTTTTTGATAACATGCACCCTGCACCCGACATGCTGTCAAAAAGCTCGCTTTCAATTATTTTTTTCTCGTACGCCAGTATTCTGAACATGAGGTCAATAGCGATTTCAAACATGGGGCATGAATAAGTTTTTGTCCTGTTGTGATAAAAATACCAGCATGTTTCGAAAAGTTTTAAATTGTATTAAGCAGTAAACGAACATTGGCTTGGCTTACTTTTTCCTGATCTGCTTAAGTGTCATTCAGTTTGGTTGCATGGATGTGGAGCATAGCCTTGTTATCTTGTCGCTGGTGTTGCTCATATTAAATATATATCCATGGTATAAGTAACAGAATTTAAAACTAGGAATGATGCATTGAAGAAATAATGAATATGATAGCAAAATTGCATTTTGTGTATACATTTTGTCAATACGCCTAAATTATTATTATTATTTTTTTGAGTAATGTTGCGTAATCATTGTTGCTCAGTCCCAGACCATCTATACAAAAAAAATGGCAACTCTCACAAGAGAAATTGATTTAAAATTATCCGAAAAATTTCCCTTGATCACACATGCTAGATGAAATTTGAAAAAAATTTCAACAGAGTTTTGCCTATCCGAATTCGTAATTCTGATCCAGGCTATATTTTTTTTTTCAATATTTCTCAACATTTTGCATTTTTAGCGATGGTGATGTGCCAAAACATGATGCTTATTAACGCTGCTGCCATATTGAAGAATGATTTGCGTTATTTGATATAAGTTACCTAGTAACATATGTAAACAAAACCCTATCTGCATTTAAACAAACACTTTTATAGAAGAAAATCTTGTAACGAAACTGCTTACTATAATCCTGCTAATTTATGCAAAAAAACACGAACCAATGAAATTCCTGACGCAACAAGTAATAAGAAACATGAATAGTTCATTGCGGACAGCCAAAAATTTTAATTTTTAACTCTGTTTTGAAAATAGTCTCTGTTTTGAAAATAGTCTTTATTGTGGAAAGATCTTCTTCATATTGAGTACGAATCTACGAAGTGCAATGGCATCAAAAATGGGACTCTTATTTTTAACAATGTTAATATCTATCGTATGCATTAGTATAGAAGATATACTACGATTGTCTGAATGCAACAAGTTTTATGCTGTCTTTGATGTTGTATTCAACAATTTTCTTCTGATAAATACGACATATTCTTTGGTTAGAAACATCGAGCTGAATAAATGCTTGATTATATGCATGCAATATCCAAAGTGCAAATCATTCAGCTACATGTCTCATCACTCACAATGCCGAATACACCATTCCACTAGAACTGACACTGGAAGTAACTTACGAAAGGAAAATGGATGGACACACTATGAAACCAATGAGAATGCAACGAACGTGAGTAGTTTACACTGATTTTTAAGGCCTCATTCGTTCATGTGGAAGAAATCATATGTTTGATAATAATATAGTCAATGGGCACAGCATCAGTGTGCTATAGGAGACGAAGATTTTTGGATATTTACTTGTTCTTTTTCAAAGCGAAAATGGTTTATAAAACTTCTAGTATTTTGTCAATTATCCCCCACACTCCCTAACCTTAATCCTATTGGGTGCAATTTCAAGTACCAAATAAATATAATAAACGAAATTATACGTTTTATGATATTTTCCGCTTTTCTCAGTTTTTATTTGGTTTCTTCCTATTCAGAGCTTCTTTTTCTCGGCGATTGTGAAGATTTTAAATCGCATACATACGCCACTTGTTCAGGCTGTAACTATTCCTAGTTTGTTCTTATATTTTCAACATTTATAGTTTACAGTACATTTTAAATTTTTGCGATCTGGAATCTAGGTTTTTACACATTTAACAAAATTGCAACACACAAAAATTCCTGCCTTAAAAATATTTTTCCATGTTTGTTGTGCTTTTCAGCATATCATTAAAACTTTAAACTTGACTAGTCTTTATTTTTGTTTGTTTTAGCAGTTCTTAGCCTCATTGTTCTTATAAAACAGTTTCTGTCAAAAAAGTGAAACGTTTTTTAAAGAAGCAACTTGTATTCGCCAGATGGTCATCAAGCGACATGTAAAATTCCATTCATTGAAAAAGAGAAAAAAATAAAAAATTTAATTTTTTTCTTCACCAATGATGAGTCGCTATGGCAACAGGTGTGATGTCATAACAAAGATGCTTACCGAACCTAAGAGTACGCAGAGCCATTCTGTATAAACACTTACGAGACGTTTTTAATGTTAGTCAATTCAAAACTGATTGATTAAACTTTAATGATAATAAGAATAGAAAGCACGTAATTATTTACTTGTTACAGTTTTATACATGTAAGTTGTTCAATTGAATTTTTAATGCATGGACTTCCCACTTCAAAAAAAAACTTCGTTCCCAGAGCATTTTGCTTTTAACATGAGTTAATAGAGGCGAAAGAGTCTTGGCACACGTTGATGATATGACTGCTTATAATTTATAATTATTACGCTCTACAAAATAATTTATGCACGTTAATTGCTATGCTAAAAAATTATATCTGTCATGCACAGGAGATTTTTTGTACAAAACAAAAACAAAAATGGTGGATGATTTGTGGCAATGATTAGGTCGGCTAAGATTTTGCATCAGCGTTGGGAAAGCTTATTCGAAAAAGTCTTAGCTTTACATGGTATAAGTAAGACCTACATGTTATAAGGAAGACCAACAAGAAAATGATCACATACGGAACCAAACAAATATTCTAACAAATGTGTGAAAAAGAAAAATCTGTAACCTGCTAAAAATCTTTTGTTGCTGAAGTAATAAGAATAAACCGTCTTAAACGTTTCTAAATTAGGTGCGCGAAAAACGCACTAGATGTCTATAAAAGAAGGTTTCAATAAGACATATTTACATATTTAAGATGGCATTGACCTATTTTTGAAGCCTTATGAAGTTGCTAAAATAAATTCTTCAAAACACGTCTTTATTAAAAAGACATCTAATGGATGCTGCGAAAAGATGCATTAAAATGCACAATTTAGCCTTAAAAAAGACGTCCTTCATTTATCTTCAAAGGTGTCTTTTAGATGTCTTTAAAAATATTTTTAAAATTTCCTTAAAGATTGCGTTTAAGTTTATCTAATCAGTAACTAAGTAATGTAAAAAATGTCTTGGGTATGCCACTTTATTTTATTTTATTTTTAGGTCGGCCCTGTTTGTGAAGAAAGAAAACCATGCAAATGTGGGAAATGTGTGGATACATGTGATGATACAGGCTTCAAATGTGAACCTACCTTTTTGGGTAAGAACTAAAAAAAAAGTATACTTTGAGTTGATTAGGTCAAGTGTCCTTCTAACAAAAATGAAATTTTTTTTGACAACTCAATGCCTGATGGACAAAGTGCTACTCCCTCATCGGTTTTTAACACTGTCGCTTACTTGGTTATCTTTTAAAGATAATTTTTTCGCTTGTCCTCAATTTATACACCGGTATCATTTCTTCTAAAATCTTTATTTTCACAAGTTTCATTATTCATTAACAACCGGTATGTTGTCGCAAGTCATCGCGCCTCTTCATTTGATGTTTTTGATGCTTTAGTTTTAATTTTCTTAATTTAACCCTACTCTCTTACATGAGTAAAAATCATGCCTCAAATGATAACCGACCGCAATAATATTTGCTGAAGTCCATCGTTAAGCATATATCTTTGTCCATATTTGCTGCTTGGAAATATTTAAAATAAGATTACACGAAGCACCTTATTACAAAAGCTGAGAATACTGTCTATATTTCCTGAAAAGCGACATAAAAGATAATAAAAGTGAATAAATGTTATGAATGTTGTGAGAATTGGATAAATTTTCTATGGAATAGTGATATTTTGTCGTAAGATAATCAACTGGGAAGACGTAAAAAACTATCGAACACCCTTTTCCAGTTGCCGTTTGAAAGTTCTCAAAATTTTATAGATTTCGCAAGAATTTATTTTTGTACCTCTGTTAAGGGAATTTAATTTGTGAATGAGATGTGAAATTTCTGCTCGAACAATATCTGACATTAAAATTATACATAGTATAGAGAAAAATTTATCTACCAATTATGTCTCGAAAATTTTATTCACTCTATACCGACAATTATTAACTGATAGCTATTTTCAACTGTTTTATGCGGAAAATCCGCTGCTCTGATTGGTTAAAAAGCCACAACGACGGGCTTTACACTACTACAATATAAACTGTTTTGTTAATATTAATATTACCCCAGGTCAAAAGTATAGACCGAGCTTGCGAGGTCGATACGCTGACAGAGGGTAATATTTCTCAGAAGAGATTGATAAAACAGTTTATATTGTATTTATTAACTGGTAGCTACTTGGGTTTGTAGAAACCAGGATTTTTTCTAAAAATTTACCTGGGAAAAGGTTGTAAAAACCAGGTTTTGATAAAGAAAGAAAACATTCGATTTGAATTTCATTGTATCAATTTTTTAAATACATGTACACGAACAAAACAAAACATCCCAATGTCCGTATATAAATTTTTTTTGACGTTTTTTGAACCAAAGGAAGAGTCTATCACACAAATACGATGCATTTTTGCTTGTTGCTCATTGTTGCGATGAATGTTGATATTAAAAACGCAGTGGATTTAGAATTAACAACATTCCTTGGTATTTTTCTGGCGGAGTGATGCGGGGTTTTAGATTTACTGTAAGTTGATTTTTGAGACTGTATAAAGCTAGCTATGTTACCAATTCTCTAGCAAAGTTGTTTGCTTACATTTTTAGCAACCATTTTGGTTGTTATGAAGTTAAAAGTTATACCATGCTATATAAAGCCCGTAGTAGAGGCTTTTTAGCCAATCAGCGCAGGGGATTTCCCGTATAAACCGGTTGGAAATTGCTATCAGTTAATTGAGCACGGTATTACTTTTAGCTTCATAGCAACGATAGTGGTAGCTATAAAAACAAACAAATAACATTGTCGAAAAATTGGTTTAACATAGCTACATACATACAGACTCAAACATCAGCTTTTAGTAAATCCAAAATCTCGAATAACTTCGCCAGAAAAAACAACAGAAAATGTTGATAATTCTAAATCCACGTTTGATTATACACAGATAAATAACTGCGTCATTATTATAAACATTTATCAGCACAATGAGCAACAAGCAAAAAGCCTCGAAGTTGTATGATAGACTTTTCTAACGAAGAATAAACTTTGGTTAAAAAATATTCAACAAAATTCTGTATATGGTTGTTTAAATGTTTTGATTTCTCTTTGTGCATGTATTTGAAAAATTATCTACATAATAAAATGCAAATCGAACCTTTTTTTGTAACATAACCTGTTTTTTTACAACCTATTATCAGGCACATCTTGAAAATACCGCTGATGTAATAAGGTTAAGGTAAAAAATCGAGTTAAACACATAACTCCTTTAACGCGGTATAGATATAACCTCACTAACCTAAAGTTACTGTTTATCTCTACGGTGAAGAGCACTGGCACTTCTCTTTAATGACTATGTCGAAATAAAAGAATAATTGAACCTTGAATATTTATGATTCATTGTCAGTTTGTTTCGTAAAGAAAAATGTATATATATATATTATGTGTATAACAAATTTACCGACAAGTTCTCGTTTTTCAAGAAAACAATAACTTTACTCGGCGAGTTATTAACCAATCAGAAAAAAAACATCAGCTTTTTGCGCGCTATTTTAGCAAATCAGAGAAAAAATATTACCTTTTTGCACTGTAGAATTGAAAAAAAAGTAAAAATTACAGTCGTTTCTCGGTAAAAAATAAAAATATAGCATATATTACGTCTAGCTTAGCCAATCACAGTACGAGAACTCTAACCATATGATAATTCTCGGTATAGATATGAAAAACAATTTATGCTGTATTGCTATCACCTCGATGGTTCAGACCATGAATACTGGATTTAAACTTCAATTTTAAGCAATATTTTTATTACAGTCATAAGAAATCGTTAATATTGTATTAGAAGGTTTTACATTATTCAAATTCTAAAACATTTTATAAAATGGATTTTAACTCTTTAGTCAGACTTTGGTCCAAGGTCAGACTGTTTAAACGATTACAAAGAGTTACAAGTTAGACTAACTACAATCTATGCATTTTTATTGTTTCTTTCTCTATTTCAACTGCTGTTAGCCTTAGTCTGCTTGTTTAAAACTTTAAAGGCCCGTGCGCGGGAAATATATAAAAGTACATGATGGCGAATGAAGTTTGTAGTTTCAAGATTGTTTTTAAAATTATCTTAAGCGTTCTCTTATTGTCTTAGAATGGGGAAAGTTAAAATATACATAAAGAAAAAAAACGAAATAACAAATTAAATAGTGTAAAATAAAATGACCGGATGAATATTTATTAGTATTAAAATATTTCTTAGGTGATTGGATTTTAGTGAAACGCAATGTCTGCTTTGGAGCTCGTGCAAACGAGTTTGGAACATTTAAAATACAACACGATGCGGTTATGCTCGGTATAAAGTTGGTACATGTCGGTGGACAAGGTGTAAAATGCACAGAACATCTTCCTTTTACAAAATGGGGTTGTGATATCAATTATTATCCCCACGACGTAGAAAAAATCGCAGTTGTTATTACAGATGATAGAAATAACCTACTTTATCCATCTATGAAATTCCATGACAAATTCGGATTTTTCACTGTACCAGGATACAACGCCAACTCTCCCAACATCATCTTTAATGCAACAAGTCATACTGTTCACAAAGGACAGGAGTTGAGATTGCATTATGGTGAAGCTTGGAAAAATGGATACCTCTCTAATAACAGTGGTGAATCATGTGCAGATATTTATGCGATATTCTGTGACGAATAACTTTTTTTGATGAATGATGCAATTCTCTTTAGCCTGAACTATATAAAGAAATAAGGTTCTTGTTTGCTGGAACACTTTTTGTGAAATTGCATAACATTTTTTTTCAACTCTAATTGAAGGAAAATTATGTCATTAATCTTAAAAAGCTTTTGCGATAAACAGTTTATATTGATTTATATTTATCTATGTAAAAAAGGTAGCAAAACAAAAATTTAAGAATGTTATAGTTTGAAATCACTTTTAAAACCAAATATTTTAATGGCTATCTCGTTATTATAGAAATATTACCAATTAAATTAATTGATAGAAACAGCTATCAACTTTTAATGAAAAATTCGGAATTATCTTGCTAGTCTTTGGTGACGCGCAGTGGAGTCTCCATGTCTTATGTTAATATCAACAACCCGTTTGAATGCGCAGTAAAAGAAAAGGAAAAGTTGTTTTAGTTCCAAATGTAGTTAATGTGTTGCTATATTTTCGTGATTTTTTTTTTCTTTATAAAGTAGTACATATTTCTACTAGATATAAATGTTCCATAGTTGTGACTTTGTAAATACTTTATTTAACTTAATATATCAAATTTTTTTTAGTATTTAAAGAGAGGCACTGTACGTTTAATTGTTTTTATTTAACACTGTAAAATTATTTCACAGAAAAACAGGGAAATTTTAGCAGTCGTTGCTCTTATTTTGTTCTTATCGTTTAGCCATTTTTAGCACTATTCTTCAAAAGAGAAGCAAGAGAGGTGGTAAATCATCTGGACAAAATAGTAAATTCGACCGATAAGGTACTCTACTCGAACATAGCTGTTTCACTCAAATTCACAATTCACTAATACTGGAATGCAAAGTATGAATTTGAGGTAATAAACAGTATGTATATGTTGCAACCCAAGTTAAATATTAAACCAAGTTGTCCAAAAATACAACTCGGTTTAAACGAATCGGAAATATCCAACTTGGTTTAACTGCGAGTATCTTATTTTATTCACTCGCCTCGTGGTGTTCAAAATGGAAGAAAAGCTTGACGAGCACAGAAAACGTTTTCAAGAATAGTTAGCTGAAGGGAAACAAATACAATATTTATTAGTCGTACTGATTTAGCGGAAGTAAAAAGATATTTATTGTCATGTCGTGAGGGAGGTGGATATTCAATCAGTCCAGTTATGAAAAAAAGAATAAACCGAGATCGGTTTACCCATAGTCACAAGAAAAAGAAAAGCCTGGTAACTCCCGCGCGTATAAGCCGATTTCCGCATTTTATGCTATGTTCTCCAATTTTTTAGTGCCCAATCCACTTTTAGGTGCATGAAATGGAAACAGCGCGAAAATTTGAACCATTTTAATAGCGTTTAGTACTGTGTAAACTTTTAAAATGCCTGGTGCTAATTGCTCAATTTTTAATTGTAATATATCTAGAGGCACCGCTGGTGTCTTTATATTTGGAATTTCTAAAGCAAACGATGAATTTAGCGTTGCTTGGCGAGAGAAACTGGTGAATGTAATAACAAGAGATTATGTCATTAACAAGTCCTTACGATCGCAGGTCGAAAAACTTTGCTTTCACATACATGTGTATGTGAACTTTATTTCCCACAGGAAGCAATCCTCAATCCTCAAGTAGCATATTTTTGTGATCATTTCTCATATTTGACTAACGTGATAGCTATTATGTAAACATATATTTTATTCCAGATGACACAAGAACTACCTTAATACCTGGATCCGTTCCAACAATAAAATTGTCACAGAAAGTTTTCCAGCTTTACGGTAGCTATACACAGTTTTTTTTATAAGAAACCTAAGCATTTGGTTGAGCCCAGGATTTCTTAAAATTTTGATAATTTGAGCCTCAAATGTTTCTTAAATTTTCCTTGTTTGACTCTGAAAAATATTTTATTTTCAATGTTTTTTGTAGCACTGTAACAGAGGATAGACCATCAGCCTGCAGCATATCAAATAAAAGACAAAATGCCCCAATCATCTCAAGAATAAAGACCTTGCAGCTACCTAAGGATTGGGTAATAAGTGAAAATGAGAATGGGGTGGCAATATCACAAAATAATAATTGTTACATAATACCAAACATTGAAATACATGTAACAAAATTTTTATGATTTACAATGCGCTTTGGCTTGGTGTTTGCCAGAATATCACAAGCAAAAGTCGAAATGCAAAAGTAGTCACACTATTTTTCGAAAAAAAATAACATTTTCGTTATTTTTAAATTGAAGTTCCGGTAAAATATTATCCTGTAACACCTAGCCATGCTAAGTAGTAGGTTCAGAGTACTTTTTTTTAAAAGATTACCCTCCTGACAAAAATAATTGTGCTGATCATGATCAAACAAATATTTGAGGCATAATCTCAGAAGCCAATATTTAATGGTTAATAAACAGAAGCCAATTGTGGAAACAAATATTACTTTCAGGGATAGGAACTAGCCTTGTAGCAAAAAAAAGATGACAATAAATAAATTTCTAAAATGTCAGCAAAAACAATGCTTTTATCATACTTGCAGCTATAAATATAGTTGTTTTGTTCAGTGGCTTTAAGGGTGATTAAAGGCCTTGATCCAAGTTGGAGGAATGCTTTTTAATTTCTTTTCTCAATGATTTTGTCTTATTTCGATTTGCTTTGATCTTTTCTGACAGCTGTACGTCTTTAACAAAGGAAAAGGCACATACACGAACATACAACATTAAAAGGTCTTCTAACAAGTTCAATGCAACCTCCTTCTTTACTGGGTCTTTACATCTTTGTTGGACTTTTTTAAAATTACACAAGACACTGGGATCTCCTAAAAAATGCTTTACAATTGCTTTGCTGTTGATCTCGTTTTTAAAACTTTTGGTCACAAAACGAAAATGTAGCTCTGCTGCTGTAAAAATACACAGTACCTCCTTAGATACTTTTCATAAACCACCACGATCTCGTGCATTTACCAGCTTATATTCAGTTCGTTCTTGGTCATCTTGTGATGCTTTACCAGCAAGTAAAAGAGCTAAATATTGTTGTTGATAAATGTTTTGTACTGATTTGGCAAAACGAAGACGTCTGTAAAAAGTCCCTAACACATAACCAGTCAGGTAGCAGATTATCTGTGTTTTTTTTATCTGTGATATTACTGGAATGGTCGCTAAGTGAAATTACATCATTTTCAATTTTACCACCAGATAAATGTGCCAACACATTGTTAGCAAGCTCCATACCCAAAAGCATACTACAGTTTTCTGTCAAATTAGGACCAAAAGGATTTGCTGTTTCAGATAAGGCCTTGTAAAACTTTGGATAACAGTCCTCAGCATCCCCGTTGTAAGCATCGATGACATGTCTGATTAATTGATACATTGGAAGAACAGCATTCAAAGAACCAACATTATAAACCTAAACTCTGCCATTACTGAAGGTGGATAGCATTCATCATTGGAAAGTTTTACCACAGCATTTCCCATGAACCGTTTGAGAAACAATGGATGTAACTTTTCCTCTGCTTGCTTTTTAGGAACGGAAGTAGGTTTTTTACCTTCAACGTTGGAGCAATACACCTTTACGATAATTCAATTGTACATGCGTTCCTACGGCTCTCCATCGTTTTACAAAATCGGAAGAAAGAAGGTAAAAAATGTGTTTTTTATAAGAATTTCTTAGAGACGAAAGCGTGTTTTCTCCAGTTTTTTAACTTTCGTCGTATCAGTTTCTTTCAAATTTTCAGGAAACGTTAATAATAATAAGATACAACTTATGTGTACTTTTCATTAAAAACAAAACGCGGCAAGAAAAGTTATCACGAAAGAACATGTTTTCTCCCTAATAAACTCTTATAAAAGTGTGATGTTTACCTCCTCCGATCGCAAAATGAGCTGCGATGGAGTGTTAGTGAATTTCATTGCTTCGTGTTTTTTTTGCATAAATTAGCACGATAATAGTAAGCAGTTTCGTTACAAGAATTTTTCTTCTATAAGAGTAATTGTTCACATCCACATAGGGTTTTGTTTACATATGTTACGTAGGTAACGTATATCAACTAACGCAAATCGTTTTTTATTATGGCAGCAGCGTTAATAAGCATCATCTTCACCGTCGTTAAAAATGCAAAATGTTAAAAAATATTGAATAAAAAAAAACAACCTGGATCAGAATTACAAATTCGGATAGGAAAATCTCTGTTTAATTTTTTTCAAATTATATTCCTGCATGTGTGATGGAAGAAAATTTTTCGGATGATTTTAAATTGATTTCTCTTGTGAGAGTTGTCATTTTGTTTTGTACCGATGGTCTGGGACCGAACATCAATACTGACGCAGCTGTACTCATAAATAAAAAAATTACTTTAGGCGTATTGACAAAAGGTATACACGCAAATTATACATGCAATTTTGCTATCATATATATTACTTCTTCATCCCTAGTTTTAAATGCCCTTACTCATACCATGGTTATATATTTAATATGAGCAACACTAGCCACAAGATAAACTCAAGACTATGCAACTAAACTGAATGACACTGAAGCAATTCAAGGGAAAGTGAGCCAAGGCTATTAGGCAAAAAAATAATGTCGTTTTGAAAATGTATTTTATTTCATGTATAAAAGCTAGTACGGTGACACACCGGTGCGACCGGCAGGCAACTGAGTTAATATGTCAATTGATACCAATCACGCGCGTGGACCTGCCCCACTGTGTTACTTTCGCGGATACAAACTAGTCACCACCGTGGAGAACTTGTTCCTACGTAGCGACTGATGGAGATAGTCATCTCAATCAAAAATGGTCGATTGAGTGAAAATGATCTCCCTAATCTGGAAGAGTACCGTTGTTTTGATCTCGCAAAAACTATATGTAAAATAGCACCTAAGCTGAGCACCAAAATTCAACTCCATACAAAAAAACGGCATAATGTCAGGGAAAATATCGGGCCCTAATCGATTGATAATGGACCGCCCTCAGGCGGTCGATAACTATGCCTTTTTTTTCTTTTAATGTTTGTGCACTTGTTAATATTTAATAATAGCTTTTTGAAACATGCTTGTATTTTTACCACAACAAGACAAATGTATTCCTTCCCCTTGTTTGATCGCGCTATTGATCTTACGTTCAGAATACTGGCGTACAAGCATAAAACAGGATAGCTGACCAGCTATGAAGCTGTAGGACACAGATTCTGAAATACAACTGATATTTCGCTTATCTGCCACGCCAAAACATCGTCCTTCCTAGCATCACGTTTTTCAGTTTGCGATATTAACAAAGCTTTCTTGACCGCCGTTCCAATTTTGAAAAGTCCTGGGAACACGGTGTGTTCCTACAATGGGGACTTTAGGCGAAACGCGCCAGCACGCATATCAAGAAGAAGGCCCAATGGAATAAATTGCTGGAAATTTTAATAACTTGGTGCTAGTTCTGCTTATGACAGATTATGGACTTGTATTAACAATTATAAAACATCCCACATTACCTCTAGGTTGAAACGAATCACAAAATGCGTTCTGTAAAATATTAACTGTTTTCTGCATAATTAGTTCGCCTCATGTTTTTTGTAAATGAATGTAAATTATTCATAATAGTTTTTCTTTGCAAGAGTTTCACCAAGGAAAATAATTGAGCAAAAATATAGTAAGTGAACGAGTTTATCGATATTGTGCCAAAATACCAAGAAATGGAAAAGATAGAGCATTCATATTCGAATACACGGTACCAAAAAGAAGTCCTTAAACAATGTTTTATTACGTGGGAAGGAAATTTGAATAAACCAACATAAAAACAATACATTAACATAATAATGTCCGAATATGTATTTAAATAAATGATCCTCATCTTATCTCGTATCATTTGTCTTATATTAATTTCTTTTAGGAAATATGTAAGCATATCAAAGTGAGAACACGTACATTAAAACAATTATAAAAGAGTTCAGTAAAACAAAACAAAGAAAAAAAAAACGTGATGAATTTCTATGGAGCACTTTTTGTGGACTCCAGCAAGCTAAGTAAAAAATTATAAAGTGAAATGTCAATAAGAAATATCAGAACAAAATGTAAACAAACAAAAAATATAACTTTTTAAAATGGTCACTGGTTGAAGAAAATCGAGTTATAGAGCACTTTGCAATCGCAAAATATTACATTGAAGATATTGTTTTTTAAGAAAAGCTAAGCTTTTAAATCGATCTGTATTGTTATGCAAAAAAAAAATGATCTAAAAAATGCTCTTGCAAGGTTGGATGAAGTGAATTATCTAATAACTGTGTCTCAGTTAGGCATACAACATCTGCATTAGTTAGTCGAATGTCATGACTTAAGTCAAGAGCATGTTTGGACCGTGACC
Organism: Hydractinia echinata; assembly: GCA_030067915.1. Classification (NCBI taxonomy): domain Eukaryota; kingdom Metazoa; phylum Cnidaria; class Hydrozoa; order Anthoathecata; family Hydractiniidae; genus Hydractinia; species Hydractinia echinata. The sequence continues at coordinate 722,227 of JASGCC010000082.1, forward strand.
TAATGTTTAGCAATGCAAATTGAAAGGTGTCTGTAAGAGGTTGTATTTTGTCAATTGACAAAGCAGATTCAGTTTTTAGTCTGGTGTATTCTTCTGAAACCTTAGGATCAGTTCTGCATGCTTCTAATGTTGGTATACCCTAAATGTGAATATGGGCCAATTTTTTTACTCTCCTCAAAGCTACATAGATCTGACCAATGTTAAAAGATTTTTGTTTTAATAACTTGAATGAAACCACTACATTTAGTAAAGTTAAACCTGCCACTTTATGCACAGTACAACCCCATGCTAACATTATAGGAAATTGTGTTCTAGAAATTAAAGGGCTGGACACTGATGACATTGAAACTGGGATACTGGCTTGTGTTCTTTTAATTGAGACTGTACGAGTTTCAAATTTATACTGGTTAGATTGCATTTTTAGTATTCCAGCTTGCTGGTCATTAAATTTGACAAAAATAGTTTGGGTGGTTCCGTCATTGTTATATTGTATATCACGAACAAGACCAATTTGACCATTGATAAGTCGATCATCGATATCAATATTATTAGTTAGCATTATCAAAGCATTTCTCTTTATAATTAATGACCTACATAGTCCATTTGTCTGACTTACATTTCTGTCCAAAGCTTGATTGATTTTTGATATTGATACATTTTTAGGAAATTTGTCAATTCAGTTGGTCTTTTAAATTATTTTCTGCAAATAAATATATCGAGTTAACTGGTATGTTTTTTGCAATTCGTGAATTAAGAAGTAACAAATCTGTCACCTACTTCTCCATTGCGTACATTATTTAGATATTTAATGAAACTATCATCTTCTTGCTGTCTCATAATTTCAGATAGCTCATACAGTTTAAATGATTTCCATGGATGACAAATATTAAGAAAATCATCTTTAAATGGAGTGAATATCTTAGCCTCTTGAACCGGAGGAAGTTGGTATAGATCATCTACAGCCAATATGGTCTTATTCGCAAATGGGTTATCAAGACTCATCTGGAATATCTCGTACAGTCTTTTGTGTATAGGATATAATTTAACATTTGAAACCATGGAAATCTCATCAATTATAACAACATAAAGATGCGAATATTTGTCTCTAAATTTGCAACGAAGGTTGTCACTCAAATTGTGTAAATTCAAAGATTTAGATTTAGGAATTTTAAAAGCAGAGAGTTTATGGTGGATTTCATCTATGTTAATAGCTGCAACACCTGTAGGTGCTGCTTTTAACACCTTGCATTTTTCAGGTGTACCTAAATATAAGTTAAAAAGCTTTGATAAAGATTGATAAATCATATTTATTAGGTAAGATTTTCCTACGCCTAGAATGACAATTTTGCTGCTTTACCTTGTTATTTGCCCATTCATACAAAAAATCAAAAAACAAGCGCTGTTGTTGATTTAATGATCGTATATTCTGCCTTAAGGTATCATCATGCAAGAAAATACATTTTCAAAACGACATTATTTTTTTGCCTAATTGCCTTGGCTTACTTTCCCTTGAATTGCTTCAGTGTCATTCAGTTTGGTTGCATGGATTTGCAACACAGTCTAGAGTTATCTTGTAGCTAGTGTTCCTCATATTAAATATATATCCATTGTATGAGTAACAGCATCTAAAACTAGGGATGATGCATTGAAGAAGTAATATATATGATAGCAAAGTTGCATGTATAATTTGCGTGTATACCTTTTGTCAATACGCCTAAAGTAATTTTTTATTTATGAGTACAGCTGCGTCAATATTGATGTTCGGTCCCAGACCATCGGTACAAAACAAAATGACAACTCTCACAAAAAAAATCAATTTAAAATCATCCGAAAAATTTTCTTCCATCACACATGCAGGAATATAATTTGAAAAAAATTAAACAGAGATTTTCCTATCCGAATTTGTAATTCTGATCCAGGTTGTTTTTTTTTATTCAATATTTTTTAACATTTTGCATTTTTAACGACGGTGAAGATGATGCTTATTAACGCTGCTGCCATATTAAAAACCGATTTGCGTTAATTGATATACGTTACCTACAAAAAACATATGTAAACAAAACCGTATGTGGATGTGAACTATCACTTTCATAGAAAAAAAAATCTTGTAACGAAACTGCTTACTATTATCGTGCTAATTTAGGCAAAAAAAACACGAACCATTGAAATTCCTCACGCAAGAAGAAATAAGAAACATAAATATTTAATTGCGGACAGACAAAACATTAAATTTTTGATCATTTTTTTTAAAAAATAGTTTCTGTTTTAAAAATATTCTTCATTGTGAAAAGATCTTCTTAATATTGGGTACGAACCTAGGAAGTGCAATGGCATCAAAAATGGCGCTCTTATTTTTAACACTGTTAATAAGTATCGTATGCATTAGTAAAGGAGAAATACTACGATTGTCTGAATGCAACAAGTTTTATGCGTCTTTGATGTTGTATTCAACAATTTTCTTTTGATAAATAGGACATATTCTTTGGTTAGAAACATCGAGCTGAATAAGTGTTTGATTATATGCATGCAATATCCAAAGTGCAAATCATTCAGCTACATGTTTCATAACTCACAATGCCGAATACACCATTCCACTAGAACTGACACTGGAAGTAAGTTACAAAAAGAAAATGGATGGACACACTATGAAACCAATGAGAATGCAACAAACGTGAGTAGTTTAGACTGCTTTTAGATGCGTTATTCGTTCATGTGGAAGAAATAATGTGTTTGATAGTAATATAGTCACTGGAAACCATAGAGTTCTGTAAAAAATTGTTCTAATTTTATATATACCTGATAGACAAAACTAATTTACGAAATTCCAATATCCATATTTGCATCTTATTAAGAAAAACATGTTGCAACAAATAAGACATATTTACATATTTAAGATGGTATTATAGATGTCTTCAAAGGTGTCTTTTAGATGTCTTCAAAAATATTTTTTTAATGTCTTTAAAGATTTCGCTTGGTTTAAGTTTATTTAATCAGTAACTAGGTAATGTAAAAAAATATCTGGGGTGTACCACTTTATTTTTTTTATTTAGGTCGGTCCTGTTTGTGAAGAAAAAAAACCATGCAAATGTGGGAAATGTGTGGATACATGTCATGATACAGGCTTCAAATGTGAACCTACCTTTTTGGGTAAGAACCAAAAAAAAAACTATTTGAGTTGAAGTATACTTCGAGTTGATTAGGTCAAGTGTCCTTCTAACAAAAAGTAAAACTTTCTGATAACTAAATGTCTTATGGACAACGTGCTACTCCTTCATGGGTTTTATAACGCTGTCGCTGGTTAACTTTTACAGATTTTTTGGATTGTCCTCAATTTATACACCAGAATTATTTCTATTAAGATCTTTTTTTTCACAGAATTCATTATTCAGTAAACAACCGGTATGTTTGTCGCGAGTCATCATGCTTCTCCAGTGCTGTTGATTTCACTAACTCATCAATTTGGTACTTTAGTTTTAAGTTTCCTAATTCAACCCTACTCTCTTACAGTCTATTGTTTTACACAGTAAAAAAATAAGAATAATGACCAGCCTTGTTAGAATTTTAGTCCCTTAAGGAAAGAAATTTTCGCAGAAAGAAAATTTGGCGAGTTACGTGAATTAGCCTCAAGTTCTTGAAATTGAACTCTCTCGAAAATTTTTATTTTCTTTGTTTCGCGAAATTCGATGCGAATTTAGTTACAATAAAAACACTACAAAAAATAATATTCTTGATGTCAAATTTCAATAGCAAAAATAAGATGTTAATCTATTTTGGTTATTCTCTTTTTATTCATATTTATTCATATTTACTCTCTTACAGGACAATTAAAAATCATGCCTCAAATAATTCTTCATTTGATGTTTTTGATGCTTTAGTTTTAATTTTCTTAATTTAACCCTACTCTCTTACATGAGTAAAAATCTTGCCTCAAATGATAACCGACCGCAATAATATATGCTGAAGTCCATCGTCTAGCATATATTTTTGTCGATATTTGCTGCTTGGAAATATTTAAAATCAGGATACACGAAACACTTATTACCCAAGCTGAGAATACTGTCTATATTTCCTAAAAAAACGAAATAAAAAATTATAAGTTAGATAAGAGTGTTATTTTGTCGTAAGATAATTACCTGGACGTAAAAAACACACTTTTCGAGTTCCCGTTTGAAAGTTCCCGAAGTTTTATAGATTTCGCAAGAATTTATTTTTAAATCTTTTTGGCGATAATTTAATTTGTGAATGAGATATGAAAATTCTGCTCAAAACAATATCTGACTTTAAAATTATTCCTAGTATAGAGAAAAATGTATCTACCAATTAAGTCTCGAACATTTTATTCAGTCCACACCAATAACTATCACCGCGGTGGTTCAGACCTTGCATACTGGATTTATTCTTTAACCTCAAGTAATATTTTTTATTACAGTCCAAAGTAATCGTTTTTATTGTGTTAGGGGCTGTTAATGTTGGCGAGCTGATATTTTATTTACGGTTGGGTCGCTTCTCATATGAACACATGCATTTTTTATAAGGTTTTCGAAAACATGGCGAGATCTCGCTTAAGTGAGGCAGCCCAGTCAACCGGGCCAGCTCGCCTCCATATGAACAGCCCCTTAGAAGGTTTTACATTATTCAAATTCTAAAACATTTCACAGAATAGATTTTCACTATTTAGTCGGACTGTTTAAACGAATTACGAAGAGTTGTAAGTTGGACGAAATACAACCACTTTTTTTGTTCCTCTCTCTATTTTAACTGCTGATGACCTTCGTCGGCTTGTTTGAAACTTTAAAGCCCCGTGCGCATAAAATGTATAGAAATGCATGAGGGTATTATAATACAGCAGCATTTAGCGAATCCAGTTTGTAGTTTCAAGATTGTTTTTTAAATTCTCTTAAGCAATCTCTTATTCTCTTAACAGAATAAGAATGAAGCAAGTTAAAATGTACACAAAGTCATTTCAAAAAATGAAAATAAAGGATGAATTATTAGTAGTATGAAAATATTTCTTAGGTGATTGGATTTTAGTGAAACGCAATGTTTGCTTCGGAGCACGTGCAAACGAGTTTGGAACATTTACAATACAACATGACGCAGTAATGACTGGCATAAAATTGGTACACGTTGGTGGATCTGGTCTAACGTGCGCAAGAAGAAACACATCATTAACAAAGTGGGGATGTGAGTTCGTGATCCCTTTTGTTGTGGGAAATGTTGCGGCTGTCATTACAGATAATCAAAACAACCTACTCTACCCATCTACGGAATATTATCTCAGTAACGGATCCTTTAATGTACCAGGATACAACGCCAACTCCCTTATCTCATCTTCCATGCAACAAGCCATACTGTTCACAAAGGACAGGAGCTGAGATTGCATTATGGTGAAGCTCTGTTTGATGGATACCTCCCTAATAACAGTGGTGAATCATGTGCAGAATATGCGAAATTATGTGACGAATAATTGTTTTTGTGAATGATTCAATTCTCTTCAAACTAAATAGACAAATAACATTCCTGTCTGTTGGAATACTATTCGTTAAATTCGATGAATATAGATACACACGAGATTAAAAGAAGTTAAATCCAAGTATTTTACAATCTTATTATTATAAAAATATTACCAATAAAAATTAGTAACAACAGCTGCCAATGTTTAATGAGACATTTGGAATTATGCAGCCGAACGTTTAACCACGCTCAGCAGAGTCTTCTGTCTTATCGTAATTTCGATGTCCCATTAAACCGTGCGGTAAAAGAAGCGGGGAAGTTTTCTTCGGTCCCAGCAGTAGTTATTTTGTTCTTTTATCTTTGTGGTTTTTCTTTTGTTTATTTATTAGTATATTTTTCTACTAGATATAAAATGTACAATAGTTGCACCAGCTGATAAAATATATTCCTATACCTTCAGGAGTTTTTTTTAGTGACTTTAGAAATACCTTATTTAACTTTTAAATTTATTTGAAGAGTATTAAAATAAGGCATTTTACTTTTAACTTTTTAGTTAGTACTACTAAAAGTCCTTTACAGAAAAATAATAAAATATTAGCAGTTATCGTTATTTTGTTTTTATTGTTTAGCCATTGCCAGCCCCAATAAAATATAATTTTAAGAATGATTTGTTCTTAATTGAATCTTGACTGGTAAAGTCGCAACTTCAGAATTTAACGTCATTTTGTTCTTATTTATGGAAATTCCCATAATTCCCAAGAATTTTTGTTTTTCTTCCAAAAAATTCGCTCGAAGCTTGTGTGTATATGACAAATTGGGTGTTGTTGTTGCAGATGCACCTATATATCCGCTTTTGTAAACAAACGCGCCATATATTTTTAAGTGTACATAGGTGGAAAAAAAGAACTGAACACAACACACCAGACATAATTTTGTGAAAAATATGGCGAAATTTCAAAGATCGTAACGACAAGCAATCAGAACGTCGATTCTATCTATAACACGCGCTCTTGTAGTTGAGTTTTTACCATTTTGAATAAAATATATGAAAACACATAATTAAAAAAGTTTGCAGGAGGTGTGCCAAGCTCTGTTTGAAAGACATTGTTCTATTGTTTTTTAACAGTTTGGTGAATACTGTTTACTTTTATATTTATATGCTTCACGGAGCTTGTTTACTTCGCCCTTCCACCCCTTTGCGCTAGTGGTCGTTGTTTTCTTCTCTTTACACACGCCCACTTACGCCTTTTTTACACTAAAACTTTAATATTTTTATTTTAGCTATCATATTTTCATTGTTCGAAGTCTTAACTCCTTAACATTATCTAGCGAACAGCTGTAGTTATACAAAGGCGAACATCAATCTAATATAAAATATAAAAAGAACGAGCAATAAATTCAATAGTAACATGATTTCAAATAGTGATATTCTTGTAACTTGGGCGCCTTAAAAATCCTTAAATTAGGCAAAAATAGGTAAAATGCTACTAAAGTTAGAAAAAAATATTTCTTTTTAATAATTTTTAAAGCATAAGTCAAGTTGTTTTAGGAAGCTCAACCAAGCCTAAAATTAAAAAGAAGCTGGCGTCAGCAAAAAATATTGCTGAGTGTGATGTAAAAGATATCATTCGTACCAAGTTTTATGACTTAGGAACCAATACAAGGAAAGTTGTTGGGGCATGGCCTTTTTTCTTCTTCCTTCCCCTTAAATTATACTGAAAAGATATACCCAGAAATAGAAAAAGGGTTAAAGATACTGGCCGGGGGCCATTCCGTAGAAAAAACGGGTAAGCTAAAAGTAACTGTGTGACTCAGCATCAAACGCCCAGTGGAACGCTTAATAAGAGCTGTAAATTGTTTCACACATCCTGGTGAAGCGCTTTAGTACAGGTATACAGCATGGCGTAAATCGAGTAAAGCCAACACGGAATCTCAAAACTTGTATACTCGCATTATCACATTATAATCTCTGTCAGAACATTTCAACCTACCTATCCCTATATTTTATAGTCAAATTTCTAAACAATTTATATGGACAATATTAAATTTCGGCTAACTTGGCAATTTTAGATTATTTTTTCCTGCGAGAATTACTTTTTGTATGTCTTGTATGTTTTACGAAAATTGCTTATCAGATATGTATACATCATAAACTATATTGTGTAAAACATTGATGATTACGTTACGTATAAATTGTTTGCTAAACAAATTTTTGCATAACTTATTTTTACTGATGTTGAAAATTAGTAATCACAAGCTCGTGAGCTTGTTTTAAAAAGAAGATGCGAAAGTGTCCCACGAGAATGGAAATTTTTGCCTCTCTGAGCACCGAATGGGAGTAGTCGTGTGTTCGATTCCCATCTTGGTAACTATTTTTACTTTTTTTACTTTTATAGTTGTGGTAAATTTCATTTTTTAAAAAGATAAGTGTTCAATAGCATTATTTAACTGGCAAAATAAAAGTGTTTTCACCATAGTTTATTAAGGGTGAATGTAGGCGAGATGTAGGCGAAAAGATAAATATTAATCAATTTCTTGGCACTTGGGGGCGGGAGTAATTAATTTTATTTTTGTTCACATTGGGGTAGATGTGGGAGGTTCTAAATGGAGAAAAAATGTTATTCGAGAAATATTAGGTGCATGAAAGAAAACTTGTACAGGCTTCTTAAAACACGGGACGGGATGAAAAAATGGAGAAAAAAAAGCTTACAACTACAGAACGAAAGTGTGCAATGGCTTTTCGACAATATGAATGAGGCTAGAATAATTGAAGTTGGCAGCGCTAAAACACATTTACGAAAGATCTCTATAAAAATTTACGATTTCTGTATGCAATTTAATATCAAATTAACGCTGGCTTGGATCCCGAGAGAATTTAATCACAGACAACTTGTCAAAATTCTTAGACACCGATAGCTGGTGGATCGACTTTAAATTTTATGCAATCGAAATTCAGAGCATTTACATACGACCGATTTGCCGACAGTCAGAATTTTAAAGTTAAAAGAATCAACTCCAAGTTCCATTGTATCGCCGGTCCTTTTGGTGTTAATGCGTTTACTTTCAATTGGGCGCATCAATCTAATTGCCTTTGCCCCTCTGTTTTGTTAATTGGATAAATTTTGATTCATTCCAAACAGTGCAAAGCAAAATGCGTTTGCTTTATTCCCTTGTGGCAATCTTCCTATTTCTGGTCAACGTTAACAACAAACGGCAAATATTTCGAACATTATATAAAATAATTTTTCTTGTTAGGTTTTGAAAAATTTTATTCTTTAGCGTTACTTATAGATTTTTCTTAGTTAGCTGTGAAACACACAGCTTCTAGTCTCGGCTGAAAGCTCGCACAAAATCCTGATCTTCTGGGATTTAAGTGAAGATATACGTATCTCTGACGCGGTTAGTAAAATTGACGTTTAATTTGCCATTTTAAAAGCTGCATAGCTCAGGTTTGGAAAAGATCACGTTTTAATCTTTTTGTCTTGGAAATACTATGTATATTTTCTATACTTCTATATGATAATAAAAATACCAACACATCCATGCAAATCTTAGTAAAATCATTTTTATTATTTTGGCTATAACTGACATACATAGCAGGCCAACTAACATAGTCAGTGTCAGTAGACAGCAATAAACAGACAGCTAGCTAGCTAGCTATTTTGTGCTTTTCTCCTAGGTTTTCTATTTAGTTTGGTATGAGTTCATTTTGTGCCAGCCATCGTTATTACTACTTGTGTTATCTTTTACCAACCTGAAGCTAGCAATAAAGTAGTAAGGAGGCATATTGCTATAGATCTTGTAATAATAATCCTGCAAATTTTAGCTATGCTACTCTGTTAACAAAGTATCTTTCCTCACATCATAATTTAATGTGTTCCTTCACAGCAACAGAATAAAATATTTTATCCTGGTGGTATAAACGAGTTTCAAGGTTTACGTTTTGACGAGATTTTCACGCTTGTGTATAGAATCTGAAAAATCGACAGATAATAAAATGCAGACTATATAGAAGAAGAAGGTTAACAGTCAGGAAGAACTGATAATTAGCCTGTAACAGGATAGTTAGTCTACGCTTATACGGCTATAATACGGTGGAGATCTTTTTTGCTTAATTTTACACAATTTTCTTTAATATGCCGATATTGTAGTGTTTGCCTTCGCCATGTTTTTCACGCCTGACTACGTCTTTTCAATGTTTTTCCATAAACTCAGCGTTGTCGTTTTAAGAGCATTCATAAATTAAATCAGCTAATTATAAATACACTATATATACGGCTAATTATACAGTAACAGCCGCCATATTTGTTATGATAAATCTAAGGCCATGTAGTTCGGTATTTATACGGTTACTGTGTTACTGTGGAAAGTTTATCATTTCTTGAACATGATAGTTTAGTAGGCGACGTTTCGAGTATTAGAATATTATTTCGAGTATTAGCCAGTATTAGCCAGTATTAGTTTAAAAATGAATACTTTTATGCGCAGTTGTTTGTTTTGTATTGAAGCATAAAATGCTATAGTAGATCTAAAGATTGATTTTGAAGAAAAGTGTCGAAATTTAAGCAAATAAGATCTCTAACGTATAATTAGCCCCACAAGCAGCTAATTTTACTGTACGTACCGTATAATTATCCTGTAATGGCTAATTATCCTTTTTAGATTTTCGCCCATGATATATCTCCTTGTCATCCCTTTTTCGGGCGTCCCCGGCACAAAATAACAATTCGGCTACACGCATATTATTATTGAGCTTTCTGCACAATGACTAAACAGGAGGGGTTCTACAATTTTGCCAGCCTGTTAAATTTTTCCTCTGTAAAACAAGCACTAAAAGCTCATTTTTTATTAGTTGTGCTATGAATAAAGTATTTACAATGCAAGCTAAAATGAAGCTGTCTTTTCTGATACAGTATATATATATATATATTCAATCTTGTGCGCTTAACCGAGAGAGGTAATTAATTTTCATGTTATATAAACGACAGATTGTAGCCTGTTCATTATTTTATTTGATCTGAAGTTACATGTTTTTTTTTAAATAGCATTTCTAAAAGGTTCTTCTCATTTGATGTGTAACACACGTACCTGTATCCTGATGGTCAATGTGGTTTATTGTATTGACTGTGTGATCGGTCATTGTTTAACATTAGTTTTGCAACATTTATAGAGAAACAGATTAAGTAAAATAAAATATGTCATCTGACAGTTTTTGATAAAACACACCTCTATAACAGTTTCACTGAAAGCACTCCACACTGGTTGTGTGAAATGGTTTAACTGGGCTATGTGGTCAACTTAAATTGCAATGCTGACCTTTTTTTGCTTTAACCCTATTCGGTCCGGGTTCGGTTTTATTTTAATAACTCCTTAATACTATGTTACATAGCTATGATACTTACTGAGTTTCAATAATTATCTATTAGATACCTGCATGCCAAATTTTAAGGTCCCATACCTTTCAGAGGTTTTGGTATTGGCTATTGGCTATTACTCGAAACACATGGCTTATACTCAAGCGAGCGAGCGGACGTGGTTGCACAACATAAAGTTTAAATGAAAAGTATCACATAATACTAGGGAAACAAACTGCTGTGTTGTTACGTGATCTCTTCATTTGGTTTAATTATTGGTTTACTCACTTATGTACTAATTTGGTTAACTTAATTTACCTTACTGAAAATACGAAAGAGTTTTTGTACGCAAGATATTAAAAAGTTTTACAGGTTATCTCTTACAATGGCTCGTATGGAAACCAGTTTTTTGAGAGTTTTTGTTATTTTGTTACTTTGCATAACGGTATTAACAACTAATTACGACTGGCAGTCCCAAATCAACCATTACAATCAACTGAAGAAATTAAAGACAACACCAGCGAAAAGAAATAAAGCACCGATATTGTACTACGCACACTCTACCTCTACATTCAATTTGATAGTATCCGGAGACGTTGAATTAATTCCAGGCCCTGGTTCTTCTACTCCAAAATGTAGTGAATGTGGAAAAATAGTCAAGTGCAATAATAAACGAATTATATGTTCCGTTTGTTACGATGTAAAACATGCTAAGTGCACGAAAAGTCTGGCTATTAACTGCATTACATCTAGGATACTTCATTATTACACCTGCGTCAACTGTTTACAATCCGTCCTTCCCTTTACAGGCGAGTTCAATGAATCAAATATGTCTGTAAACACTTCGGTAATGGCTGAGGACCATCCGCTACAGTTTAGTCATTATAAAAATCATCTAAAAATTTTACACATAAATACCCAGTCTCTAATGTCTAGTTTTGATGAATTTAAGGTTATGTTGAATACTTTGATATTGTCTGCATGAGTGAAACGTGGTTAAAAGATAATCCTATACTACTTAACTATGCTCAAATCCCTGACTATCAACTATATTATTGTGGTGTTGGTTGTTATATAAAGTCTTCACTTAACTGTGTAAGACGCTACGATATTGAACAACTGGATACCGAGCTAGAGCACCTTTGGTTCAAAGTACCCGGTGTCAACAAACACTCAAAAAATGCTATTTGGTGTCATTTATCGATCTAATAGATTTTGCACAGCTGCCGAATGGGTTGACCTCTTTGAGACCTTGTTATCTACTGTCAATATCATGTGTGACTTTCCAGTGCTCATATCTGGTGATTTCAATCTCAACATGTTGGACACTAATAATACAGATGTGAAGGAATTTCACTCAACTCTGACTCAATTTAATCTAACACAAGTTATTGAAAAGCCGACCAGAACAACTGAAACATCAGCAACTTTAATCGATTTGATCATAACAGATCGTAAAAGTATAATAAAACACTCTGGCGTCCTTTCCTGTTGCCACATTAGTGACCATGATGGAGTATATGCAGTTCTTACGGTAAAGCTACCGAGATACGAACCAAGATTCAAATATATTCGATCTGAAAAAATATTTAATGAGTAAAAGTTCATAGAAATTCTAGAAAAGATATTTCTCGTGTACCTTTCAGTGTCATTTATGCAGTAGATGATCCTAACACCCAACTTGACATTTTCAATGATCTATTTAAATCATGTTTAAATGAACATGTACCATTAAAAAAAGTAACAATGACACGTCCTCCTGCACCGTGGATGCAAGACAATTCGATACAAGCCAAGATCAAAGAAAGAAACGAACTACGTCATAAAGCACACCGTACCTCAGATCCCAGTTATTGGAAGAAGTATCGAGAGCTAAGAAATTTATCAAAGAAAAAAATTCGAGGTGCTAAAATTAACTTTTTTAGAAAGTTGTTATCCTCAAATAAGTCAAAAGAAGTTTGGAATGTTATTAAATCGGTTTTAAATCCACCTGCAAACCGTATCCAAAGTAAACCTGACTTGAATAGACATTTTGTGACAACTGCTGAGCGTACCACTGGTAAAGAAGCTATATCACCCACAGAAACATTATCATTCATTGACAATGTTGAAACTGACAATGGCACTGTTTCCCTAAAGTATACAAACCATGCACAAATATACAAAATTATCACATCATTACGTAATGACATATCTACTGGTCCCGATCAAATTCCAGTAAAGTATTTGAAAATAGGTGCTGAGTATATTTCTTCTCCACTCACGCAAATTATCAACAATTGCATAAAACAAAATCTTTTTCCAGCACTTTGGAAGTCGGCTCGAATACAACCAGTCAATAAAGTCCAAAATCCAACCGGCTTGTCAGATTATCGCCCTATTTCGATATAACCTTGTCTATCAAAGATCTATGAAAAAATGTACTACAACAACTTTTGTCTTTCATTGAAGGTAATGCTATCTATAAAGAGACTATAAGTGGATTTAGAAAAGGTCATAGTACTGGTACTGCTTTACTCAAACTCAAAGATGATATCAAAAAAAGCGATGAAAGCAGGCGAAGTAACACTGTTGGTCATGGTTGACTTTTCAAAGGCATTTGACACCATATGCCATAATACATTGATTAAAAAAATGAAAGATATGGGATTTTCAAAACAATTTCTTTACTGGACATTGTCATATTTGACAAATCGAAGACAATTTGTGCAAGTCGATATCAACCAATCAGAAAAATTACTCGTTAAAACCGGAGTGCCACAAGTATCAAGTTTAGGACCGGTACTCTTCAACCTTTATGTAAACGACTTGCAAAACATAATTAACAATGGCACGATTCAATACGCCGATGACACGATCTATAAATCCTGTCGTCCAGCTAACATAACCAAGGCTGAAAGTGAGGTCAATACACATCTTCAGGATTTATCGATATGGTCCACAGCAAATTCGCTAAGTGTTAATTCTGCCAAAACTAAATACATGGTGTGTTCATCGAGTAGATTGTCGGCATTGCACAATTTAGATGAATATTCATCTAACATATTGTTCAACAATTCAACTTTACAAAGAGAACGAACTTCAAATCTTCTTGGAATTACAATTGACGATCACCTTACATGGGAGAGCCACCTAAACAATATTATTTCATCATGCTACGGGGCCTTTGTCATGCCTACACGTAACTGAAAAACTACACTCATTTTGCTCTTCGAAAACAGCTGGTTGAGAGCTTAGTCATGTCAAAAATTGATTACAACGACTATGTATATACACCTTCTAATAAACAGCTGAAAAAATTACAGCGTATTCAGAAAGCAGCATGCGGGTTTGTTTTTGGTAGATTTTGTAAATTGGAAGATATTATTAAATTAAAATTGGTTATCAATTACAGAACGTAGAAATTTTAACTTGTTAAAAATTACACATAGGGCGTTAAACTCAGTATACCGGCCTTCTACATGTCATTTAGATGTTAAAGTGCACACAAGAACATTGCGGAACTCTGATACCCGTATTAAACCGGTCGGTTGTATCAGGAACTTTCCAAGATTTTGCTAGTAAGTTGTTCAATGAGCTTCCACCAAAACTAAAAAAACGAAAAACGTTCATTCCACCTTCTGCAAGAACGTTAAAGGCTACTTGCTAGATGTTGCAATGGCAAGATCCCTTGCGGGAAACTGATGTTTTTTATTTTTATTTATTTTATTATGTATTTATGTATGTAATGTATGTATGTATGTATGTATGTATGTATGTATGTATGTATGTATGTATGTATGTATGTATGTATGTATGTATGTATGTATGTATGTATGTATGTATGTATGTATGTATGTATGTATGTATGTATGTATGTATGTATGTATGTATGTATGTATGTATGTATGTATGTATGTATGTATGTATGTATGTATGTATGTATGTATGTATGTATGTATGTATGTATGTATGTATGTATGTATGTATGTATGTATGTATGTATGTATGTATGTATGTATGTATGTATGTATGTATGTATGTATGTATGTATGTATGTATGTATGTATGTATGTATGTATGTATGTATGTATGTATGTATGTATGTATGTATGTATGTATGTATGTATGTATGTATGTATGTATGTATGTATGTATGTATGTATGTATGTATGTATGTATGTATGTATGTATGTATGTATGTATGTATGTATGTATGTATGTATGTATGTATGTATGTATGTATGTATGTATGTATGTATGTATGTATGTATGTATGTATGTATGTATGTATGTATGTATGTATGTATGTATGTATGTATGTATGTATGTATGTATGTATGTATGTATGTATGTATGTATGTATGTATGTATGTATGTATGTATGTATGTATGTATGTATGTATGTATGTATGTATGTATGTATGTATGTATGTATGTATGTATGTATGTATGTATGTATGTATGTATGTATGTATGTATGTATGTATGTATGTATGTATGTATGTATGTATGTATGTATGTATGTATGTATGTATGTATGTATGTATGTATGTATGTATGTATGTATGTATGTATGTATGTATGTATGTATGTATGTATGTATGTATGTATGTATGTATGTATGTATGTATGTATGTATGTATGTATGTATGTATGTATGTATGTATGTATGTATGTATGTATGTATGTATGTATGTATGTATGTATGTATGTATGTATGTATGTATGTATGTATGTATGTATGTATGTATGTATGTATGTATGTATGTATGTATGTATGTATGTATGTATGTATGTATGTATGTATGTATGTATGTATGTATGTATGTATGTATGTATGTATGTATGTATGTATGTATGTATGTATGTATGTATGTATGTATGTATGTATGTATGTATGTATGTATGTATGTATGTATGTATGTATGTATGTATGTATGTATGTATGTATGTATGTATGTATGTATGTATGTATGTATGTATGTATGTATGTATGTATGTATGTATGTATGTATGTATGTATGTATGTATGTATGTATGTATGTATGTATGTATGTATGTATGTATGTATGTATGTATGTATGTATGTATGTATGTATGTATGTATGTATGTATGTATGTATGTATGTATGTATGTATGTATGTATGTATGTATGTATGTATGTATGTATGTATGTATGTATGTATGTATGTATGTATGTATGTATGTATGTATGTATGTATGTATGTATGTATGTATGTATGTATGTATGTATGTATGTATTTGTGTGTCTCATTTTATGCTGATGATCTAGCATGATGTTCTTCAGTTTATCATACTCAATTTCCTTCAATAATATTTCATCATTTACTTGTATTTTATCTGTAATATATTTCTTGTTAATTTTTATTGGGATGAAGAGCCATTTTATTGCAAATGGATAAGCCCTGAAATTATATTTTACTTTACTTACTTCTTACTTACTAACTACCCCTAAAAATCTCTATGAAACCCTTATAATAGGGAAAATATAATAACTCTTGTTAGGATTATCCTTAGAACTTGAAACTTACAACACAACTTTTTTTCAACAAGAAGAATCATTCTGCAACTTTTAGACACGTGGTTACTCCGATTTCCCGATTTTTTCGGATTAAACCCGAAAATCGGGAAAACTCGGATTTTCGGGCATTTTTTAGCAAATTTTCATGCGATCCGTGTAAAAACCGGAAAATATGTTCAATAACATTTATTTAGCTGTCAGAAACTTCAAACAGAATGTAAAAATTCCCTTACTAAAGTAATTGAATTTTAAGCAGATAGTGGCATTTTAAAGAAATTTCAAGCTTTTGATGACGTCACAGAAAATGTGCTGACGCAAGCAAAAATTTATTGCTGCCATTTTGTTCCTTTTGTGACGAAATATAAGTGTGCTAAGTTTAATTCAATTTTGACAAGCCTGTGGAAAGTTATTAAGGGGGAGCCAAACGTCTTGCCAAATCAAAAAACAGCTACAGAAAAGAGCCTTATACCATCGAGATTTGAAACGATCTAGTCGAAATATATTGCACTTCGCAAAACTTAATTCATTTGAGATTTCTTTTGATTGCTATTTTAGGGTTTGCAGGGCTTTTTAGAATTAGCGAGCTATTAAACTTGAAAATAAAACATCTAAACGAGAAGGTCGACTTATTCGAATTATTTTTAGAAACATCAAAAACACACCAACTAAGAAAAGGGAATATTGTGTACATTGCTAGAAGCGATTCTGCTACATGTCCAGCATTTTGGCTAAAAACATACTTAGCATTGACGAACCTTAAAGATCCATCCGAGTAATTTTTGATATGTCGCCTTGCAAAAACCAAAAAGGGTCATAACATGCTACGTCACCATCCTATTTCATACCAAACAACTAGAAAATTATATATTTCTCGGATTTTAGCCGGCCAACCAAAAAGGTAGTTGTTTTTTGTGTTTGTCAGGAAGATGTAAAACGAAGCGATGTGTCCCGATTTCGAAGATTGCGGGAAACAAAGTTTCTTTTCGGGTTCTGCACTGCAATCAGTGCGTAGATTACGCGCATGCGCTGTTAGAAGCGCGTCTAATTTATATTCAACAGTTAAATACTGTTCTTTCTCTCTCGCAACAAGCTGTTATCGTAAACTCTATACGTAAGACGTACTTAACAATTGTTTTCTCTTTTTATATATTATGTCGACCTTGACGAAAGCAAGAAGCCACCTAATCAATTCAAAAGCATGTAATATCTCCCAAAAAAAAACTTGGAAATAAAGAATGACGCAACAGTCAACGACAGTTCAGTATTTATTATTCTGTCTAAACACTGTTAAATAGGGAAGTATGTTAGTAATTGCCTACGTCGTCATTTAGTACCAACCTCAAGGGTTTTCCCAACCGAAAAGAGCATAAGAACCTTTAGTTCGGCTATAACAGAGTACGGCGGTTTTTATTCTGGAGTAGGTGGCGATTACAATAAAAGTAATCGTTTTTGTGCAATGAGCTCACGCCGACATTCTCGCTGTAAACTTTACTTGTATTACTCGTACAGTATTCACGACAAATTTCAACGATTTCAGCCAGCGCAAAATATGTCAGCCACGGAGAAATACCAATGTTCACCAAAAAAGTAGTTGTTTTTTGTGTTTGTCAGGAAAATGTGAAAAGAAATTATGGATTGTATTAAGTTAAATTAAAGTCTTTAAAAACCTTAAGTGTTTATTGTGTCAAGAAACTAAAACAAAAAATGCGCGGATGGATGAGCCTATTCACGGAATTTGATCCCTGCGAAGTTTTATCCCCCTGATGTATATGGGCGGAGTTGAAACATTGCCTTTCAGGAAAATGTTGCGAATTGCAACTGAGCAATCTTGTTCTCAAAGCTTCTCCTCATTTTGCTTGTGGTAGTCAAAATCGATCTCAAGGCTTTTTTCTCTTTTGGTATTGGGCGGTAGCTTTCGGCCCCCAAACCAGGATCGTAAAAAGAAGAGACGCTGAGGTTAAAATTGGCAACTGACTACAGAGACTAAGTTGGTGCTCAATTAGGGAAGGAGGACGCAGAGAAATTGATCATGAATATGTCTTACTTGATACTTTGCAATAGGGGTTAAAAAGTGTTCAATGTTAAAAAGTTCAAGTGAAGTAAATAAGTTGTATACCTATATATATATATATCTTATCATCGTTATTGAAAGAACACATACCAACCTTTTGGCGAATT
Organism: Hydractinia echinata; assembly: GCA_030067915.1. Taxonomy (NCBI): domain Eukaryota; kingdom Metazoa; phylum Cnidaria; class Hydrozoa; order Anthoathecata; family Hydractiniidae; genus Hydractinia; species Hydractinia echinata. Next base: position 740,738 of record JASGCC010000082.1, read on the forward strand.
TTTATCTAATCTTTCATACGCGGGTGGCGAAGGACGATCAAACAGGTTTTCCAAAAGCAATTTCGTTGTTTGTTGCTTAATGTGAGACCACAGTAGCCTACCCTACCACCTCGATCCAAGGGTTATTTGTCATTCTGATATTTTCTAAAATTTCTGAAAATTTTTTGACATGTTTTAAGAAATGATAAACCTACGATATTAATTATAAATCTGAACGGGCAAATTGAAACAATAAGCAATCTGTGATTACGAAGTACACTGTGTTGTGCCAAAAATATACTTGTTTTAAATATATACTACTGTGAATGAAAAGATAAAAGCATAGTAGCAGGGGAGTGGGACAATAATGACGATACATAGTTGGGCAGCACATCATCTCTGTGTACATAGCTGGCTATAACATCCTACCTATAATATCTGCCTAGGATAAAAATCTGGATAACTTTTTTTAGGGATATATATATATATATAACCCACGTTATATGAGGTTTCAGTAAACTAGATACATATATTAGATCTTACAGATCTTAAGAAACAAGATGTTTGTTGGTTATAGCTACCTAGTCAACATTAAAGTTGCCATAAATATATAAACTAACCTCGTTTTGATTTTCCGCTATCTCGTCATATCATAACCACTATATGGGTTACTATGAATAATTAATTAGCGTGTCTGGCTGTTACAATTTCTGCAGCTATTAACAGCACATGATAAGACCCATGGATCTTGGTTGTTTATGTTTTTTAACACTTGACTTTAGAAAGTCTTATTTCAAACTTGTTCACCCTAAAATTATATTTTTAGTGATGAAATTATTCAAGAAGCATTATTTATCAAAAGAAAGGGTTAACGTGTACAAAAGTTAGTTTTGTTGGAATATACTGATACTAGCTAGCTAACTAGTTTATTAACTGGCTAGCTTTTATACTTTGCAAGTCAAGTTTCTCTCTTCATAAGCAACCTAGTGCTAAGACTAGGTTTTAACTTGGGCCAAAAATTAAGCAACTTGTTTAGCAAACTTTAGTTCTTACAATTATGCTATGATCTCTACAACCCTCCCAGTTAAACTATCGAAAATGTCGTCCCAGAAACAGCATATACTGTGTTTAAACAATAATATAGTGTGCTAAATCCACTATTGATGAATAGAATGGATCTAAAGGGTGAAGACCTGGTTTACATTACGCAACCACTGGGTCAAAGTTCGTCAGTCTTTTTACCGATAAGTTAACAGTCTCATCACAAACGGCAGTTTCAACGTAAAAATAAGTATAGATGCATGATAAAAGCATGCACGCTTGTTTCATAAGGTATTACCAAACTAAGAGCAATCGAGTCTGAAATTTGCCATAAAATAATAAGTCATGATGTGAATCCTCTCCATTGAAGCAACAACTTTGAACATAACGGTTGTTTCAATAGCCTTGTTTGACTATTTCACAAAATATATAATTGCACCTTGTTAGTTCTCTGCAAGCAGTGGGCTACAATAGTTTAAATTTAGGAGAAGTATTGACCATATGAACAACGGGGAGAGTGTCGTGACTGTACTTTACATAATGTTCGCATTATAGGGCGGCCGTCTTATTTTTCTGTGGACATTGACCAGTGAATAATGACAAATTAAAGCCTGTGTTACTTAAATACACTTCTGAAGTTGCGTCTAAGAACTTATCAGGCTGTAAGAGGTTCTAGCCAGAAGAACAATTTTATCAGAAAAAAAGTGCTGGAAATGGATAAACGATAAGAAAAAAATAAGTACAACGACTCCTAAAATGTTACTGTTTTTTAAATTTAACACTGTTTATATTGTTCACATTGTTAAATAGGAACAGTTAAAAATGCCTTTGTTTTAAGTACTCCACAAATGGATTTAACAGTTAAATAAAGTGTTTTTAAAGTCACATAAAAAGAAACTGCCGAATTCTTAGGAATACATTTTATAACCTCGTGCAACTATTATACATTTTATATCTAGTAGAAATATGTACTATAAAATAAATAAAAAAAATCACAATGATAAAACAACAAAATAACTACTGCTGGGACAGAAGAAAATTTTCCCGCTTCTTTTACTGCGCGGTTAAATCGGACATCGAAATTAACATAAGACATTGAGACTCGGCTGAGCGTCGTTAAAAGTTCGGCTGGCTAATTTTAAATGTCTCATTAAACAACCGAAGAAAATTGCATCATTCACAAAAAAATCATTCGTCACACAATTTCGCATAAATATCTGCACATGATTCACCACTGTTATTAAGCAGGTATCCTTCAATCCAAGCTTCACCATAATGCAATCTCAGCTCCTGTCCTTTGTGAACAGTGTGATTTGCTGCATTAAAGATGAGGTAGGGAGAGTTTGCGTTGTATCCTGGTACAGAAAAGTATCCGGGACTGACATGATATTTCATAGATGGGTAAAGTCGGTTGTTTTGATCATCTGTAATGATAGTTGCAACATTTTCTACAACATAAGGTTCCAGGTAATCACATCCCCACTTTGTTAGCGGTCTGCTTCTTACGCACGCTACACCAGGTCCACCAACATGTACCAATTTTATGTCAGTCATTACTGCGTCATGTTGTATTTTAAATGTTCCAAACTCGTTTGCATGTGCTCCAAAACAGACATTGCGTTTCAGTAAAATCCAATCACCTAAGAAATATTTTCACACTAATAATAATTCATTCTTTATTTTTATATTTTTAAATGACTATTTAAAATATTTTGTGTTCCTTTTCTTTATGTATATTTTAAATTTGCCCATTCTTATCTTTTTTTTATTATAAATTTCTTTGTAAGTTTTTAATCTATTTTTTAATTTCGAATTTAAAAAATAGTCTTGAAGCTACAAACTAGATTCGCCGAATTCTGCTATAGTATACCATCGTGCATTTCTATCTATTTCAAACGTATGAACCTTTAAAGTTTCAAACAAGCAGACCAAGGCTATTACTAGTTAAAATTGAGAAAGTAACAAAATAATGCATAGATTGTACTTCGTCTAAAGGACAACTCTTTGTAATATGTTCGGTTTAATAGTTAAAAAATTCTGCTCTTAGAAAATATTCTGTTGCATTCTACAATGAAAGTCGGTGGTCTTTGAATAAATCCACGGGTTCGCCCGTCCTTTATATACCGCATTTGGTGTGTCTCGCAACTTGCCGAACCATTTTGAACAGACAGTGTGGATGCTTATGCTTCAAGAATAGTAAAAAAAGTAGATGCTCTTTACACTGTCTTAACGGAATAAATGAATAAGAAAGAAAATCTCGCGAAAAAAAGAATGCGGGATTAATATTTGAGAAATTGCCTTTTTCCAATTCTGGACAAATTCTGGACTTTTTAAACAGAGACGAAGATTCACAATATTTTGTTTTTACATTTTACTTATTTCTAGTTCCTTCGAAATTTTTCTTTACATGTAGTTTAAAATTCAGTTTACGCAAAAGATACAAGGGAAACAATAATTTCGGTTTCTAATTCGCGATCATTTATTCCGCAGTTTGCGCAACTTAAAGGACAGTGACATGATGCAAAATGTCAGAAGAAAAATATGCTTCCTTTAAGATGTTTATTTCTAAATTCTGACAAAAATTGCTGTGCAATTGTCCTTGTCAAGGCAATGACATTGTAATCAATATACATCCTAGCTGAATGATTTACGCATACTTGAAGAAAAAGAGCTCGACGTAACATAGATTTTTACCTTTGCATTTGCACTTTCCTTTGGAAGTAGTTGTGATGACACGATATCCAAAGTTACAAGAAGCTTTTATGGGTAGTGTCTAAATATCAAGGTTAAGATTTTAAGGTGACAGTAACACTGTCGAAATTCGGGGGAAAAAAATTCACATAATTAGTTACATAATTAGTTTATTTTTTCTATTATAACACGATTTTATTGCTATAATACTATTATCTTTCACCTATTGATTTTCAACAATCCCTTTTTTAATTACAGCCCGTTAATAATTAATTAATTCTACCGAATATAGTTTCAGGGCGACGTTCTTGTGAAGTTACACATCTAGATCATTGAAAATTTCTACTGATTTAGCTAGATAATAAGTAAAGATCACTTTTATACGTGCTAAAGATCATATTTTGTGGAAATAGTAAAAGGTCATTGTATACATAAAATACTGAGTAAATAATGCAGCTGTTTGGACAGCTAAAAAAAGCCAAACCACATAAAATCAATTTTATTTGCGTGTAAATCTTCTGGTTAAGGTATAGTCACAACTTATGGCAAATTTTATCTATCACGATTAGATGTTGAAGGATTAGCTCCTAAACAAGCAGTCAGACTTGTCGTTAAGGATACGGTAGACCCTTTAAGTAAATTTTTCAATTATTTTTCTTTTGCAGATAAAATTCTATGCTAAGTTTCCTACAAGTTTCAAAAGAAATTTAATTAAAGCAATATTATCTTGTCTCGAATGTGAGTCAGGATTTAAATTTTACTAATTCAGTTGCCTGAGGAGGATAATGACCACTGTTTTGATGAACATGATGAAGGTGATTTCAAACTTGATACCGATTTAAAGCAGATTTTAAAAATGACAATTTAGAAAGGTTAATCATTATCATGCTCTTCTATTAACATTTTTTTCCATCATTCTTTTTTATTGTACGTTTTGAATCCATCTTTTACGTCATCAATTTTTTAACAATGTTATACTAAAATTATTTTGACTCATTAATTATTCATCAAGTAAAATTCTAACGCGACACCTTTTGCGCAGGTACCAGAGAAAATTTTTCAGCTGTTGTTTCTCGAAACAAGAAATTCGGTCGATACACTGCATATTCACGTTGATAATTCCACTCTATTTTGTCTGAAACTGGCGAAGGTATTTTTTTAAAACCGTTACATGTCTGTTTACAAAGTCTTGCTTTTTTAATTTCGAAAATTGAATAATTATCGAGTTATCGACGAATTCATCAAAATGTTTTAGAACAAAATGCATTATAACTTTTAAAGATATTTTTTTTTTGAAAACACTTAGTAGGAAATTATAGAGCTGAATAAGAGCAACAGAATGAGGTATTTTTGAATAAAAACAAAAATGATGGATTGGGAGCTAGCAATGCTTTAACGAAGGAGGGTGTTTCTTTCTCTTCGTTGCAGTTTTCTTCTACGAATATTTCTTCTTTCTTACCAGTAGAGAATTTATCAATGTTTTATAATGTTTAAATTTTTTTTTAAAAAAGTGGCATGTAAGGGATATATTTTAAATATATTGAACATGTGTCAAAAGAGTCTGTATCCTTAATTTTCATTATTTTTTTTTCTATTCCAGCATTTAAAAAAGTAAAATGGTAAACACATGATAAAATAGGCGAAGGAAGATTAGCATGGAAAAAAAAAAGGAAGAAAAAAAGGAAGAAAATAAACACGTTAAAATTACCTTCTTATAGCCTTCGATTGCTTTGTCTCTTTTCAATTTCTGTATGTCTTCTGCTGTCTCAGCTGTATTCTTTTTCACAAACCAGCACTCTCCATTTCTCACCTCTTTATTTTCCAACTTGAACATGATGTTGTCACAATTCTCATCTCTTTCACATTTTAACACACAGCTTATTTTAGTTTCTCTTTTCAAATACTTTGTTACACCTCCATCAGGTAATTCATCATCCTGAGTATAATAACCACCCCTTACAAAAAGTATTTGAAATGCAGCAACTGCAATTTCTAACAATCCGAGCTTCATCTTTTTTCCCAAGTGAAGCAGCGAGAGGTAGTTAAATACTTGTGAATCTGCCTCTGCGTTTTTTTTTAATGAAGTACTCAAAGATGTTACTATGTCGAGGTCTGACAATACATCATAAATTTTTAAACGTTAGAAACTCGATTTGCGTTAGAAATTCCTCTTTGTGGGTTTTTTATATACAGTAAAAATAGCAAAACGTAAATTTATCACGATACTTTTGCCTCAAGGGTGTGCTAAGGGCGTTATGACATTTGTACCACGATTGTTCTAATAACCACAAAGATGCCTTAGACAAGGGTGGCATTCTTCATGAGGGTGTGTGTTTTAACTGTTTTGATTCTAACCATACTTTATTAAAGGATGTATGTGTGTGCGTGTGTGTATGTTTAAGGTGGGGAGGGGGAGGGGGCGTGGGAGGAGGAGGATGAGGTTCACTAACCTCAACGGTCGAATTTAAATAATTTTGTACCAGATGAGATATAGACTATAAATTATCTGGCTTTTATTATCTAATATTTCATTCCTGTTGGTCGGATTAAAGTTGGATTATAAATTTTGTCAAAGATGGTTGGGAAAAATTTTGGTATTTCTAACGGTTAGAGCAAGCTCGACACCAGGACCTTACTATCAGAAAGCGCAGCGCCGTTGAGAAGCAAATAGTCCTGGGGACGAGGTTGAAGGTTAAAGTTCAATATTTTATATACTTAATTTTCTTGTCCCACTTTTAACAACTTATTACTGAACATAGCTATTATTATCTTATGATACTTATCTTTGACATAATAAACGCAAATATAATTTAAGGAAGATAACCTTAAAACTCCCTTTCACGCTAAATACGAAACCCAGCATCCTAGCAAATATGGTTAAACCATTTACAAACAACCCTTAACCTTCCTCCAGTCCAGTCTGGAATACTCACTTGATCGTTTTGTGATCGTTTGTATCTCTCATTACAATGAATTTATTCAGACTTAGCTTTTTTTTCTTCACTTCACTTCACATGTTTCAAATGTTAGAAAGGGTATAACTGCCATCGTGTTTTTCTACACGAACAACACTTGAAATGAAATTTAATCGTTAGAAAGGGTTATTCCATGACCCATGCTACGAACCCCTCACCCGCCCCAAACCCCCGCTAGCGTGGGCCCTATCATGCTAATGTAAAATCCTTCTTTTAAAAATCCTACATAAAGTACTCATAAAAATAAGTATAAAGCACTATGGTTATGATCATTCGGGAGACCCTTAAACCGTGATACATTTTCTGTTAATTCAATGAGGAATAATTCACGCCCTTATTTTAAGAAAGAGTGTCCCTCGCTTTCTAAAAGTTTGTATTGTGGTTCATAATTTTTATTCAGGCCAGCTCTCATGAATAAGTTGCTGATGTAAGTCACATCGCTATTTTAAAATAGGAATGAAAAGAAGAACCTTTCCTCATGAAATACTCATAAAAATTTATATGAAGCAGTAAGTTTATCATCATTTGGGAGATGCTTCACCGTGATACATTTTCAGTGATATCATTAAATGAGGAATAATTTCCGCCCTTATTTTAAGACATCGCGTCTATCACTTTCTTAAAGTTTGTATTGTGGTTCATAATTTTTATTCAGGCCTGCTCTCATGAATAAGTTGCTGACGTAAGGCTACATTGCTTCTTAAGGTTTCTCTTTCCATTCATATTTTTAAATGGCGATAAAACAATCGTGTTTTTTTATTCATGCTGAATAACAAGTGACGTTTGTTTAGTTTTTCAACTGCATAATAATAAAGATTTTATTGATGTTTTTAAAAAAAATAGCTCGATGGTCACAATAGTGTATAATATTTGATAATATGTAAACCAATAATATATTAACATGTTATATGTAAACCAATATATTAACTATGTTAAGATCACTATGAAATGTTCTTAACCTTATAAGGCACGGCGGTCAGATTGGCAGAATTTTCACCCAAGTGACGTCATCTTAACAGCTCATAATGGCGCCTCCCGCGCCTAGCTATTCCGTAAGGACGATGACACAACCCTCTCATTCCTTGAGAAATGTATTTACTATGTATGATTTTGGCATCATAAAATTAAGGTAAATAAAAATTAGTATGTTAGAGTAACTCATTTAACCTCTTAAATGGCCATTTTTGCAAATTTTACCTAAGTTAAAGCAGCCATACATTGCATTATTATCGTTTTTGACCTCTATTTTGATTTGTAACTAAAAGCTATCACCTCGGTCAACAATGAAACAGGAGAAATCTCTATCAGGAAAGGTTTCTGCGTGGTTCTACTTTGTGACTTTTTGATAGAAGTTGAAAATATTATTCCGGAGCGCCAAAATATGTCAAATTTTTGGATTTTTGAATATTTGGTTGTCATATATCAAGTTTGCCGTAACTTTTTAAAATTTTAACAAGGTAGAAATTGTAATCAATGTTTATGGAGTCTGCTCAAGAAAATTCAGATGCAGGTTTAAGGTAAAACTGGAGTTACAAATCAATATATAAAGTGCATTTTAATTTCTACCGAACACCATAACTTTTCAAGCGAGTCCTAGCAGTGGAAAATGTTTTGGCCATTATGTTTTTTTAATTTTAGCCAATAAAAAGCGTAGCTATACATTTTACTTTTTTTAAATCGGCCTAAAACTAGTTAGTAAATAGCTAGCTAAGATTATTTGCATTCAGTAGAGTAGAACATATAGTATATAGAAGAGCTCTAGCTAAAATATAGTTAGCTATATAGCTAGGTAGCTAAACTTAGCCTTGTTTTTATTTTATTTTTAGTGATGTTCGTTGTAATAGAAATAAGGGCCAGTGTTTAAAGGCCATCAGGCATAAAGGTAAATGTAACAAAGAGGTGCAGTTAGTGTTTTGGAAGTCTTCCCCAACTTTGAAAAATAGTCAGGTTAGAACGCTGATTGCCCAGAAGGAGACATTGGAATTATCTGTAAATGAGCTGACACTTCAGGAAATCGAAAAAAGGAAGCAATGCGATAAAACTATTGTGGAGAAAACTGAACTAGAAAATGAGATCACTTTACTAAACCAGCAGTATGAGAAATTACGACTTTTATTAGAACAAAAATATTATGCCAGAAAACGTCGTGAGAATACTGCTTCAAATCTGGAAACTATAAGTGACAGCTCCAATTCTACGCGTTACCGCAGACAAAAGGAGACTAAAAATCTTTTGGAATTCATACATGGAGGAGAGGAAGGAGCAATATTCGGTGCTTGGGATTTTATATCTCGATATTGTCAATCAGAACTTTTGGAAAAGCTGTTTACGATGCATAAAAGAGGAAAATTTTTAGACAAACTTTTAAAGGGCAGTTTTTCTGGAACCAAAGATTCCAACCTAAAAAAAGCAGTTGCAACAAAATTCCAATGCCATCTATCCCGCCGAAAATACAACTTTCTTTGCAACATCCAAAAGCGCTGTTATGATGAAGGTGAAATTGTTAAGAGCAGAAGTTTTGATGGTTCCAAATTTGCTTTGAAACAATTCTCCATTTCACACGAAGCTGTAGATAAGTTTGCGAAAAGTTTAGACATTGGACAAGTTCATCAAATTCCAGGGTATTCAGGTGTTGTGAGAACGATCACTGCGTTAACAAATATGATTGCAGATTTGCATTTGCAACTTCTCAATAAAAACACACTGCTGTGGTTCAAAGACAACACAAATCATTTTGTTGTTGAATTCAGTGATGATGGAGCCCCTGAAACAAAAGAAAATTCCATGAGTATTGGCTCTTTAACGTTTTGGAATTTTGGCAATCGTGTAAGAAGCCGTGAGTTTCACTATCCTTTGCACATGATCACTGCATCTGAAAAAGATCAAATTTGTGAGGAGCTGTGGAAACAACATGCTGATGAAATGGAACTTATCGAGAGTAACATCTTCACCATCAACTCTCAAAAAGTAACTTTTAAATTCCAGCCATCTGCTGACCAAGCCTGGCAATGTTGGGCAGGAAACGAGTTAAGTTCATGCGCAACATATCCATCTCCTTATGCAAATGTGCATAAAAATGATGTTAACAAGGTAGGAGGGAGTATTGGATTTGGTAGTGACCACATGTGGAGACCAATGTCTACAACACAAAGAAAGGCTGACTTGTCAAAACTGGATAATTTCAGGAAAACCCTGTCACCAAATGCCAAAAATTACCATCAACAGGAGCTAAATTTCATGGCCCAGAATGGTTTACGCCAGTTCGGAGAGCCACGTATTGGGAAATTTGCTGACAGAATGCGCCCAGAACCCTTGCATCTTGAAATCAACAGTTGGCAACATGTGTTAACTTTACTTTACCATGAGTCCATTAGGTGTGGTAGTGTGGAAGATTTTTTTACTGTCCTTGGAAATCCTGTGCGTGATGGAACTGTTCCAGGATGTGGTTTAAAGTATCTTGCAAAACAGATTAAAGAGCAGTATGTTAGAGAATCAGAACGATGGAAGCGTCTTGATGTTCGTTTAATCGGATCCCAAGCAATATCTCTTGCACAGTACAGCTATCGGCTTGTTGATTCTCTAAAATTCTCTCAAACTGAAAATGCGTTTAGAATTAAAAAGCTTGCTTTGGCGAAGATTTGCGAGTCACTCCGTGACATTGGAGCACTAATCAATAAAATTCATGTTGATGCAAAGTATGCTGACGATGTTGCAGATGCTTGTAAAACATATTTCAACTTGTTTGCACTGTTCTTCCCAGAAAAATGTCAGAGCACTGTTTGGACGTTTGGATATGCAGTGCCCTATCATGCCAAAATTTTATTTGATTTATATGGTATTGGATACGGAATCTTGTCAATGCAAGGAAAGGAAGCCAAACATTCTGCCATCAAACAAGAATTAAGATCAGAATCAAACAGATCTTTAGATCAAGACGAACGAGGGAAATGGCATCAACTAATGAGGTCAAGCTATGTACGTAACTTCTACCTACCGTATCATTTTCCTACAAAGGCAACCTATCACTCCCACTATAGACCAAGAAAGCCAAATTTGGATGATAGTGATGTTATTTATTGTCATTGCTCACGTCCCTCCTTTAACAATTCTGATATTTGTGAAACCTGTTTCAATTCAACAAAGATTATTCAATGTGCTCAAAGTGGTCATTTGATTGCAGATGTTGTTGCAATATTAAAACCAGTTGCATGTAAGAGTTGTGAAATGACATTTTCTGATGAATCTATGCTAAGCTGTCATGTGAAATCAAGTCATACTAAAGGTCGCTGTGTCAATCCAAATATTATCATCCCATCACAATTAACCATGTCTGAGCTCAGAAGTCATCTAAAAATTCGCAATCGTTCTGTTGCTGGGAATAAGGAAGTATTAGTTCGTAGATTAGAAGGACTTCTTTCAAGTGAATAATGACAGTTCATTTTGCAGAGTTTTATTTAGTTTTTAAAGTATTGTTATATAGCCAGCAGAAAAAAAGAAAATCTGGTAGCAAATAATAGCTTTTTGTTGTCACTAATTCACTGTATAGTACATTCCAAAACACATTGCCCCATAAATACATTTAATTGATACAAAATATTTATACTGAAAATTGGTCTTTCCTATATGTATTATTAGAGTGATTTTGCCAAGATTATCGTAGAAATTAGCAAACAAGTTTTTCATTCATTTTCCTGTTATTGGACTAACCTGCACAAATTAAAAATTGTTTTCGTATTGATGCCCTGTTGGTCTAATGGCTATGACACTCATGAAAAATGAGAGATCTAGGTTCGAATCCTGGACAGGGCTAAACCTAAAAAACAAATATATCAAGTACAATCATTGGATAAACTAGTGTAGGTAATAGAATAATAGTTACCCTCAGTGTATCGCTGAATGTAAAAAAAAACTTTCAGGTGGTTATGAGCATATTCCATGCAAAGTGGTGTATGCAAACTCACAACCACCCTAGCCATGCCATCATATGTGCTGACTCCCTCCACCTTTTTGAATTTGCGCTTTGACAAATAATTTGTTCCATCAAAACGTGATGGATTAAAAATTTTTTCGGCTGTTTCAGCATCCTCTATTTTTACTTTTATTTTCCCTAGCCTTTTCCTTTTGTTCTTCGGAGCTATATATTCTGTCTTTGCCCCATAGTTCTTACATAGGCAAACTAAGTATCGCATTACTTGCCAGGGAATGAACAAATTGACAGGTACTGCCAATCCAGTCATTCTCCCTCTGCTCAATTTTGCTATCATACAAGCACCCAACTCATGCAAATAGCTGTCAAGCATTGGTCCCACAAGAGCAAGGTGGTTTCCAACCAACTTCTCTACATTGTCATCCATTGAACTACCCATACTATAGTCCTTCTCACTCTTTGAAATATCATCAAACCACTGACGCTCAAAGGTGCCTAACTTCAGTTCAACATCACACCAAAATTTCTCATTTCTTTCTGTAGCCATCACGAAAAGTAAAAACAATAAGCAATACAATATGGCCGTCTTTCTTCTCAAAACTGGAAAATAACCCGGGACAACATACTTTACCGGAACCGATTTTTTTTTCACCAGACGGAAAATAAGAAATCGATAAAAACGGCTACCGTAATCTCAGATGTTCATATATTGCGCAATAGCTGCAAACGGGAGGAAATCGAGAGAAAATGACCGCCGTGAGGTCTGGGGTATTTTGAACATATTATGACCAGTGGGAAGCGAATTCTGCTACCTCTATAACTTTTATTAGGTATTTTAAAATAGAATAAAACTTGGCATTTACGTCAAGAAGGAACGAAATGAAAGCAATACATTTTTGTTTATGTCAACACTTTTTCTAAGACGCCAAATTGGGTTAACCTCGTGTCCAGACTTGTGTTTAATAATTAACTAATATGTGTAAACTCAATGTGCTTTTTCTCAAGACGCAACTAACCGATCACACATTCGAAACACATATCCACATACTAGATATCATATCTCAAAACCACGCAATTGTGTATAATGTGAGTTTTAAATACTTATATTATCCTTATTATGTCACTTGAAAAAAAAAAAAAAACCTAACCGGATAATTTAACCCTATTCAGGCGGGAATTTTTAGGAGCTATATAAGTCCCACCCCACGATTGATATTAGCTACATGAGCTTTTATTCCACCATATACTGTGTACATACCTAATGAAGAGGGTGGAGGAGGGTCTTAATAAAAAAGGGGTTGGATAATTTAGTAAAATATAATAAGCGAGGGGTTGGAATAAGGGTGGGGGTCATCTAAATTTGAACGAGTAACAAATAATGTTCCGTAAATTTCCTAAAATATGGACTGACTTTGATATGATACATACTGCGTTGTTTTATCTATTAAACACCTGCTTGCCAAATTTTTGGTCCCATTCTTACCAGATCCTTAAATATTAGCTATTACTCGAAAAACCCCTAAATTTTTATAAAAACCTTATAATTTATAATTATTGTAATCAATGCCAGTTGGTTAAAAAAGATCTGCAACAAATATATAAGGAATTGTTGAATCTGAATTTGCATGTGTCAACATTAATTAGCACATGGTATACATGCAACAACATGAGTCGGTGTTATATACTTATTTATTTGTTGAAAGCTGGTTACAAAATATCAGCAAAGTATTTGTTTAGGACAAAATGATACAGTTGTAGCTTAGAAATCTACAATTCCCCACCAAAATTATAAGATAAAATGAATTTTTGCAAATTTTCTTCGTCCCCCCTCCTCTTAAATCAAAGTTGCGGGTAGTAACTGCCTATGCTGAGCGAGTCTCCGGTAAGGCAACATTGATACAGGCGGTAGGGGATAGAGAACCCTTATTTTGATTTACTTTTGGAGTTGTCTCAACATATTTTGTGGAGGGTTGTAGCTCCAAAAATCATCTCTCGAATGCATTGGGTTTGAGTGTATTTAAAAACCTCTTTACATAAAAATATTTTTTTTTTCTTTTGAAATTACCACGCACAATGAGATGGAGTGATATGTAATATTTTAATACGTCTGGATAAAACAAAAAAAATGATGCCTCAATTCGCAGTTTATTATTTCGATGTGTCGAAAAGTTAAAGCTGTTTTAAAATTTTGATAAAGTGTTAATGAAGACATATTCAACTCTGTAGATTGTTTGTTTTTGTTTCAATACATCTTTCCCGAATTTCATAAATTATAATAATTATGACATCATCCAAAATTTTATAATGGTTCTATGCTCTTCAAATAAGGAAATTCAGATAGAATATTAAATTATCATGACAAAACTGAAGTTATTAGAGCAATATAATATTCTGGTTGGATTTTATTTAGATTTGAAGAAAATAATTATGTCAAAAACGAGGCTATTCTTGGAAAGCTCGGCTATATGAAGGGTTTGACCGTAACTTTCAGTTCGCAATTGAGGCACTTAACGAACAGAAATATTTACCAAATTAGGTAATTTGTTTTACCTTTCGCTAAGAAACTTAGGGATAAGAATCATTTTTAGTATCGACCTCTTTAATTGAGTTTAACATAATTAGGAAATTCGGGAAAGGTCTATTGTCTACTGTGTATTTTTGAAACTCGTTGCAACAGATTACCGCGCTGTTTGCATGGCTTTAACAAGTATATTTTCACAACTAGCACCGTTATTTTTACGTGAAAATACACCTTATTGGACTTCTATTTCGCTTAAGAAAATGTCGCGAGTTTATATCCAAGGTGGGAATTGCGAAATATGTTCTATTTATAATCTACCCGTGGATAAATCCACGGGTTCGCCCGTCCTTTAAATTTACCCGTCGCAACAAAGTGGATAAAAATATATCGCATTTGATATTCGTGTTTCTGTAGCACGTCTTTCTAACTCAGCGGGGGTCCGCGCAGAGACAAACAAAATACGGCTATTATTAAAGAGATGCTTTCGCCTACGTCAGTGGCCAGGTTTAAAATCAAGACTGAAAAACACTTTTGGATCGTGTACGTAAAAGGCTATACACAAATTTAAAATTTAAAATCACAGATAAGCAACTTAAATATTGATTTGAGAATATGCAGTAGAAAGTAATAACAACATAAAAGTCAAAGTATGTATATAATGGCAAGACATTAAATAAATTTCTGTTGGAACTTTTTCGGGTCACCTGGATTCACTACTATCCCCTCACCTCCCCCGAGATCCGTAATCATACTTTAACACTGACCACTTAAGTATGCAACCTGAGTGTGTAGCCGAGATCCGTAATCATATTTCATCAATATTGACCACCTGAGTATGTAACCAAGATCCGTAATAATATTTTAATACTGACCACCTGAATATGTAGCCGAGATCCGTATTCATACTTAAATAGTGACCACCTGAGTATTTAGCCAAGATCCGTTATCATAATCTAATAATGACCACCTGATTTTTTAGCCAAGATCTGTTATCAAAATTTAATATTTCATATATGTCTAAGGATACGGTAATACCAATAATCCATTTATTTATAATTAAAGAGAAACTTTTTTAAAACAAAAACATGAAAAACCACTCGGTTTGATCACACATTCGGATTATCACAAGATAGCGGAGAATTAATGTTGTCAGAACGCCAACCTAAAATATCCTGGAAAAGCGAAACGGGACATGCAAGTTTCAAAGGATCGTGGCAAGCAAATCACGAAACAGCGGGACGAGATTTAGGCGCAGCATCAAGCTTGTAATAGTCTCTTGGTGAGCTCCCTTCTTTGATTTCTCTGATGCACAATTCCGCGAGCACAGTCACTAAAAATAACATGATAATAAACGGACAGATGGAACTGATTAGGAGCATTTTTGAATGATTCTGGTGTCAGTTGTGATTTTAATGAGATTATTAGCTTTAATAACCTAATATATCAATTTTAGATTGCCATAAAAAAAAACATTCTTGTGTGTCTATTTTGATTTGATATTTATCTCGTGTAGAACCTGGATAAAAGTTAAATGCAAGGCGAATGTTTGGGAGTTTTCGCAAGTTAGCTTCCTCTAACTTTATTAGAAAACATTCCAACTGAAAGTCCTGAAGATTTTTGTTTAGTAGATCGCGCCAGGCTAGATCTACTAATTCTTGAATTGTTGTTGACGGGCACTTGAGGCGCATCCTCGTCCATAGGGCTTCTTGGCCGCTGAGCCGTTATCATGTGGCTGCTAAAAATGACACGGCACAGACCGGTCACGTGATACAAAAATGCCGTGATACAAATATACTGGGCCGTAGATGACAGCTCTAGATGTCGAAAATAACATGTGTCATCCATTACAAGCTAAAATGTGATCCATTTGCTCATTAAATATTAAACGTAATAACTAATACAACAGTTTTGCGACCCAAAAGAAAATCTCCAGAACACATGCGAATTTAAGAAATTATAGTCCAGGCTAGTGTTTACTCAGTTTACAAGTTAGATGACTAAGAAACTGGTCCGAAAAGTCTTAAATAAAGATAGCGTAGCTATCACTGGGCTTTCGCTAAGATTGACATATTTCACACAATAGCCTCCACCCGCGTCAAGCATATACATATCAAAAAGCTATCTGAGAATTCTGTGATCTTTCTCTAAGAAAATATTTGCGTAGCTATAAACACAATATCAATTACCATTGGGGAACCCTTAAAGAGCAGTTTTCAAAAGTAGACTAACTTTTTTAATGGTTGTTAAGAAGAATCATTTCGATAACCCAGAATGTTAACGCTACATGTTTGACAACGTTTAACCCGCTCGTATAGCTCGGGGCCGAATACGTCACCTTTTAAACGTCAACTCAGTTTCCGTATGTTTCTTCACATGCAGTTTTAAAGTCTGTGGAAAGTTTTTAAATGAGTACCCTTTTTTCTACGGGTGCTAATAAAAGACTATGTGTTGACCCCTGAAACGTCAACGCGACTCTTTTATCAAAATTTGACATTTGTTTCAAAGATGAGATTAGAAACTTCGTTTGTTTCTTCTTTTGATAAACATTTTTTTATACACCACATTTGGCCCACCGCTAACATGCCGCCATTTTGGAATATTTGTGTCTTGATAATCTGCCTCTTCGTGATCGCATCTGCTTAAATCAAAAAGCTACTTACATTTTATCTTCAATATCGTGCGTTTGGCCACTCATCACAAGTGAGAAATGGTAAGCAATAAAATTTCGCTACCTAAACCAAACACTCTACTTTGCTTTACTTCGTGCGACTGAATTAAAATGTTTTAACTCATTGGGAGACAAATAGGATAAAGAAATTGGATGATGCCATTTAGTCCAAAAATTTTATTTATTTCAAGAAAATCGAATTAGTTCATTTTCCTTCCTTGGCAACCTGTTCATTGGCAAGTCACCAATGGCAACATGTGTGACGTCATCTCAAAACGTATTTACGGTCTTAAATAAATAAAATAAAAATGATAAAAAAATTACACAAAACAGCATAATTCATAAGTATAAAAAATTCAGAGTAGGTTAAGTTTTCCTAAATTTTCGCAAGCCTGTTTGCCCAATAGTTTGCTCAGATTGCCCTAAAGCGGGAGAAGCCTCTTGATCGTGGTATTTCCGCAATAATTTTTGCTACTTTGTTCATTTTAGAAAACAAGAAAACCAAAATACAGTCCCACTTGATAAGAAAAAGAAAACAAAGCTAAAAGGGGGGCGCAAACCGGCCAACATGTTGGCCAACATTTTGACCAACATCGACGACTGACCAACATGTTGGGCGTTAGGCGCCAACATGCTCAACAAGAAAAAAAATCTCAAAAAATGTTGGCCAACATTTATTAAATATTTAATAAATGTTGGCCAACATTTCCGCCAAAATTTGCATGTTGGTAGCATTTTTGTCGGTTTGCGCTGGGTAACCAACATGTTGGCCAACATTTCGACCAACATTTTAGAGGACGAGTGCCAAACAAGCAACAGCTTCGGACTCTGACATCCTTCTTCATTGGAAGTCAAAAACAAATGAATGAACATTTCCTAATGTTGGCTACTTGTTTTTTTAAAAAATATACGCCAACGCAAACCGTACCAACATGTTGGCCGAAATGTTGGTCGAAAATGTTGGCCAACATGTTGGCCGGTTTGCGCCCCCCGAAAGTTCAATCAAAAGAAAAGTTCGATGTTGTCACTTGATGGAAAAATCGGGTAAAAAATCCTAAAAAGTACAATCCTATCTGCACTTAGAATACTTGCGGAATATTTTCAAAAAAGTGAAGTGTAGAATATTAAGTGTCAAGCTAATCTCTTTCTCTTTCTTTCGTGAGAGGTAATTTTTTAGCTTCCTTTACAACGTTGACAGTTTTCTGTCCTATTCTTAAAAACAACGACGGCATTTCTTTTGGTATGAACGTTGTTTGCTTTTCCGCACACACTGCAGTTGGTTTTTTCAAAGCTGGTGGCTTGTACCCAATCCTCAATAAATCTCGAACCCAAGCTCTGCCCAATCGAACATCACGTGCTCCGATTATATCTGCTTTGTACATTTCCTTTAAAATATCATAATGGCGGTCGAACATGTCCGCCTTCGTTTTGCCTTTCCAATTTAACAAAAGTTTTGTCAGAGGGTTTGTGTTTTTGTACAAATCGTCTTCTTCATAAAAGTCCTTTAAAAAATCATGAGGCGTACGGTCTTGGTATGCATTGGGCGGGAAATACGCCAAATGGCCGCCAATATCCCATAGCAATCGTTGCGTGATGAAGCTCCTCCATATATCATTGACACGAAATGTGACAGTTTGCGGAAGCAGTAATGCGAAAAATGCGTCGTAATGATGGAAGGTGTTCTGTGAATTATACGGTACAAATGAGTTTGGCGGTAGTACGACAGGTGGTGCGTCTTTATCAAAGTAAACGACAAACTTTGCCTCGTTATCTTTTCGAGTTAGGCGTTGTATGGCGTCAAGGTCCGGATCACCATCTACCACTCCTTGCTGAACAAGAGGTCGAACACTCTTGCACTTTTTGTAAGTACGCACGGGTTTTTTGTCGATCATATTGAGAGGATATCCACGTGGCCATAGCGTGCTTTGTCCAAAATGTGCAAAACCGTTGTAAAAGTGTTGATTCCCGTCGTACATCAAGTATTCCTTATCGACAGTCATGTCGTCGAATGTAACTTTGCCGTCATATGGATGATTGTCGTCATCGGTGTCGTAGATGTACTTTGCACCATGTTGGATAGCATACAAGAATCCCATGTTCTTACGTTGGTATACTCCATATTTTAGATACTTTACAGTTTCAAAACCAAGTTTCCACTGATCTTTAATGCTCAAGAACACCACTCCATCTAATCTGAAGGTAAAAAGAAAAAAATTTTTTCAGTGCTCAACAAAATGTATGTTTACATTTTTTTTCAAATTATGATTTTTTTTTTATAAAGCTCGTGGAGAAATCCACTTAGGCAAAAGGTCAATAAAAAGAAAGTTGTTTTAGATGTTTTGCTGACGTCAGCAGTGCAGTGCAGATAAAAAAATTCGCGAAATTTGTTTATTCTTTGTCTGTAATGTGTAGAGGTTGAAACGCTGGTTAAAATAATGTACAGGATCATATGTTCTCGACGAACGCCTAAGGAGATATAAGGGATTAAAAATTTTGCTGACGTCAGCAAAGACCCGTCAAAACCTTAAAAATTTTTTTTAGAAATTTGTATACCTGTTGCCTTCATCGTATAGATCTTGAAACGCTGATCAAGAAAATGTATAGGATCATGCATCTTTGACAAATGGTTGCAGAGATATTAGGGTTTGAAGGTTTTTTGATGACGTCATCAGCCCGCCCATTCCGAAACGGATTTGGGGACCCAGGTTTGGGAAAATTACCCAAATTGGTCCTAGGTGGTCCCTAGTTACCCACGCGGTGAAAATCATTGACGTCACCACCTCGTTTCCAAGTTCTTTGGCCTTAAAGTTTTAAGTGCACTGTAATGGCTTCATTAATTTAATATAGGATATTGACGTTAAATGAGTGTTATTGACGCCGTGCCGTAACGTCATAAAATTTAACATTTGAGACATAATTTTTTCGGCGACTTCAAAGAAAATTTCGGCGACATAAAAGGAAAATGAGGATATCCACTATGACCGTCACATACACTTCGTATTATTATATAAGACTAGTCGATAAGGCCCGTGGAAAAATCCACTTAGGCAAAAGGCCAATGAAAAATAGGTTGCATTAGATGTTTTGCTGACGTCAGTAGTGCATATAAAAAAAAAAATGTTCTTAAAATCTTACATCAAATGTCAAATCGCATTAAATCCTCCACACAAATCTTACACAAAATAAAAAAGAACAGCTTGCAAGGTGTAAAATATAGTTGATAAAAAGTTACAACAACGACACTCACAACACCAATACTCACAAAACCGACAGTAAGAACACCGAAAGTTTCAACACCGACAGTCACAACACGGATAATAACAATCTCAGAAATAACGCATCTCAAATATGTACATCTTATAAGTGATTATGTTGAAAACCCTCAGTATTTTATTCTGAAATGTCAAAAAGGAGGCCTGCAAGAGTTAGCACAAATCAACAAATATAAGTTATTTTACACATTTTAAATATTGTCTTTCCCTTAAAAGCTGATACAAAAATATGAAAAAGCCATAGTTTCGAAAACATCAAATTTAAATCTAGAAAAATCAGTAATTTCGGCACGTTCATTCAAACCCACTGCGAGTGCGGACATTCAGTCTGCGCATGCGTGGATTTACGATAAACAAACTTTGATATTTTTGGCTAGCTACGGGAATCGACCACGAGTTAAATGCCCTGAAATTGTAGGAAAAACATCAATTATAACACATTTTCATATTCAAATGTAAAGAACATTGAATATACTGAACTTGAAATACCCAAACAAAATCATTAAAAAAGGTTTCTACTCTTCCGATAAGTAAAGCTAGCTAATTCTCAGATTTAGCCATGAAATATCCGAACCCTGCCGGTTTTACCAGGCAAAAGATTAATTGAAATAGTTAAAGCTAACCATCAACAACCATTCCTGAAAGTTTCTGCTAATGGCCACTTTTTTACACAAAGTTACAGGCATTTTTGTAACACTACTCAATTTTACCTTTTTTCGCAGTAGCTAGCCCAATTCATAATGGCTGACCCACAACAAATCCCTGCCGAAATGTGTACAAATCCCATCGGAATACCACGAAAAGAAAAGAGGAATAAACACAAGGATAAAAAATAGGTTTTTTTAACAATTATAGTATATATATATAAATCAATCCTAAAAGTTGGAACACCAGACTAGGCAAATGTTTAGTATGTGTCTCAAAATCTCCCTATTTTTACTTGGAATTTGATACTATACAGCTTTTGCAATTGAAACTATTAATGGCTTAAGTCTAGCACCACAACGTACGAAGGAAATCAATTACAAAAACGTTAACTAATACAACCGACCTGATTAAGCAGCTAAATTTTCTAACATTTAGACTGCTGACACGTTTTTTATAAGAACAAACCATATAAGAACATATGGCTTTAGAGGTACAAAACATTAGAACATGCTAAAAACATTTAAGGCTTCGTAAATACCAAGAATCTCCTTTAAACTTCAAAAATGGCGAAATGAAAGGAAAATTAAGAACATTTTAAGGCTTTAAATTAAGAAAGTTAAGAACTTTCTTCAAGTTGAGTTTTCTTTATAAAAACAACGTGAATCAGGATGGTGCACTTTTACAAAATCGAAAACGTTGTTGTTTTGAGTGTACCATTGGGAGAAGAATTTTTCCTGAGTGACTGTAAGGAAATAGAAAAATATTTATATTTTGAAATCAAAATCTATAGCTTTCTTGTGTTCTTGCAGTCCCAATATTGTGTTGTATATGTTACTCTTTTCGCCCTAGAACCGAGTGATAATTTTTTGTTGCAAAATCTGCATCACAAAACACAAGCACATTTCTAAACCACAGATTAAATGTTGCACAAATATGGCTGGACATGATGCTTATGTCAACACGGACCAATATATTTAAAATTTTATAATTCTGTGCTCGTATTGGGACGGGATGCTAAAGCACTAAAAAATTAACCGGTCATATACCGTAATGCTTCGAATAAACGTCTGGGGCGTTTATTAAATTTTTTGACATTTTTTGGGGGCGACCATTCGAGGGGGCGTTTAAAAGAGGGGGGCGTTTATTAAATTTTTTACACTTTGTCTCTTTTGCAGTTTTTAAGGATACCTATAATATATATCTTCACAACAGAAAATAAAAGATATTCACATGTTTTAGAGAATGAACTTCAAAAGCGAAAAACTAAATTTCCAACCTTAAACCTAAGATTTAGGAAAAAAGTAAGTATGTAAGTATACTTTTACTATCGCCTCCGCCCTTTATGAGGGAGGGGCGTCTATTTGAGGGGGGCGTTTATTTAAAAAATGACTGAAAAGGAGGGGCGTCTATTCGAGGGGTGCGTTTATTCGAAGCATTACGGTACAGCAGTAAAACTTGTGATTTCAATATGATCTATGCAGCAACAACAACATTATTTTATTTCCAATAACATCTATTTCTCAAAATTGTGGTGATTAGGGAGCGTTCACATATTACGTAATCAATTTTTTGCCTATTTTTTACTTCCCTCTCCCCCATGTAATCAGTCGTGATCATTTGGTTGACCCCCCTCCCAAAATTACGTCATCATCTACTTATTATAAAATATGCTGTTAATTTTTTTTGATTTGCTTATGTCATTAAACCACTTGACCCCTCCCACCTCCCTCATAATCAAGCGTAAGCAATTTCGATGACCCCCGCCCCTCCCCTACTTGATTACGTAATATGTGAACGCTCCCCTACATATAGACAAATCTCAAACTAAGCCATCAAAACATTTTTATATAATCTATAACTTTATAGATGACTTGTCAATGTTTACAAAAGTTAAAAAGATTGCGTTTTTTTGCACATTTCTGTAGGCAGAAATATAATCATGTTTACCTACACAAAAGTGCGCGCATGCCCATTGTTCTCAAAATGAAATCAAAACAACTTTGTCACACGGAAAGTGGATATACAACTGAAAAACTGCAGGCATGAATTTTTTATATATTATGCTTCAAAAGTCTACTTAATATATACATCGTTTGAGCCAAAGAAAACTGTAAGCTGCATCACATAATTTAGCACTGAATGTTTATGCTCGTCAAGTATCAAGTTAAGTCCATCAAAAGTAAAAAGCAAAACATCGACACCAATTATTATAACACTTTTCTGTATGTTCGTTCGTGTCTTTTCATCATCCTTCTTGTGTATTTCACTGTAAATAAAAAAGTAAATAAAAAACTATACACCAGGTGTGGATTTTTTTGCTGAAAGTATATTTAAACGTTTGCTATGCAACAAAAATAAGACGATCTGGGACTTTATTTTGCATGTTGGTCTCAGCAACTTGAAAAATCGCTTCACCAGAGCCATGTTTATCCAACATCAATAAAATTTTTAAGCCATTTTTCGGTAAAATTTGTAAGGTTGGTGAAATGATCTTTAAAGTAAGTTAAGTTACAGAAAACAAACAGTTTTAAGGGCAGCCTAGGCAAACATCAACTTTTTGCCAACCTGCATTAAAAAACAATTCTTAATTGGGTTACCAATAAAAATATATCACGTTTATGCCCTGAAGTCCTCACAAGAATGAGTCGGACCGTCAACTGGATTTTCTCTAAAGTTTGCAGCTGGAAGCACCAAGGGGGGTCTGGGGGAGAAGGAATTGAGCTATTAATAGGCTGCTACACCTATGCACACTGAAATAATATATGCAAAAGAAACTTACAGTTACATACCTTGCAAGTGCGATAAATGATATCCATTTTGAGCGTCAAAAAGGGTCATTTTTGATGTTTCACTACATCCACAAAAAAAGTGGCCATAACTCAGGCAGCTGGATTTGAGTTCCTTAACCTCTCCGCTTCACTATAAAACCATTCAATAAGTTGGCATAACCGGCTGGAGAAAGATATAGTGCATCTTTCGCTTTGATGTGATTTTTCAGGTATTATGATACCTTGATTTCAACTGCTCAAGAAATCTGCATCCAGTCGTTTCCGGTCACCACAACAAAATTTTTTGAAAGAAGTGTCCCGCGTTGTGAATCAAAGCCTGAGTCAGCAATTTTTCGCGTGCATTTAATTTGCTTATTTATTGAAATCGATCAGGGTTAAAAAGAGTAAAATCTCACGCGGTCAAGGGCCATATTGAATTTCAAAATAACGTAAACAAAGTTTGCGCATGCGCAGACTGAATGTCTGGCCGTGAACTACCGTGTCGGTTGGATACCATCCTCTCCCACAAAAATTTACACAAAATGTAAAAATCAACCAGTTAAGAACACAAAAATTTTCCTTTTTAGTTCTGTACTGCCCTTTACCAACAATTTTAAACCTAAATGTCAAAAAATCAATGAGCAAAGAATAAACTTGAATCAACAAAGATCATTATTTTGGAAACATTGTATACGGTTCGTAAACAAAAGTTTACACAAAATGTAAAACAGATCGGTTTTTGAGAAACACATCTAAATCAACAAAAATAAGTTCATTCAGCATGTCGTATATTACCATTACCCATTAATCTTCTACAAAAAGGTTATGAAACACATCAAAATTTAAAAAAATCAGTGATTTCAGTGCATACAGTCCTCGCGTTTAGATTACAAAATATAAAAAACAAAAACAGTTTCAGTCAGAACATTAAGTATATAATTTTTTTATCATCAGCAAACATTTATCCCTACAAAATTTTGTAAAATTCTCAAGAAAAACAAAAACGTGAAACCATGGAATTTTCTTCCAGCAAAAATTACATCACATACAATTAGTTCTCCCAAACAATAGTTTATAATACGAAATATAAAGACAAAGTTGTTTATATAGTCTGAAGATGTACTTAGTGTACAAAAAGCTTAACAAATAAATACTTTTTAACTTTCAAACTCGCTTTATTTTTTCTTAATTAGTAAATGATTAATTACTAAACGATGGCTGTTATTTTTACCGATAAAGACATCAGCTTTACAACAGCTTACAGTGAAGTCTGATTGTACAAAGATTTGTTCTTTCAGTATATATATTGCATGTGGTTTATTTCCAAAAATATTACACAAAATTTCAAAAACAGCATTTTGAAACACGAACAATATGAACTGACAAATTTTTTTAACCCATGTATAAACCCACGCATATAAATTTCCAATCAAATGTCAAAAACCCCTGTAAAAAAACCTGGCATTTTACATGTAGGCTGACAAAAGTTTAACAGGATGAGGAAACAAAACGATAAAAAATAACTTAACACACACACTTTAAATTCTATAAAATTTGTTTCACTTGTCATATTGTGGTCCCCTTGTAAAGTTTACAGGAAATGTGAAAAAATTATTCTATATGGGCATAAAAATGTGTCACAGTATCCTAAAAGTTTAAGAAAGATTTTGTAGCTAGCTTGTTACATCATAATTCGTGTTCAAAAAAGAAGGGAAGTTTGACTACTATAAGGTAGCTATAAATACCTAAAAACAGAGGAATAACAACATACCGAAAATACTTTTAAAATTAAAAATACTTTTTAAAAGTTGTTGTGGCTTGTTAATTTAAGCTTAAAATGTGAAGTGAAATTTAAGTTACAGTCACATTCTTAGCAAAGACCACTAAGATAACTACGGTAGCTAGCTTACATGTAAAAAGCAACATAAAACTGAAGCTAACATAAGCTAGCTACAGCAGCTATTAGCTGGTCAGTTGAATATAAACTGGAGACTTAGCTAGGTATAAAGAACATGGCTACATGTTTATAAATTCCGAGCTAGCTAGCTTAGGTTGTTATTGATGTGGTTGGCTTTATGATGCTAGCTAACAAACATGTCTCGCATCAATAATATCATCAAAACTAAAAAAAACATAAACAAACCTTTGAAACCTTGTTATACTTCATTTACATACCATGCCCTTTTTCAAATGTTTTTGTAGATTTATTTTGAAGGCAAGAGGAAGACAAGTGCTTAAAAAGAACAGCCATCTTTTTTGCACACACAATTTCCGTTACTTTGTACTAGAACTTCATTTAACAAACCACAAAAAACTTGCAGCTTTTCACGACAAAGAAGACATATATTTTACGGCAACATCAAAGATTTTTTTCGGCAACATCAAAGGAAAATGAACACATCCACTTTGCCTGTTACGGACAGACACAGTCTCTGTATTATTATAAGAGACTAGTCGATAAGGCCCGTGGAGAAATCCACTTAGGCAAAAGAATAGGTTGTTTAAGGTGTTTTGCTGACGTCAGCAGTGCATATACAAAAAAAATTTGGCGAAATTTAGTTTATTCGTTTCCTGTAATGTGCAGAGGTTGAAACGCTGATGAGAAAAATGTATATAATATACATTTTTCATGTGCTATTGACGAACGGTTAAGAAGATATAAAGGTTTAAAAATTTTGCTGACGTCAGCAAAGTACCTAATAAAAGTACCAATAATTTTTCTTTCGAAATTCATAAACCCGTTGCCTTTATCGTATAGATCTTCAAATGCTGATCAAGAAAATGTATAGGATCGTGTACTTTTGACAAGCGGTTGTAGAGATATTAGGGTTTGAAGGTTTTTTGATGACGTCATAAACCGTCCATTCCGAAACGGATTTGGGAACCCAGGTTTGGGAAAATTGCCCAAATTGGTCCCTAGTTACCAACGCGGTGAAAAATCATTGACGTCACCACCTCGTTTCCAAGTTATTTGGCCTCAAAGTTTTAGGTGCACTGTAATGGCTTCATTAATTTAATATAGGATATTGACGTTAAAGTATTGTTATTTTCGTCGCGCCGTAACGTCAGAAAATTTAACATATTAGACATGCATTTTTCGGCAACATCAAAGGAAAATGAAGACATCCACTTTGCCTGTCACAGACAGACAGACACACTTAGCGTATTATTATAGAGATCATTTGGTTGTCACTTCTGTAAAGCTAACCTCCCAATTGAAAACAAGTTGATTTCATAAGAAAAAGTTTGGAAAGTTGTCTAGGAATCTCTTCTTTTTTTTTTTTTAATTTTTATTGGCTCTCCAGATTTTTGACTTAAAAGTGCCACTAATTATGCATAACATCATCTCTGGAATCTAATTGAGGTGTTGTATTTAATGGTTTCCCCAAGATTTGACGATTTATATGTTTTTAAGCATTTAGGTTGATATTTAAAGCATATTAAAATGAATGTTAATATTTATTCATTACAATTATCTATTGTTATTTCCAGCATCAGGGAGATGTCATAATTTCGTATAATTAGTGAAACTTCTAAGTCCGAAATCTTGAGAACCAATAAGGGTTTTTTTTAAGAAATAAAAAGATTCCTAGACAACTTCCCAAGCCCTTTCATATGAAATTAACTTGTTTTTAAGTGAGAGGTAAGCTTTAATTAATCGAACAAGATTAGGACAAAAACATGATGTAGAAGATTGTTTTTCAATTCATTTTCTTAAAAAGAACGACAATTAACTTACTTCCAATCTTTGGGTGTTTTTTTATCCCCAACCACAACTAACTTCCAGCCTGGAATCTTCGCCAACTTTTTAATGTCTTCTGTTGGACCAAAGATACTTGTCACCACAATCCACTTGTCGTTCATTTCTGACGAATCAGGTTGTGGTAACTCTTGAATATCAAATCTATTAAGCTCTAAGCCTTCTAATTCTCTTTTTGTTAGATGTTCTTCCTGAGGTTCTTCTCTAGGATGCTCTTCTTTTTTAGTCGATTTTAATTCTATTAATTTTCCATTAATTTGACCTAATATTTCCTCCAACTGGTGTTTTACATTGTCCGCACCATTTCCTCCTTGAGCAGACAGCTGCGACATTTTACTTGAAAGTTCTTTTAAAAACGGGCTGGTTGTATCTATACACTGGACTGGTTTTACTTCAGTATAAACATTGTCTTTATGGTAGAAGTAATACGCGCCGATGACGATTGCAAGAACTGCAGCTACTGCAATGATATAGCGCCTTCCTTCGATCATACTGAATTCTTAAAAAAAATGTAAAAAGAAAAACATTATTGAGTTATAAATAAGCGTAAAAAGAGTAATTTTTCGCAAAGATTTACTTTCGCGAAAATTAGTTTATTAGTACGATTAGTATGATTAATACGCATTCGTCACTGGAAAAAATAAACACGGCTAATCCTGATTTGGACAAACGTTAAAAACTTTAGTTGAGTTTCACTCTACTGTTGATTATTCTGTAAAAACCTATGTTAGAAAAGTTAAGGAACTTTCTCACAATGTCCGCTTTCACGTTAATTAAAATGGTGAGTTAAACGAATTTAT
This sequence comes from Hydractinia echinata, assembly GCA_030067915.1. NCBI lineage: Eukaryota > Metazoa > Cnidaria > Hydrozoa > Anthoathecata > Hydractiniidae > Hydractinia > Hydractinia echinata. Next base: position 768,788 of record JASGCC010000082.1, read on the forward strand.
CTCTATCTTGTTCTCTCTCGATTGGTTGTTAACGTTAAAATAAATTTCTTCGCTTTAATCTTGAGGCCAAGTAGATCGTTATTACAACGTACAGTTCTTTCAAAAGATATTTTGTTTATGCACTCAGCAAATATTACGTGCGTTTTAAAATGCTTGTTTTGTTATGAAAAAAATCGGTAAATTACATATTTAGAAGGCGGGAAGATTATAAACAAAACAGAAAACAATGGTAAAAATGTTGAATTTGCACAAATACTTATTTATAACAAAGCAACTTATTTATAACAAAGCAACGTATTAGAAATTTAAGTAGTTATAAAATTTTGCCATTGGTAATTTATCCCAAGAGTAATAATAACCACAAAAGCCACAAAATCACTATTGTTTTGTTAAGGAAATTGTAGAAAAATATTTAAAATTTTGTATCATAGACGAAGTAACATGAGAATAGTTTGACTTTTCGCGTCGTTTTAGCACAGCAGTGTGTAAAAACGATTTTATTATATTTACATTAGAAATGATAACAAATAGAAAATAAAAAATGTAATTATATATGGTTAAATCAATTTTTTTCAAAAAAAAAAAAAATTTTTTAAAATATGTGAAGCTTGATATTCTCTAAACTTCTGAATTTTTTTCTTTTTAAATATTGATCAGAAGAAGTAGGATAAAAAAGGATTTACTTCTTTTGGTCGGCAAACAAACACAATACGAGTCTGAAATCCTAGAAGACTTATAAAATATCAAAAATGCATATAATAAACTATTACTAGTGTGATAACTGTTCCAAATCGAATACCTCAAATTGGATGTCTTCTTTTTAATGAAAAATAATTGAAAAAGTATATCGTTTTAACATCTGCGCATACTCCGTCTCTCTTCAGCAATTCGGTTTGACGTCATAAGAAATTTTTGCAGGTGAAAAATTTCCGTATATTAGGTGAAGAGAGTGCACAGCTGGACACATTATGGTGTTTTAGGTACAATGTTAGAAAGTTTGAAAATAAAATTTTTTGAAGCAAAATATATTCTTATTGTGATTACCTTTCGTTAGCTTATTATCCTTCCATTTTCACATTTTTTAGCTCACCGAGTAGTTGAGGTAGTTTCTCGCCCCGATTAAGTTAATCCTGAAATTTAAGTTGGGATAAGTGCATTCTTGACCCCAGAGCTCTTTGAGATAAACTACTTCTGAGGCTTTTATCTTAAAAAGCTTAGGAACGAGAATGGGTTAAGTGTTGTTTCTCGGTGTCGTTCAGCCAGGAAAGCCAGTAGTACACATGCTAGGAAACAGTACCAAGTTTCTGGCCAACAACAAAAGATTTCGTTTAAAAAAAGAAATCTGTCTTACAGACTTATCCTCTTAACCCTATTCCAACTGGGCTTTTAAGGGCTCTCAATCGCTAGGGGGGGACCATTTGGTCCCCCCTATGTATCTTCTGATTGAGAAAGGCTAATTACTTCAAATTTGGTAGGGAGTTAGTATTTGATAAATAAAATCAATTTGATTAAAAAAAATCATGATGACATCATTATTTTTAAGATGACGTCATCAAAACCCGTCAAATTGGACTCTTGGACTTAATCAAATAATGGAATTGATTTCATTAGCTACGGCTCTATTTTTTTTTAGTTTTGTGATTTGTGGTTTAAACAATTCAAAAAACTATTTATTTTGGCGATGTCACGCATATTATGACGTCATCGTCATCGATCAAAAGGACGAAATTTCCCTTCACAGAAAATCAACATACGTTGATAAAAAGATAATTATTTGACTGCGCTAACAGTAAAAACTAAGTAGATATATAAAATCTCTGTAAAATTTGCAAAACAATGATATATAATAGTATATATTTCATTTTTTTATCAACTTATTGTCTTTTTTCCATGATAACAGATGACAATGGATTAGTGACATGAAAATGTACCCAAAATGAGTAAATGTCATATTTGAGTATGTTTTTCCGTTCTATATTTTAAAACAATAGTAAAAGTATTGAAATTGATTTATTTCAGCCAAATTAAAAACATGTATACTTTTTGGATTTTGCCAACCTCAATAAATTGAATGAATGCTGAAGATGAGCATAATTTTTTCCAAAAAAAATTAAGGCAAAATATTGCTAAATAAATTTTAGAAAAAGTCAGAAAATTTCAGGGCCAAATCATAATCCTATAAAGAGTTATGCAACAAAAACTGGTAGGGGGGACCATTTGGTCCCCCCCCCAGTTGGAATAGGGTTAAATGTCCGGTGAGGAGCACTACTGTAAGTATATACCTGCTAAACTTTTCTTTGCACTAAGTAAATTTTAAAATAAGGACCCACTGCTGATAATTTTCTGGTATTGCATACATCCGCATTAATTGATTACATGGGGTACCCTAATTAGGGTAGTGTTTGGGGGTGGTAGTTTTATTCTACAGACCAGATTATGCGCTCTTCTTTGCCACTAAGAAGTGTTGCAGATGGAAACCGTCTCATTAGACCCGGACTAAATGGTTTCTTCTAGCGATAATTTTAAAAGTAAATAACTTGAAAATAAGCCTTCCGCCATCCAAGGTTCTTACAGCAAATCTTCTGGTTATGATGTTCTCTTGTCAACCACCAGATAACATGAAAACGAGACTAGCAATTATTTTTGAATGTAAATAATTCAGAAAGGAGGCTTTCCTCCGGCAAATAACATGGAAACGAGGCTATAGCTGTATAAGATTTTGACTACTTCACATACCCTGTATACAGTTAAACCTTTCTGGCTATAAAAAACTTGTTGTATTATACATGTGGCAACCATCTTATAGAAACCGCACCGCACAACATTGCCAATCTTTTCGTAAGAGTGATAACTTTACACAGCGGCTCAATTTTGCAAAAAAATCAGGTCTGCAATTATGATGTAAAATTTAAAAATGGCGGAGCTACGCGTTTTAAACTAAAGGTAAAAGTGAAACTTCTTTCTAACAACTTGGTGCTGAAGTATGTTAAGTGAGCTAAAAACCGTTGTATTGGAGTAAAATTGAATCTATAATGTGTATTTACAAAATATACGCTTTGAATATTTCAAAATTAGCTACCTCAACCACTACCCAAAAAGCTACTCCAATTAGGACACTCCATGTTTTCAGTTTACCCCATACATTTTTTCTCCACGTAAACACACACAAAATACCGAGAACAACTAAGTAAAAAATCTTTTAAAAATCATATCGTCCTACCATCGTCCTACCAGCGTTTAAAATCATCTTGTTTTGAAACTTGCTAAAAGAAAACACATTCGCTACATACGATGTCCTCCACAAATGTCTACGAAATGTCACAAATTAACACTTTTTAAGCCGCATATCCTATGTTTACAAAAACGAATGTCAGTCAGGATGAAATTTTAGATAGCTAAATCTGCAAAAACTGTATTTTGACATATTTTGCTAGTTTGTCGCCTGGCTAGTTAACTAAACTTTTGAGGATATCAAATTTTCGCTCTTACGTAAATGCAAGCGAATTTCTCAAAGCAATCTCTTCTCCATGCTTAACAGTTTTAAAATAAATTTTCTTAAAGTGCCATGCGTGACAAGATGTTTAATGAAGTCAAATTAGAAAACCTAAAGAGAGATAATGGAATTACGGGTTTTTTTTAATTCCTTGAACTAAGATGAACTAAGTCAAACGTATAAAAGATACTTGTAATTAAAGCGTAATTAACGTGCGAAAGTAACCAAAAGATGGAAGATTATATTCTTGAATTTAAGAGACTTGACAGAATCAAAGACAGAGACATGACAATGCCAGCTGTTAAACTTCTTTAAGCCTCGCAATTTTCCCTAATCACAACGATGAAAGTTGGTTTAAACAGGTGTGGATTACTCTAGAAAAGGAAACACTAATTCAACCAGATGAAATCTTTACCTAAGAGTTTCACGGAGATCAAGCCATCATAAAAGGAAAGACAGTTGTTAATAGACCCTCTATAAATTGAGAAAGTCAAAAAGTGAATTTTGCAAGAGATCGTTCCCGACAGAATTTCCAACCTGTTGGATACAGTTCTTATCAGTAGATAATCAGGACCACATAAGAGGCGGCTTTAGCCAAAACAAAACTGGTCTCAAAAAAATCCTTTGGGTCAGAATGCCAGGCCGATAAAATGTAGGCGTTGTGAATCTGTTATGCATCTCATGTGAGATTGCCCTCACTAAACGAACACTAGAAACCTGTATTCAGTTTTTTGGAAGAATCAATGACTTCTTTTTACTGGTTCTAAACCGGACAATATGTGCCTTTCATCATACGACGCTTAAAATGCTACTGTTGGACTCTGTCTGTACATCTACAGTTTCCGGAGCAAATTGGTCGACTTGTTACCTTGAATCTCTCCCTGATGATCAACTAAAACAAGTGAATTGCACTCCCACCAGGAAGTTATCTAAATTTGGAGGTGGTGAGACTAAAGTTTCTTTTGAATGTCTTATGGCAGGACAATCGATTGGGATCAGAACTGATGTCGTTGACAGTGAAATTCCTCTTTTGTTAAGTAAAGAGGCTATGAAAAAAGCAACATCAAACTTTATCTTGAAAATTATAAAGCTTCTATTTTCCGTCAATTGGTAGGTCTGGACTGCACATTATCAGGTCACTATTGTATTCCTTTTTGGTAATTCCCAGTTGTGTTAGATAAATGTCTTTTACACAACTGCATAATTTGTCCATTAGGGTAAGTCAGAAATGCCCAAGCAGGTAAAGCAACCGGGAAGTACAAATCTTGGATTAAAGGAGCTACAAAACAGCTGTTGGTTTTCGACTTCAGTGACTTACACAAAAGTCGAGCTAATGGCGGTAAAAAAATTTATGAGCACTAAGGACAAACACAAAATCTAAAATCTTCTTCAATATCACCTTAGACATCTAAATATAACTGAAAATGACAGGAAAGTTTCATTCGTGTAATTGACATCCATAATTATTCGATACGCATTTACCATGCTTTTACATCAAGGCTTTTGATGAGATAAACTTTACACTTTTTTGAACTAGCTACCTAGCTATATTCTTTTTATTTTGTATAGAAACATACAATAATTACACAAAAAGCCATTCTAAACAAAAAACTTTGACTTATACATCTTTTTAGAGGTGTTAATTATATTCTTTAAGCTAGTAACAAAACATTTACAAAATATATAGCTCTTCTTGTTTCCTTGTCAAAACAAACTTTCGATTTACTGATATTTAATATAATTTGCAGACCGTAGCATATTTTACCACAAAGAATACTAGAAGGAAATGATTCTTTCATAGAAAATAACAATTCAAAATAATAATTCATCATAACAAAAGTAATTATATTATAATGGTCTATTTATTACACACCTTCATTTAAAATGCCCGAGGACGGAGAGCAACGTCTATGTCGGAGATCTTACTTGAATTGTTTCGTAGCCCTTTTAAGAAAAAATTATTATTATGATTATTATTATTATTATGAATATTTTAAAAGGATGTACAAATCAGTTAAAAACTGCTGTCAATGTGTCCTTTAAATAAAAATAAAAACCTAAAATATATATAGATGTAGTTAAAATATCAGACAATGCACCAACTAGGCTGAATTAGAATGGAAAATGGCAGACCTAGCTGATAAAGGAGTGAATATTACTACCCCAGTTAATCGTCATTAACTGCTTCACCAACTGCTGATCGAAGTACCGTAACACTGGTACTAGCATCAACATTTCCATGGTAGTGCAAAACCTTTGATACAAAATCTGCATTTCTACAAGGAAAGCAAATACAACAAGAAGTTTTATTTGTCTATCCTCCAGAACACCGTAATCAAAAGCTTTCTGGAAACTCAATAAAGTGGTTTATGGACTTAACGATGTAGCCTAAAATTTGTACCTAAAATGTTGTCAAAGAGTTCAGTAAGCTTTGTTGCTCCAGATAAAAACAGAACCTTGATATATTCTACAAAAAAAATCTAACCCTAACCCTAACCCTAAGGGTTAAAATTTTTACAAGGATTGTTACTTATTTATGTGGATGATTTCATATAGCTACGTAGGCTCAAATGAAGTCGAAGGAGGATGAAGCCTGATACTGCCTTTGGTGTTCTTGAAATGATGCATGCAGGCAAACAAACTAAAATTTCTCCACTTAGTAAATGCTAACAGATTGATTATGAAACTGAAACATCAACAACGAATACTAGTTTTTTCTTCGTTTAAGTCTATCACAAAAATTGTTGTGTACACCGACGCTTTATTTGTAAAATTGCCTGATAGAGTGTCAAGTGCGGTTGGACACATGATTGTTCATCTGGTAAAGAAACAGGCCTGGCGGAGCAATTTTGAAAGTGGAGGGGCTAAATTATTCCGTATTAAGGAGGCCCGACCATGGTCAGGGCCGACGGGCTACGAAAATTTTTAAACTTACGTCCCCCTCAGGGTCCGAAATAAAAATTTATAAGTGATTCGTGAAAAATTGCGCGCCGCAGGTGAAAATTTTTTAGAAATCACGAGTCGTTCTTACGGTTACGATTCGCTATTTTCTGTTTTTGCACACGTTACTTTTAGAATAGACAAGTGGGGGACGTTTTAAATCGTGAACCCCAAACACGATAGCTTTTAGCGACAACGTAATGTGACACTATCAGCCTTAACTTTCTTGTCTACAGCCAAATTTTGATTTACAATTGTGCAATATAAATACCTCAAGAATGATTTGTTTTGATACGAAAAATTATAACGAACAGTTACGTTTTTTATTTTAATGTTTTTAAATAAATGTACAAAATGATTTCATGCTTCATCTTCATCAGAGTCGATATCAGAGAGTGCAAGTGAGGCTAAGTCATCAACCTGCACTCTATCGCTTGTTGTAGTTGTAGATTTTCTCTTTTTAGGATACTTGTGCGACGATGATCCAAGTCGTCGCACTTTTTCCGTATACCAATGATCAATGACTGGATCAGGGTCAAAATTACAAATATCTGGACCATCCTCATTTATTCGCAAACAAGCGTCGAGCATGTCCCTGCTGAGATGGCTTCGAAAATCACTTTTCACCCTCGCCATCCTGGAGAAGCCTCGCTCCACTTTGGCATTCGTGAATGGGGTACAAAGCAATATTTCAATGATGTGAAGGATGTTTTCACAATCCTTACGAATGTGTTCGTTTGTGAAAACCCTCTTCCATACTTTCAAGTAGTACTCTCGAGGATTATTAATCACAATAGGGATGATGTGAGATTGTAAAGAGATCCATTCTTTTTTTACTTCGCCTACGTTACATCCGTTGTTTTCCAACAGCTTTTCGAAATCCAAAAGAATTTCATCAATGCGATCTTCCCCGAAAGTAGGAGTGACAGTAGTTGGCCATGTTGAAACATCAAGTAAACAGACGATATTTTTGAAGATGGTCGATGTTGACAAATTTTCGAACCTCTCTTCCATGCTGTCAGCGAGACGAACGATAAGATCATGATATTTCGTCTCAGCGCTGCTGTTTACTATATCGTATCGGAAAAGCTTAATGTTTTGGTACGTTGCACTTCCATCTTCGTCATTAATAACCTCATCTGTGAAGCGCTTGTGATGTGTCATTATATCACTACTTCCGTCCAGGGTATCTAATAAAATTATTTTCAATTTGGCCATGGTCGCAGTAAATTCCTGGATACGCCGAACTTGTTTGACAGGATCGTGCTCGTCAGACTGCATGCTCAAAGACAAACGACGTATCGGGGATAGTATATCTAAGTAAATAGCCATATTGAATGGAATGGCAGCCTCTTTCCATTTTTTCAAAAAACCTTTGAGCTCAGCACGTTTTTCAGGCTGTGAATCTGTGATAGCTAATTCCTCTACGTGGGTCATATACACACCGTAGTTTTGAAGAGCACATACCATCGCTTTGAACTTATGGTCTATCCAACGAGTACCGCATGCTTTAGCAGGCTTCGGAATTGTTTCATCGAATGCTTCAGAGAAGTTTCTGAGTCCCTGAAGCCTTTTGGGACTTTTCTGATATAAGTAATAAAGCTTCAGTAGAAGCTCGCCGACATCGTGAAATGCTTTGACAGTGTTAAACGCATCCTTGATAGCAAGTTCAATGCGATGATTGAAACAATGCACAACCTCGACCCAGGGCGCAGTTTCCTTGATTAATGCTCCAACTCCTTAAAAAAGAAACATGATTGAAACTAATTATCAACTGGTTATTATTTAGTTAATAATACCCCTTTCCGGGACGTTTCAGCAGTCAAAACAACATATAAGCTATCAAAGAACCTGGGCCCTAAGTTGAGTGGTGTAGCGAACACTGATAATGATTAAGTGGCCGCCAGATCAATCTCGAACAGGTGAAAAATTCTTGAACATTTAAAAACATTAAACAACATTCCAAAGCTCTTCCCCGTGGAGTATATTCTTTATTATGTAGTAACAGAATATTTTCGACATGTTTAAAAAACAACAACAAAATGTTAAAACAAAAATTATATATTATATATTAAGAAAAAAGATTATTTTTAAATTGATGTCGTAATAGTTAAGTCAGGCACGTGTTGTTTATTAATTCTGAAGAAAAAGAAGAGAAAATTCATGCAGCATGTTTACGAAACGTTCTCAAAACATTGTTTGACCATGATGAGAAATTATTCAGACGTGTTTTCGTGACAAGAACGCAGTAAGTTTGCGTCGATGAAATAGGCTAGTAAGAACGTGATTTCCTCACCTTTTTTTCTTCCCATATTTACACTAGCGCCGTCTGCATTAAAACCAACAAGTCTTTGGTTGAAATTCAATATGCCAATACGCTGGAAAGCACTGTCAATCGCCTCTAGAATACCAGGCGCATCTCCACATTTAGGTGTCTCGATACTTAAAAATTTAACGAGTGCTGTCCCCTCGTGCAAGTACAACACGTAGACCAATTCTTGCTCACAAATCCCTGTGTCCGTACTACCATCATTCAAGAGAGAATAGTAGCGTGTCTTAGCTAGAGTTTTACCAAGGTTTTCTTTGTCCACCTTGGCTATGTGTTCGGTGAAAGTAGCAGCAGCTCTTTCGTGTTTATAACTTTCTCCAAACTTCGGAACATTATTCTTTAACTGAAGTTTTAGCAAATCAGGGTAGTCACTGAAAGGACGCTCTTTTTTGGCGACATAATAGGCCGTGTTGAATTTGACGCGAAGGTTTTTCTTGTCACTCGCAGCCATTTTTCGTAAACCACTTCCGATAGGTGTTGTTGTGAGCACTGATTGAGCATATACTTCAGCACCCATCTCACTTCTTTTTTTGAGCTCGACGGCTTCCTTATGTTGTTGACTGTTAGTATGTTTTTGTACGCTATCCTTCGTCACACTACGACTTCCAGCTATCCATTTGCGGGAGAAATTTGTACTGTTTTTAATGCGACTCTCCCATCGCTGACACACCTGGCATCTAAGAAAAAATAGCACGTTTTAACAACGATGTTATTTAAAAACTGAGTTCTGTAAAAATCGAAAAATATCTCACCTCAATGTCGTCACTTTGCCTCCAACAATATCGAAATCGAATTTAGATTTGAATTCTCTTTCCCAATTTCTGACTGTTTTTAACGAAGCCATCATTTAAATATATTCAATGAAAAATATTTACACCTCACATACGATAGACAACCTTTGAATGAACAACTCAGAAAAAGATCATTTTTTTCGAAAAAACATTTTTTTAACCTGGTTCATATGTTAACCAATTACTTCTTTCATTTATGAATTCACAATTGATAAAAGTGTGATACCTTTGTAGAAACCATGTCATCTTTTGAAAAGAAACTGACCACATGGTGTACATGTTGCAATTGAATGTATTTTCTTTCATTTTTTAACACAAAAGTAATTATCGTGGTAAATAAAAAATCATAGAATAGAAAATTGCGTAAGAAGTGATTCGTTGTTTTGAATTTTTTCTCATACATCGACTCGTTACTTTTGAGAAACGGTTCGTAAATTGCGAATCGCGAAGCCTTATTTCGGACCTTGCCCCTAGATTGGCTAAAGCATACTTCAAATTCCGAAATATTCACAAAATGCAGGAGATTATATATAGAAATATAGAAACGCCATATTTTATGTAAGATATATTTTCCGAATAAGCAATAGTAACATCGAAGCAAAATAAAGATAAGGTAGAGAAAATCTATAGTATATGACAACTACCAGTCCTCAAATGCGTTGGCAATTTTGATCAGGTCTAGTTTGTCATCAGTCCTATCTTTTTGGAAATTGAGAATCGAGATGGAGTTGAAACGAGTTGGAAGCATTGTTGATCTCATACAGAGCATATATATGTATTGATCAATTAATAATTGATAATAACACATGATGACCTGAGAAATACAAGCTTGTTTTAACAATGAAGACCTCAAAGAAGACTAAACGTGATGTCAAGAGCAGAACTGCAGCAGAGAGTCTTGCATTCACTGAGGGTCTTGACAACTCAATCTTTTTTACCTGATATGGAACTTCTTGGCAAAAAAGTAACTGTCGTTGTCGCAACTGTTGCTAAACTCTGCAAGACATGTAGTTGGGAAAAGATTACGAAAGTGGCAAGCATTCAAGCGATGGTCCAAAATGACACAGTTGAGATTGTTCAATGGATCAACACCAACAAACAATAGGCAGATGTTCTGACAAAAAAGAGGGTTTATGAGAATCTGTTTTAATCAACTTTCTTCCAAAACATTTACCTGGATTTGATAAACATTTTATTGTGTTACTTTTCTTCATCTCTTTCATCATCAAGAAACGGGGTTAGTTTACATACTTATATTCTTATGTTATATATTTAGATCAGATATGTGTACTAAAACTCTGATTAGCTGGCTGGGTTTGTTCTAAATATATTATAACAATAAATCACCTTCAAGTTGAGTGTCCTTATAAATAAAACATTATGAATAACCGACAATGATGAAATTGTAAACAAACCTTTAAAAAGCTAGCAACTTTGCAGGCCATGCGATTTAATCAAGGAACAATACCCAGTTGTAAATCTCCTAAAATACGTAAGTATTTACTTGTAACCTCTTAAAGGTTGTGTTTTATCGTTATTCAACAATCTCTCATGGATGGATAGTCTAGTAAACTAAACTCATCATTTTTCCCTTTTTGATATTTTTGATAGAGAAGAGAAAAAAGAGAGTTTAGAATAACCTACCTTGACAGTTAACATTCAAACTGACAACTGATTTCAAAATCAAAAATATTAGCCACTTAAATTTCACATTATTGTTTTACAATATTCGCATAATTATTTTGGAAGTCACTTTCAAACATGGCGGATTAAAAACAAACATTAATTAGCCTAAAGTAGCTAGCTAGCTAAGCTATATAACTGAGACCTAAAATACCAAAAATTCTAGCTTTAGTCAAATAAAATCGCGAGAAATCGCTTAAACATTTAGAAAGAACAATGCAGTTACCGCATAATAATTTTTAATAAGTTTGAACATTTAAAAATATCCCACCAAACTCAAATTTATTGAAAAACATCAGTCAACGCACATGCTGCTGCCAGCTCGATCCATCGCCATTTAAAACACCTTTTAACCGATGACATTTAGATAGAACGTTGTTTACTGTTGCCTGGTTGTACTTTCTGAACAGGAAAGAATAGTATCTTATTCGTGTTGAGCATGGAAAAAGCATCCACACCTCGAAATCTTGATAGATTATTTCCGCCCACAGCACTCTCCTTCTGTCATAAAAACCTTTAAAATAGTATACAACTGTATACTGTAACATGGTATTAAGCACCCCGAGTGAGTAGCCTAATAGTCCTTAGAGTTCAAGGGCGAACTTTCAGGAAACACATGAAGCGCACATGTACACTCCAAACACACATTGGGTAGAAGTTGGTAGATTAAACTTTTACCATAAGAATAATACACAAGGTATCAACTACATTTTAAATTTTTTAACTACAGATTTTAATTGTTTAGGTTTAAGCGAAAAATAAAGTTGAACTACAATGTTCGAGATGACTTTCGAAATCGAAATAGTGAATGAAATAAATTAAATCCATAATTTTAATCATCAGCCTCACTATAATATAATTAAAAGGGTGTAGCTTTCTTTATTAGTTTAGTTGATCCGGCCACGGATCAACAAAATTGTTGCGCAACTGCCCTGCAAAAATTAGCCAATCAAAAAGTAGCAGTTGCGTTCCTACGGTAGGTTATTCCTGTCTCTCTTTTCAGCGATAGCGCGCTAAAAAAAGCAGGGTTAAAAAAGCAGGACAGATATCGAAGCGCGAGAGCAGAAAAGAGAGACAGGTATCCTGTCTAATGGATGGATTGTTTTTTATCACCTGTTTTTTTTTTCACAGCTGCCATGAGAAACTTATTGTGTGTTTATTAAAAGCTAAGCAAAACAACAGCTATTGTGTGTTTATCAAAAGTCTAAAGAGACAGCAATTCTTCAGTTATTTTATTCAGAATAATTCAGAAAACAAATATTGTTGGGTATATTGTGACCCGTATTTTGTTAACAATGGTAACCGATCTTTATTTTGTGCTAGAAATGCGCGGGATGCGAAAATCTAAGGACCGGAATATGAACGACGGGCGAACCCTTGAACCTTCTCGCAGGCTAAACGACTAGACTATGTTATATACCAAAACGGTAGTGGTGAGTAGCGACATCTCAATTCCAGTACATTTTATCACAGGCTAACGACTATTCGTGAACACACACGCTACAACATGTTTTTAAATATTTGTCCGCTACTAAATTATATTATTGAGCGAATTCACGCAATAATTTAAAAAAAAAATACCACGTGTGTTCAAAGCAGTAAAATAAGTAACAGCAAAGAGGAAAGCTTATTTAATGCTCTTCGATGAATTCTAGAATTTACAACAAAGGATTTCGTTTAAACATTGTCTTAAAACAGAACGCAGCGGGGAGCATACAACACAAGCTAGGTGTTATAGCTAAGGAAGGTTATCATAACATAAAGTGGAGAATTAGCTAAGCAATAAAGAAGTTTTTACTCCTAGCTATACACCTTTCCCGAGACCATGAGTCATACTTTTTGTAAACTCGTAAAATATGAATACAATATTTGAATTCAGTATAGTTTGTTTAGTTTATGTGTAAAAGTTTAACTTGGTACGCCAACCAGAAGTGCTATGTTGAGGAGATATATATCACAGTTAAAGTCTTCTTAATGCTCAAGTTACCATGTCCCGCCTCGTTTTCAAAAAGAGGTTGGACATGCCGCAAATCTTTAAATTAGAATAGCAGGTTGTTTACTTGCTGCATTGTTTCGCAATTTTCTTTGCTTATCACATTTTTGACAAGGAATTCAAATCTGTTGTCCGTTTTTCATAAAACTCAACATAAAAAGTTGCGGCACATCAAAGGAATAAGTCTCGGGAAAGGTGTATTGCTAAGTTAAGTTAGTTGCTTCTTCCTCTGCATCATCAAAACTGGAAAAGCATAAAAAATATATAAACAAACCTTGTTTTATGAATGGCGTGTAGTTTATTTTATGAAACAGTCCTTCTTCAAATACATTTTCTTTTAGCCATTTTTAAAACAAGGCATTCGATGCAGAAAATTGAAAGATTTATTAAATGAACACACAAGGTAATTCCCACCTGAACTACATATTACCTAATAACTTAATATTCTTCTTCAAAATTAACTTCTTCTTCGAATGTTGCTCTGAAAACTTATCTGCTCTTTCACATGCCAGTAGAGTCAATTACTAATGCTTGTGTATTGCGTATTCAAATAATGAACATTTTTCAGCATATTGTTGTTTTCAAAATGCACGCCACAGAATCTTATTAAATATTAAAGACGGATTTACACGAAGAATTGTGAATGGGGATTCAGCGGCGAATTAGACCACTTAAAAGGGGATGTTAGAAGTTTTTAAAAACACATTAGGAACGTCGTTCCTTTCCAGCAATCGTGCTGTACCGCCTTTTCACATAGAAGTCTAGACAACCTGTTTATAAATAATTCAATTTCCGCCCGGTTGATTGTTTAATTTCCGCGCTTTCCGAGGAAATTGTTAGATTACCACCTTCTTCTACCCATCCATCACTTTCTGCAATTCTCGATAAACCACAGACCTATCATCATACTGTTCTATTTTTTATTTTTGCAATAAGTATTTTATACCTGACCCATATTTTTATCTTTCCATCAGATCTTTTATTGCCTTAAATTTTCATAAATTTAAGATAATTTACGGTAAGAAATTGTATTGTTAACTTTTGGTCCTTAAATTTTTTGAGGAAATGCGCCCCCAAACGTAGATAATATTAACGTTGCTATAAATGATATTGTTGCTGCTAAAAAGGGCTGTACGGAAGAGGACTCCATTATACTCAAAACAAATTCTAGATCATGCAGCAAACAGTTCGTCTTATCCACAACTTCGTACACAGAATGTTTTTGCCAAGTCTATCTATTCTAACCTCGTCCCCAGGACTTGTAAGAGACGAGGTTGTGGCTATATAGCTTTTAATATTGTAAACGCAAACAATTTCTATGACATCATAGGTTTTAGTTTTATAATTATTTTTTTATACATGTATTTAATGAGGAAAGGTTACTAACACAAAACCTTGTTCAAAAGCTGTGTAACGCCGTGATAACATTTCTAAAGAAAATTTCGTAATGATTCAAACAAAAACCTTCTTTATGCTGAGTCATTTAGTGTAAGATTTTCTCACTTCTATTGTATTTCCTTCGTAGTGGAAATTGCTTTATTGTATTGCCTTCGTTGTCTTAAAAAACACTTTGACATTTTTGCATTACAATAAACTACGGTCGGGGTAATATCGGAATTCCGGTAGAATTACGACTGAGACTGCAATTCTCATGTTTACTAGCTTTAACCCTATTCGGGAGGATAGGGGAGGGAGAGGGGCACCTCAATGACGGGTTTTTTGATAATTCTTTTTGCCATGCTGCAAAGCTAAAAAACTTTCTGTGTTCTTACATTTTCATATGAGACACATGCATCCCAAAATTGACCATTATTCAAAAATAATTAAATACTTAAATAATTTGGGCGGAGATGGTGTAGTGGTAGCGCATTCGACTCGTAATCAAGGTTTCAGGTTCCAGTCCCCACTCCGGCGCACTTTAAATGCAGTGTTGTTAGCCCATTTGGCGCCATCTACTGACCGCTAACCGGCTTGTGTGGCAAGCAAGCAAGTTAGAACAATGCTACACGTATCTCTGGCGGTAATGTAACATAGTTACAGTCGCAGGGGAGGAAGGATGGAATCCCCAAGGACGTTAAAACTTCCCGTTACTTACTTACTTACTTAAATGAATGTAAATATTTCTATACTTATATACTTTTGTTAGGATTTAGTACTTGAAACACACAACACAACTGTATTTCATTCTGTAAAGTAGGAACTCGTAATTAACTTGCAACGCCTGATATTTTCAATTTTGCCCGCTACTAAGCACACAGACGACGACGCTATTTAAGCACACAGACGACAACGCTATTTAAGCACACAGACGAAGACGCTATTTAAACAAAAGACGACGACGCTATTTAAGCACATAGACGACGACGCTATTTAAGCGCACAGACGACGACGTTATTTCAGCACATGGACGACGACGCTATTTAAGCGCATTGACGACGACGCTATTTAAGAACATGGACGACGGCGCTGTGTTAAGGATACGGTAACCCCCTGAGACACATACTCAGTATATTTAAAATATCCCCTCTGCTCGCTATATTAATCCTAACAAATATATATATTCTGAAAGCTGAATAAATTATCTCTAGAAGGATGATAAAATATTTCCATAAAAAAAATCCAAAAAGTAGAAAAAATATTATATACAAAAATATACCCTTCCAGTTCATTTTGTCGAACACTCCCCTCAGTAAAATTTTTGTTCGTTGAAAAAAATATGATTACGAAGCTCTTTTTCAGCTCTAAAAAAATTTGCTTTTTTTACTCAAAACAAAACGTGGTTCCGAAAATATAGCATCTTTTGTGTTACAATAGCTGTTTTCTGACTGATTTATCTGTTTTTAAGCTTGATAGATCAATAACTCGATATTTCCTCACTTTCTGCGTTAGAAAAAGCAAAGTTCTGTAGCCAAAGATATAATTATCGCAATAAACTTGTTTTCGTACAATTTCGACAAGATGGAGGGGAGTGTTCGACAAAAATATATACCGTTTCGACTGAAAATTTTATTTCGAGAAAAAGCAAATCAAAGACCTTTGCTTTTACCTGCAAGAATCATGGTTACACCCACTTAAACGTTATGAATAATTAATAAGTCATGAATATTTTATTTAAAATTAAAGGTAAAGTGTTTTCGTAGAACTATGGGTCTAGTTATTGTTAACAGACAACAGGATAACGTAACATATAACAGGATAAAAACGAAGAAAATAAAGAAATAAATTAAAAAGGTATAGATGGTAAATACTAATATATTTGTATAGATTATTAAAGTGTGAATGTTTCCTATGTTATATGTAGAGATGCAATTTTTTATTCGTTCTGCATAACTCTCTTTAATTATCATACAGATTAAATATATTTGAGGAATTTTAAACTTTGAGCACACTATTGTAAACACTAAAAGATAAAAAAAGATTTTGGAGATTTATATGTCATATAGACAATATTTGATCCCCCGTGTCAAAGCGAATCGAAGCAATAGGAGAAGTGACACAAAATATTTACTTACCTGCATTTGAACTTTACAACTGCCAAATCAAATGTTAAAAGAATATATTACCTTTTATCAAATCAATCGAAAACTTTATTATGTTATTTTAATTACTTGAAATTATAAAACTATTGTTTCTATTATTAAACTGGCCGCAAACTGAGAACAGGCAAAGTCACGGGTAATTAACATTGTCCATTTCTAAGACTATGGTTACACGTAGGCTTTTTTTTTTCTTTCTGTAATACCGTAAACCTCCGAATATAAGCCCACCCGTCTATAAGCCCACCCGTGTATAAGCCCATCATTTTACTCATTACTAACGATTTCCATGTATAAGCCCACCCGTGTATAAGCCCATAATATTGGAAGGGAAAATTTCATGGTTGTTTTTCTTTTACTAAAAAACTTTTTTTTTTGCAAAAACATACAAGTACAAGCTATTTCTTCAGTTCTTTACGATCTAGTCCTCTATTGATATTTGGTCCATTTAAGAAATAAACACAAGGGAGCTCAATTCATCCCCCTAGAACCCATGTCCCTTCAGGTGCACGTCATTTTTCGCCGGTTATTTTCGCTTTAATGTCATATATTTTCCACTCCTTCATTAATGGGAACAGCTTCTTCGCTAGAGCTTCAGGCACATGCCCAATAATGATAATGGCGATAGCGAAAGTGAAGATAGTGAAGAAAGTGGCGATGAGTGAAAAGTTTTTATTACGTAAAATATATGCATAGATATTTAATATGTTGCTATTGTTTTCCATGTATAAGCCCACCCGTGTATAAGCCCACCCCCGTGTATAAGCCCACCCCAAAAAAGCTTACGAACTTGTATAAGCCCAGGGCTTATATTCGGAGGGTTTACGGTAATGGCCGTAAACTAACTATTTGGGTGCGACTAAAATATCGTGCTACGGACAGCGCGATATTTTATTAATTTTTCTTTTACGTGTCTTTACAAAAGCCTTTGTTTAATTAAAACATTTCTTATACAAAAGTCATGGATAATTAACATTAAAGCTACATTCACATTAGGGAGAATGTTTATTCATTCGCTTACGTTACGTAAAAATAGTTATGAGCGCAATTGCTGCTTGAATGCTTTTTTCTACTCTTTCTGACTAAGCATCTATTGGTTTTGAAAAACACTGACGATCGAATAAAATACCAAAAATGTTCTCTATAACTCGACAAAAACGCTATGCATCCTCGTCCCCAGGGCATCTTGTATCTTTTCTAACAGCGGACGGCGATGCGAACATGGTCTCGTCACGCTGTCCCGAGATAATAAAGAGACAACAGGTGCTGGGAACGAGGTTGCACGCGATAATCGATAATTGAAAAGTTTCAGTCGGTAAAGCATTTCCGGAATAAGGTGTCATTAACCAATTTGAAAGGGAAGGGAAAATCTCACCTCCATAAAGAAAGTGAGGTAATTCTAGGTCATTATTACCTGACTGATACAAAAAACCGGTTAGTATGAAAAAATCCGATGATTTGATTGGTTTACGGCTTATTTTAACAGGTCTTTGTATGAAGCCATACTAACCGGTTTAGGTAGCCATTATTAAAATGGTAACATAAAAACGTAAACAAATAAAAAACATTTTCATAGCACACAAAAAATATAAAAGTGTCTCACTAAAACCATCTTTTCGTTTT
The DNA here is from genome assembly GCA_030067915.1 of Hydractinia echinata. Lineage (NCBI taxonomy): Eukaryota > Metazoa > Cnidaria > Hydrozoa > Anthoathecata > Hydractiniidae > Hydractinia > Hydractinia echinata. The sequence goes on from JASGCC010000082.1 coordinate 787,176, forward strand.
CAATCCACATAAACAATGATTCGAATTTGTTTTGTGTACTTACAAAATTTTAAAATCGAACGATCTTGAATTCGAAAAGTATCAAAATCGAACAGGCGTTTTTTTCCTTGGTGCCTTGGGAATAGCAACTTAAATATAGCTTTGTTTGTTTTGTTCACAAAGGAATATTTATTTGCATACTGACCGGTTTTGATGTTGCACTGTAAAATACAATACCCTTCTCGGGCTTTGTATTTTACAGTACAACATCAAAACCGGTCAGTATCCGTTAATTACTCTCGGAATACTTAGAGTCAGGTATATTCACTTCATTCGCTTCGATTATTCGACCTTCTCGAATTTTGTAGGACTCCATGTCGTTGTTGCTACCATATTCTCCAACATCAACACAACTGAAACAAGCGCATCACAAGTACCATGCTAAAAAAACCCTTTACAATTATACCAAAGGGAAACGAAGAATGCTGGTTTTCGAATCCCCACATGTTTCCCATCTATAGCTCCTGAGCAATAAGGTATATTCCCCATTTCATTGAATTCAGCAGAATTTTTTTTCCAGTCATCAACTGAAGTGGAATGTTTTCGACATAATCCGGTAATTCATTCTATAGTACTTCACAAACTTCATTGATTATGTTATTAACAGTGGATCTGCCAAGCTTAAACAGAAATTCGAGGGAGTGTTGACTATTCCCTGTAGCCACATAACGCAATGTCACGGCCAAGCGTTAACTGGTTAAATACACTGTCTCCACGTCCCTAACATGCATCAGTGCTTTTTGCGCTGCGACAAAATTGTGAAATGGAGACCTGACTTTCGGGTTGGTTTACACGTATTTGTTAACGTCGGCGGTACATCGACATAATTTAAGGTTGAATATTCCGGGGACGCGCTGGCACTGCACCGCTAAAAGCCTACACACTATTTTCTGGACTTAATAACGTATTTGACTGGCTTTATTTCATCAAACTATCACAGTATTATTCCCACTTTTTTAATATTCCCGTCTCTAACCCGTTTAAAAAATATTGTGCCTCTCCAATAAACAAACCCGCATGCACGCTGTAAATCATATCTGCTTTTCTGTGTAAGCTATTTATACCCTTCTTGTATATAATTGTACAATCTTTTTAGAATTTAGAATATATTGTAGCAGTGAAAACGTAAGCAGTTTTTATGACGTAATAGATTTGCTAGCCACATAAAAGAAAGCGGCATGAGGAGCCCTGGGGTCTTCATGCTAAGACATCAGTGAAAGATATCCTCGCTTGTTGTATTATACTAGCCAGGTAACGCCCCTGGTCTTCTTGTTTTTAATTAAAATATTAAAAAGCTAATCTGTATGTATAAGGGAAACTCGCGCCGGTGTGAAATTTTATTTACGTGAGCTCAACTAGACCTCATACTAATTTAAAATACGTCGGTACACGATCAAGGCGAAGAGAAACTTTACGCCGGCGTGAGTGCACTTCGGTCAAAAAGACTATTTGCATTTCACACTGGCGTAAAAATACGAAAATTTACGCTTAACAACACTTTTTTCGCACTGCTGGTAATCAGCAAATGGGAAAACATACAAATCTGCATAGGTGAAATTTAAAATCACTCTTTAAAAGTGCATTTCGCGAAAACTCAATTTCGCAAATGACAAAATAAAGCAAATTCGCTGGGGAAAAAATTAGCGAAGCATATCGCGAAGATTACTCCCACGAAAATTTAGCATTTTGAGGAGCTTAATATTTCTCCGTCACAAGAGTTACGCAAGACAACAGTGAGAAATTAACGCCATTATGTTTTGCTATAAATCTCAAGAATAGTCGACTGATGTTATAAATTTCAATCGTATATACAAATTACAACATTGTCTACTAGCTTGCAGCTATTTACAAAACAATCTCAAAAATCTCAATTCACAAAAGAAAAGAACAGATTTGGAGCTATTTTTTTGTTTTGCAGGGCCTTATATTTAAACATGAGCTTGGAAACGAGGTATTACTACATTAGCTCGACCAAAGTAAAAAAATCTACATGATACAATTAAAACTTTATTTTAATGAACAAGCAAAGGTGTCTCAAAAAGCAGGATTTTTTATAAGTTGCTACATTTATTAGTTTTACTTCAAGACACCAAGGTAAAAAAGCAATTTTTTAACCCCTGTAACATCAACATCATGAAAATTTTTACAAAATTGGTCCAGGAGCTTGTTCAATATAATATTTCTTATTTTTCTATAAATATAAAAAATTCCAAAAAAAAATAGAATAGAAATATAAAAAATTCTAGCAAATCTAACAAAATATGACCGTTTTCTATGTAAGCCAAAATTTCATCTATTTTTAAAGTTGACAAAATAGTAATACGGCATTTGAAATTAGTATAGACATACAAGTCTAAATTGAGTTTTTTTCAGTAAAAGCGATGCAAGTTAAATAAACCTCGAGATCTTTATTTTTATACCTTTCTGGGTGGTATCTCGGGAGGCGCAGTTACCTCCGGGACAACTTCTATACTAGGTTCGCTACTTCTGTGTAGCAATTTGGGTTTCGATCGTCTAGATGGTAACGAGGGCGGTCCAATATCGGATTGTGCCCTTTGTCGCTCTCCTTCCCTATGCGGAACAGGAGGTGTATTAGCGGGCAATGCAAACGCCGTTTCCTGATTAGTTCTTAGAGCAGCAGGAGTCCTGGGAGGTAAGCTTGGCGGTTCCACTTGTGCATCCTCCAGAGAAAAAGAACGAGAAATTGTCTCTGGTCGAGCAGGTAACGAAAATTGTTTTTTATAACCAACAGGTTTTGATGGTAGTTCTGGCAGCCTTCCTTCGCTTTTGGGAGCACGTGGTAATAGTAACGGTGGAGGCTCCTCGATAACTTCATCTTCCTCCTTCTCTCCACCGTCGGGTTCATCTTCGTTTATTGTAAAAGTGGAAAATGACGACATTGTAGACGGAGTAGGAGACGGAGGACGACGTCTTTCCAAAATTGGTGTCGGTTCGACATCCGTCATTTGCGAACTGGAGGATGGTTTGCGACCCATAGATTGCGTTCTGGATCCCGCTTTTATACCGGGTGATTTAAGATGAATATCTGACTTTCTTACCTATTTAAGAAAAAAAATGTTACTTTAAGGGAACTAAATTATTTGACTATATTTTGAGTGAACGTTTACGTGTTGTAATTTTGTTGATATAAAAACTAAAAAATTTATGTAATACTATTTCGTTATTAATTGTGTTACGAGCGCATGCCCCACTTAATGCTATGTAAAATATAAGCAGTGAAGGAAAAAGACAATGTATCGCAATATAAGTGTTTAAAATACCTTGTGGAACCAAATAAGAGCTCTGGACTCTAATTAGATTTGAAGCTTTCAGAATAATGGCGCTTACGCGGTCATTTACTGCTGAACAAAATTCAAAGAAGGTGTGAGTTGTAAAAAATAAAAAAAATAAAAAAGTTTACAAATTTCGTTGGTTGTTTTGCTTGTCTTGGTTCAATCATAAGCGATGACTCGTACAAGTGATCTTTAAGTTCTTGATCTGTTCGACCAGCAAAGGGGTCTAATTCCTCAATAAACTTCTTAATTTGCGGCTGAATCTGAAGGTTGTATGGCATGTTTTGATATTTTTGTATTTCTCCGGTGATATCAGCTACCATACGCCTAAACAAAAACAAAACCATAAAATACGTATATTTTTTGCATTTTAAGTCTTATCAACATGGTGTTTTATAAATTTTAAGTGTGCATTCGTACCCTATCAAAAATATATACCTGAGGCTTTGATTTTCTTTCATATGCAAAAATACCTTAACTCGCGAATTTAGCGAGTTCTCGTGAAAAATATTGGGAAACTGGCTATTCGCGAAAATTAATTCCAGCGAAATTTGGATTTTTTTCCGGTTGGAAAAATGATTTAATTTTTCTCCTGATTTACTTAAAACTACATATGAAATATAAATAATTCTTTTTTCGCGAAATTCGTCAAAATTAATTCTCGGGAAATGTTATGACTTGCTAACTTCGCTAATTAGTTATGGTGAAAATTAATTCCCTGAAGGTAGCAGAAAGAAGCTTTATATAAAAAAAAACTTCAAGGTAGAAATAAAGGGAGATAAAAACAGGTAAGGGACGGAATTATTTGTGAATTGTTTGGGAGAGGTTAGGCCACGATAATGTTTACAGAAGAATCTGCAAAGGAAAGCGTACCTTTTACTGAAGTTGATGATGCCATCTGGACAATTTGGTAAAAAGTCAGGATTACCTTCTTCGGCTTTTAAAATATTGGATAAGTACACACCTAAAAGAAAGTTGGATAAGTACATACCTAAAAGAAAGTCGTATTATCTTCAGGGTAGCTGCATATTCAAAAATTTTATAACTTCAGGTTATTTTACGAGAATTTAAGAGGTTTTGGGATTTCTTGTATCTGATGTTTGTATATCATTGGAAAAACGACGAAAATTTTCTTTAAACAAAAAATAATGCAGCTAAAGTCCTATTTAGCTATTTTGGTGCAACAGCCGCCTCCTATCAACAGTCAACAACATGAGTCCTGGCTTTTTCACGTTCAACAGTGGTATAAACACCATGCAGTGGTCGACTCCAATCAACGTGAAAACAACAGCTAATATGTCAATAATCACATAATTTTTCTCTGAACAGCAGTCGGGAATATACATTGTGAACAAAATTAATGTTTTAACTAGGAAAAGAAATTTCTTTTCTCACTTCAGCAATTACCAATAAGCTAATTTTGCATCTTCGGAAATGGGATTACACATGTTAGTGAGCGCTGCAGGCTGAATGCTTTCCTTTGTTCACGTGTCTCTCTTGTTGACACGCTTTGATTTTTCAGACAATTCGAAAATTTCAGTAAGAAAAAAAATGGAGCAAAGAAAATAGAAATGGAATGAAGGATTAAGATAAAAACAAAAAAACCCTTTAAAAAGATGTGGAGAGGATTACTTTATATTGGACATTGTTCTAGTGGACTCCTTAAAAAACAAATGCTTACCTAAGAACGGTACACAAGGAGGGTTTATAGAACGTAGTTTCTCCGTGTACTTCACGTTGTGTCCGTCATCTGTTAATTCTTTCACGTATTGCAGTGCTTGCATTCTCTTCGGTGAAAGTTCCTTGACACAAAAAACAATTGAATTACACACATAGGTTTACAACAACAAGGGAACGACCTAAAGTGGATACTTACAATCTGTCAAAAATTATTTTCGAAAAAACGAATGTTCGAAGCAGTAGTCTTAAGAGTTTCATAAAGCAAGTGACCAAGAAATTTGTTCAAAATAGGAGATGTTCGAATGAGGGGCCAGAGATACGTATAGCATTGCTCTAATTTGCTTGCCTATTACGGTTTGCGGTCAGTAGATGGCATCAAATGAACTGACAACACTACATTCAAAGTCCGCTGAAAAAGAGACTCGGACATGAAACAATATGATTGCAAGCCGAATACGCAACCACTACACCATCTCCACACGAATGCCTTAGGCGCTACTACGTTACATAAAGTTATAGACATGCACAATGTTAACTTGTTTTTTGAATTTCACTAGCCACCTACTCCTGTTGTGAAGCGAAGTCTATGCACTGGAGCCGAATTGATTGCGCCAAGTATTTCCATCATACCATTAAAATTATTCAATTCGATAAACACCTAAAAGAAAGAGAGTTTAGCGATGATGTTTTTTTTCCACAATATTTGAAATTACATAATCGATCTTAGGAATGACAATACGCCTTTGATATTGGACAAAATGATCATGAACAAAATATGAAACACGACGGCTAATTTCAAATTTCGCCACCACAAGTGTTTACATTGGCTGTTTATATATTAATTATATATCAAAGTTCGCAATGTTCACAGCGGACCTAGGATCTTAAATTATTTGGTTAAATCCATACTCTTGAAACAGGAAAATTGTTGCTGACGTCAGCACCCCGAATTTCACGACCTTCGTGGACCAAGACGTGGATTATTTCGCTGTGCGGGCGCGATAGAGAATGCCACAAGCAATTTTAAACCCGCTCTACCTGGCCTACGTGTGCGCAGAAGTATCGAAGTCAGCTCCAAGTATTCACCATTTGACTCTTTCAGCCATTTTTGAAAAATGACGAAAAAACTGATTAATTTTGTCTGCAATTGTATATATTTTTATATATTTTTTCAAAAAATTATTGCTCACGTAAAGGGGTCAAAAATCCAGTTGATTAGTGATTAGTGTCAACAAAAATATGCGTTTGATATCAACGGCTTTTTACTACCCTTAGAGACCTAGACCTTGCACCTCGGTCTTAATAGCGTTAATTTCAAGCGAGCATAAAAAAAATAACCAAAGTATTATTACATGCCGAGAATATCTCAGCGCAGGCGTTCTTACCATTAATATATCAATAATTCTAGTATAAACTGCAACTCGTTCTTCAAAGTTGTGCGTTTCGCATATGCTGAGTTCGTACCAAAAGGTTAAAAAAGTAGAGAGATGAATCATCTTTAACGCATTGGGAGAGAGCTTTTCTTTGTCCTTCTTCACCCACACGGTTCCAACTAATTCAGATGGTTTGATAGATCTATAACAGACAAAAACACTGTATAAAAACAGGGGTGTAAAAGCCTTCTTGGAGATTTTGGCAATTAAACCAAATCGGGAATTATGGAAATTCAAGGAAAGAGATAATTTAGGTAAAACTCTGGCACTTTCTTGTCAATTTTGTTTATAAACTTCTTTAACAATCCGAGTTTTATAAATAATTTTTGGTGCATGGTGTATCACTTTCTGAAAATAAATGCAGTTTTAACTATACTGAAGGAAACTTTTTTTAGATCCCCCTTTTCCCTCTTCTTAATCTCCAGAGCTTCTTTCTGTTTTTTGACATGTATAGCTGGCTCGCAGAGAACGGAAAAGAAGCCCTGACTACCAAAATTTCCCTCCATTTTTAACATAGTTTTCACGTGGAGTATAACTTTATCTTTACGAAAATAAGGCAACCGTTCCTGCTCCGCAGTCCTTTATATATTGACACGTGGTTAGTTCTCTCTATGCTCCAGTACCTGAAAATTTCAGATTGCATAATGGTTAATTGACGACCAATCTCCAACGGATGAAGCTTAATAAACAAAAGAAGAGTAAAATAGATTTAGTGACATCAAATAAAAGGGTATAAAAACAAATTCGAATCATTGTTTATGTGATTTGAAACGAAAATATGATTTTAGGTAAGCGACTTTTATATTCGCTTTAATAGAAATCTATTTTTATTTGCTTAGGTTTTTATGGCGGTACCATTTTAATAATGGCATCCCAAACCGGTGAGTAGGCCATACAAAGCCCTGTTTTAATGAGCCGTAAACCAAACAAATCATTGGATTTTTTCGTACTAACTGGTTGTATCAGTCAGATATTAATCACTGTGTTTGGTCCATATGTCATGACCTATATTAATACAATATAAAGTGCCTGTTTTGTCTATCTATACCAAGAAATATTACCCGAGGTCAAAAGTATAGACCAAGCTTGCGGGGTCGATGCGCTGACTGAGGGTAATATTTTTCGGAAGAGATAGATAAAACAAACAGTTTATATTGTATTTATTAACTGATAGCTACTTTGTTTGGGTTTTTAGAAACCAGGAATATTTTCTAAAAACTAACTTGTGACAAGGTTGTAAAAACCAGGATTTGATAAAGAAAGAAAACGTTCGATTTAAATTTCATTGTATCAATTTCTCCAATACATGTACAAAAAGAAAACAAAACATTCGAATATCCATATATAGAATTTTTTAAACCTTTTTTGAAACAAAGTTTATTCTTCGTCGAAGAAGAGTCTACCACACAAATACAACGCCGTTTTGCTTGTTTCTCATTGTTGCGACGAATGTTGATATTAAAAACGCAGTGGATTTAAAATTATCAAGATTTTTTTACTGTTTTTTTGGTGAAGTGATGCAAGGTTTTGGATTTACTGTAAGTTGATTTTTGAGACTGTATGTAGCTAGCGAAGTTGTTTGTTTACATTTATAGTAACCGTTTTGGTTGCTATGAGGTTAAAATTTATACCGTGCTGTATAAAGCCCGTAGTGAAGGCTTTTTAGCCAATCAGCGCAGTAAATTTCATGTATAAACCGGTTGAAAATAGCTATCAGTTAATAATTTCTCGTATAGATCGGCTAAACGTTAATAAACCAATAATACAAAAGGACTTACAGTGAGTAAAGAAAATTTTTCGATATTATTTGTAAGATGCCATTCGAAAGCAGGTGCGGGAGTGCTGAAAGTGTAGACTTCCGGTCCCACTGATGCTGTTTCCAACTAAAGAAAATGGCGTTGCATGAAATATGGAAGTTTACGGTACAAGCAGATACAAATTAGGCAAAAACAAAGATAATTTACCAATTTAAGCTTACCTCCCACTTGAAAACAATTGATTTCATGCGAAAGAGCTTGAAAAGTTCTCTATGAATCTTTACTATAAAAATATGTACTGTTTGCCGAGACAAAAGTCTTGAAAGTTTAGCTAATTATGCGGAATTATGACATCATCGATTAAATGCTTAAAAACAATTGCTGGTATGAATGATAATCAGGGTAACTAAGTATTAATAATCGTGTAAATATGTTCAAAATATCAAACTGGATAGGTGAAAACATATTCACATCACCACATACCTTGATATACCCTTAAAACAACACCTCATTTTTCCCAATACATTATATCACGCATTGATTAGCATAATTATCCAAACTTCTAAGTCAAAAAAACTTTGAGAACTGATAAAGATTTTTCAAACAAATAAAATGATTCATGGACAACTTTTCCAGCTCTTTCATATAACTCGAACTTGTTTTTTCGCAGGAGGTAAGCTTTAAAAAAGGGTGTATATAAGGGAAGAAAAATAGTTTGCCAAGAGATACGAAATTCGAGTAATTTTATTAAATTTAAAGTCGAGTTGACTTACTCTTCTGTTTACAATCTTCTCAATGGTTTCGACCCATTTTCGCGCCGTTTTACTGCGCACTACTCGGGATAAAAACTTTTGTAATGTACTCAATAGAGTCTCTTCTCTTTGAAAATCGTAAAAATGTTGGTCCACCCAATGACGTAACACATTCAGTACCCTATAAACAATCGATTCAATTATGAAAAATGGAAACGCAGTTCGATGATGTACCTCTAATCTAGGTAAAGTAACAATCAGAAAGAATACTTTAATGGAAGAAAGTTTTAGAGGAAAAAGGTTTTGGAGAAAGAAACTTTTGCGCTTCAGCAAAATTTTGCCAGAAACCATGGCTGATCGAAACATTCTGGTTCCCGATTGATCTTTCTTGTGGCGCAAAAACTTTTGCGAATTTTTAAAAACCGCGTAAAAGTTTTCTCCGAAGAAACTCTTTCCTTAAAAGCTTGCAATTAACATAAGTACCTAAGCTGTATTGGATGTGAATACTCCTTACGAAATCGCTTCAACTCCTCCCTTGTAACGACAGGCTTGTCACTTCCATTGGCTATCGTAGTTGGTTCGGGAATATCATAACGTTCTATCAACAGATCGAGAAGTTCAACAGGATTACTGAACGAGCGATATGTTGTTAAAAACACACGAATGAATGTTGGATCTAAAAAAAAGTAGATTGGAAACATGTTATCCTGCATTCTCATGGCCAATGTAGGAGTACATAAACACTGCATAACGACATCGTCTTGTTCTTCTCCGCAGTGTAGTAAAAGTGTAGTGAAAGTAACAAGTGACATGGTATGCAATAGATTTTAAAGTTTCTTATCCTTCTTTCAAAAACATTCTGTCATTACTAAAGAATTTTACCCGCTTTTACCTACATCCTAGCTGTTTCTGACCTTTAACTAGGTGATGACGAGATGGATCACGAATAGGATATAGTGGGTTGGGGTTAGTTGTATTAAAATAGGGGTGTGGCCACCCTCTACACATATTTTTACAAGTATTTTAGAAGCAAATGCATATTTACCACTATTTCAAATATTTACCTCATGAACCATTGAAACAATGAGATAATTAAAGTTTCAATTTTTTGGCTGGTTTTAGAATAGTTACAGGTTTTCCAGGCAATGGAACGACTTACAGACTAACTTATTACAAGACACAAGCTGTGCAATCATACGAAACACAAGATCAAACACAATAGCTACAAAGAGGTACAATTACTGCTGCTACTGGTGTTTTAGATTTACTGTTTGAGTTAATACTTAGAGTTACTCAAACTGCACACCTACCAGCATATTTGTGATATGTCAGCCTCTCAACAAGTTTGTACAATGTGCCACCTTTTAAAACAGGAATACCAGTGTCATCCTAAAAAAATAACTTAAGGGATTACATACTGAAACAAGAAAGTAATCGTAAAAAACACATTAAGAGATTCTCTTACGCTGATGCATAGTAGATATTAACCCTTCGTAAATTTACATTTAAACAAGTTACGTCTGCGAATGGAATTGAGCAAAAATGGAGTAAGGGATGCAATATTTATATTGCAAATAGAGAATAAACAATCAAGATGGGCGAGGATATATATGTTGGTGTCATTTAAATTTTGTTCTCACAACATTAGACTTTCTAAAACCGTTTTTTTTTTCTTTAAGCATTAATCTCTGCTTCCTAATTTAGAGGTGATAGAGACGGGAGAGGGACTTTTCATAAAATGAGAAAAACCGTTCTAGGGCAACGGATATGATCTATAAATTGTGTGGTGCTTACTACCCTCTACCCACAGTGGAATCACAAAACATTACTCCATTGATTTGCAGGATACAAAGATTCGTAGCGTCATCGTTACCTAGCATATTTCCCTACTTGAACATGTTAATTTTTTTAAAGACGACAATTAAAAAATGCTTTCTTACCTCTCCAGAATCTTCAAATTTTATATTCTCATCCGAATCCTCCTCGGCAAATCTTTAAAAAAACATACTTTAACTATATACTATACTATAGAAAAGATAGAATCCAGTGATTTCTACTCCCATCAAACACCTCCCCGTACCCTACACCCCCATACACACCACTATACTACTATATACAAACGCTAAGCTTACTTGTACAGAGAGGGATCAGGATGGTGTAGCTGTATACTTTGCTCTTCTTCTTGCAAAATAACATCTAACATTCGATCCAAAGTACTAAAAAAAACAAAATATAAACTTTCAGCTGCTACACAATTTAAAAGAAGAAAACGTTACATACATGTTTCTTTATAAGCAACAACAGGTTAAGTTCTTGTAGTCTTAAGCTAAACGTTATGCTGCAGTCTTAGAATATTTATCAGTTCAAAATGTGCAATCGAGAAATCTTTTTAAATGATACTAATTGTTAAAAACTAAAAAAATGACATAAAATTAACATTCTTAAATACTGCATCAAGTTTTGGTCAAGTCAATTCCTTTCGAAAGAGAGTTCTCTCTTTTAGGCTGCATTATGTGAATGTGACCAACCTTTGAACAGCAAAATTTTACACAACACAGAAAATGGGCTGAAACAAAGTGTTGCTTATAATAAAACGTGTTGACTACAATTTTTTCCTAACGTAAAATTTTATGAATGAGTACGGGTAGATAAGGCAACAAGTTTGTTCCGCTTACCCCAAGCGTTTATATAAAAATTTGCAGCCAATACTTTAAGCTGGCACTATAAAAGGGGATCCAGAATGACAAGGTGTATTGAAGTTGTTAATGTATAAAGTTTTTTTTTATAATTTAAATTTTCAAGATGTAATTTAAAACATTCAAGATTTAAGTCTTCTGCATAAATTATGATATCGTATTGTTTCAACAAAAACTATTTCTATTGTTACAGTTTTGAACCTGTAAAAGTATATTCCTTTAAATTTCAGTTATTTTGGAATAAAGGATAATTCCTACACAACTTTGCCACCTTGGATTCCCTTTAAATGAACACCCTATTTCCAGAAACCACGCATAGATGTCATAAGAAGGCGTTGACATTATCCTTACATTGAGCATATTACTTCTAATACAGAATTTTGATTTCTTGACTTCACTTTTATTAACCATTCTCTTAGAAACTCCATTTTGCAAAACCTTTTGATTTTTCTCTGCAACTCTCTTCAACGAATTTTTTTTGCCGATTATTTCAATATTTTTACAGGATAAGCTTTAGTGGAACCATTCTCTTAGAAACTACATTTTGTAAACTTTTTTTTAATTTTCTCTGCAACTCTCTTCAATGTAGATGCACCTGTGTTTGTTTAACAATCAAAACATAGAAGCTTCATGTAATTTCCACCAATGTGTTAAATGAAAACTTATTAAACATATTATTTTCACATGCATATAAAAAACTTATCTAATCATGGTTAAGGAAAGAACTGATAAAGTATGCACAACATAAGGCAAAAAATTCCTAAATATGACATAACTTACACAAGTTGGACAAGAGGGCCAACCTTTTTTAGATATTTAAGGGGGCTCCCTACCCTTTGGTAACAAAAAGTATTTTTTTAAGGAAAGTGGATTATTCTAGTTAATATGTATATATAGATGTACAAAGTAGTAAAAATATGGTACAGTATACAATAAGCTACCAAAAAAACAATTAAAAAAAAATCCTCCTACCCACCACCTGTCAGAACAATAGAAAGCCGAACAAAGAAAAACCTTTGAGAAAGGATTTCTCCTTTTCTAGTTGTTTAATCACAATGAAACTTAGTATAGAGACTCCTGGTAGGTCTTAGATTGTTTTAAGCGAAAAAAAGTTTTGAAAAAATATTCCAGGTAATGCCTAGCCCAAAAACAGGTGTTTTTATTGATTTGCGGGTGGATTGATGGTTTCAAAAAAAATCCATCGCTTAAAACCCAGTTTATATTATTACAAGTCACATCCTAAAATTTTTTATTCAAATGACAAATACCACTGAAGTTATCCTTTCTCAACCAAAAAATGTATGAAAATGAAAAAACGTCTTTTAAAGTTTTCAAAAGAAATTTTGCATATTTTCGTGTTACTTTCCTTCTATAAAAGTACCAGAAAGGCTTTTTAATGTTACAGGGAAACCACTGTCAAATTTGCAAAGTCTTTTATGTAATTATAGTGTCACTATATTAAAAAAATTGTAAAACATGCCATATTACAACTAAGCCATTAAAAACTAAAAATAAATTATTTGTCAGATTTGGACACAATCATTTGTACACTTTCATCTGGCACAAAAGTAATGACTGGCTATTGTTTGGTTTCATTAGTAGATATGTTGAAGTCTGGTCCAATCAAACCAGGATGGTAAGTTTGAAACGTTTGTTTGAAACGGCTTTCTTTTTCCGTTGTGACCTCAACATCTTACGTCAGTGCAAGTATTTTGCGCTAATTTTCCGCGAAGCATCACAAATACGTTTTTGATACTGGGGCAGGCAAGTTCATAGAAGTAGTATGTGTTCAAAAAAGTATGACCACTACCACAAGTTATAGCTGCATACACTGATCGTGTATTATCGTGTATTAACTGATCGTGTATTATCGTCGGCTTTGCCACCGCCAAGACCATGCACACGGTTACTTGTATCAAAACAATGTTTGTTGTCACAATTTCTACACTGTAGTGTCAACACTTCACCTTGTTTCATATTGTTGTCTTGTAACAGGTTAAATTTACCTTTTTTGTTAGACTTGGCACATTTTGTACAAGCATTTATCGCAGCAAGAAGAAGTTTTGAATCAACAATTTTGTGCTCTTCTTCTTCTATTGTTTCTTTGTGCTTATAGAACTTCCTAATAACTTTCTCTTTCTTCTGGTTAAAATTGACTCATTACATTCTAATTCAAAGTTGGAATTGGATAGTTTTGTTTTGTCACGTTAGGTATTTCAGGAGTGGAAGATGAAGTTGACAATGATGGCTGCTCTATTTGTGTTGTTGTTCAGGTTGTAGTTTTGGTGGTAAAAATGTGCTTGCTTCTTTCATATAACTCGGAGTACCACTGAATACTTTTCTTCTTCTTTTCTTGTAAGAACTTCTTGCCTTATTTCCAGGCATTATTTTAAATTATTAAGTGATTTTGAGTGGCTTTTGTATTACAAATATAAACAAGAACTTTTAAGAGTTGCGGTAGCTACTTTAAAGGAAGAAAGTGTTTGTGGAAGAAAGTTTTTTGCAGTTTTTGTGGTTTTGGCTCGAATCGCAAAAGTTTATTCCTGCAAAATGTTGTGATATTAGTGAACCGCAAAAGTTTTTCCCCGCAAAATGTTCATAATTATCCCAACCGCAAAAGTTTTTTCCAAAACATTTTCCTTAATTATTAGAAGAGAAATTCCTCCGAATTCCTTTGAATAAAACCAAATTACTTTCTATATATTAATAGACTTTTTGTGATCTAATTCAGAAAGAAAGAAAAAATGTTTTTTTTAAAGTGAACCATTCCTTTAACATAAATACAGTGAAAGGGAAGAGATTTTGGTACAAAGAAATATTTCAGAGAGGATTTACTTTGCCGAACTGACCCCACAAATTTTGTGCACAATTGTAGCTGGAACAAGCTATGTGATGGGACATTCCTACATTAACAGCTTTAACGATTCATTCTTTATTTCAGTCTTTTCAATACAGCATTTGTTTGAATCATAATCTGGTCTGTTAAGGTACTCCGAAAAATAGGCAAGCGCAAAAGTTTTTTCCCGCAAAAAGGATTAATTTTCACGAACCGCAAAATTTAATTCCCGCAGAAGGCAAAACTTTTGCGGTTTGACCGAACCGCAAAACTTTCTTCCGCAAACACTTTCTTCCTTTAAAGTAGCTACAATTTTCAAAACAACTTCTAAAGCTTTGCTGGGGGCCTACGACCACGGTTTTTTCAGGAAGAAACGCTTTACTAAGGGCCAGTTTACACTATAAAAAATCATTAAGGCTTGATTTTTCAAATTCCAGAAAACCTCATAGCAACGGATGCATACAAAAATTAAATTTGGTTGCTATGGCTAACTGTTACCCCCCTTCTTTTATTATGGAATTTTAGGGCATTTGCACATAAATATCTGTTAATTCCTTCACAAACGTGCTTTTTAATATATACAAAGTCACATATCTTTTACGTTTCTATTCATGAGAGTTATTTTATTTTTATTAGTTTAGCAAATTAAGTTTTGGAAAACGGTAAAAAAATTCAATTTCTTTTCAGTCTACTCGTCTTGACATATTTTGCTGTTTTTTATTTCACCTTCTTCAGTTGTGTATTTTAGGTTTTAACTTTCATTGAGCCTTCTGATTAAAGATTACTAAATACATACACAAATATTAGTGCTCGTTTACCTTCTATGTTGCAGTGTCATCAGAAAAGACATCCACTCATATTTCGTAACATCATCCTTACAACAAAACAGGGTGTTTGAACCGCTTGGATCTGATATTTCGAAACAATGTTTCAATTCTGAAAATCAACACAATAATAATTTCTGTCACTAGTTTTCTTTAAATAAATGACAGGAATCAACACACAGAAAAAACATCAAAGTGGCCACTCCAAAAAGTAAATTCCAGGAGAACTTACAGTCCGCTGAAAAGTTCAATGAAAATCGATTGAATCAATCAACATTGATCTGTTTTCAATGTCGATTTATTCAACCAAATTCACTTAATCAGAAGCCCGCCTTGATCTGTTTTCAGTAATCTAAACACAGACTCAGGTTTTTCTTCAGAAATATACTTCCTTTACAGGAGTTTTAAGGAGTAATGACCACCCTTTACCATATCAGATATGAAATAATCACCTTCCGTATCTTCATGATCAATTATCTCAACTTTACGTAGCAATATCTTTTCTTTTAGTCGATATTCAGCTTGACTAAAACCTGTCAGGTGATGGCGAACATTCTAAAAAAGAAGTTTGTAGTCCAGTCAATGGTGGAAAGTTATTAGCTACTGAGGTTTTCTCAAGGCAAAGTATCAACGTTTATATAGATTTCAAATCTCAGAAATTGTTTGACACATACTTAAAAAATTGAGAAAAATCGAAAATGAAAATACCTGAGAAGTCTGAAAAATTTTTCAGGAGATTTATGCTAATAAATTATTTTTTAGGTTTATTTTATTTTCCAAAATTAAAAAGTTTGCAGAATGATAATTTTGTGTGTAGTTGAAAGTGGAAATACTCTGACCAACAACAAAGACATTTTTGAAATATAAAAGATTATTAATTAAAAATAGGAATCTATTATATTTTGGGGAATATAAGTACAAATAAAGTACAAATAGTCTTTAGCCAGCAATCACCTGTTTTGTACAAACCATCAAATTATCAAATAAAAAAACTTTTCTCTCTGTAGCCTTCTTCCCATCTTGAGCAGGTCGTACCAGTGTTCCTTCTTTTAAGAACAGTGAAGCAATTTGGCTCAAATCTTTTCCCTACAAAGGTTAAGTTCAAATATTTTCACTAGAATAGGTAATGCTTTGATAGAATAAATAAACAAAAAAATTATAATGTAGTTTTTAGCCAAAGCGAATGTCATAAGAATAACAGTTGGCAACTCACTTCCCAGCCCTCTATGTTTTCTTGGATGCTCACCATCTTGGTTGATGAACTTGGAACAGCAGTGCCCATTCGCCGTTGATAAAAAATCATATCCCTATCAAATGCGTTATGTATTATTATCGTACCTTAACTCAAGAAACGTGCAAATGGCATGCTACTTTAACTATATAATAGAATATATAGAATAAGAAATAAAAAACAAACACATACTCAGTAGATCTTTTCAAAGGTGGCATTGAGCACATTTTTTCAATCGAAACTTGTAACCCCCTGAAAGCAGTGAGGGACTGAAACATAAAAATAGATTAAGTTAAAAAACAATAATAAAATCATTAAAAAAATAGCCCTGTTTATTTGGTTACCTCATCTAGCTTTTCACGATCAGCACCATCTGGTGAAGTACACATCAAAAGCTATAATAAAGAACAGGATAATAAAATTTTTAAACTTAACATCTACAGGTAAAAAAAACTGGAGAAGAAAAGTAAATTCTTTACTCTTATATATTCAAAACAGTCAGAACAATGATAGATAGGTCCATATAACAGCTTTGGTAAAATATATTTAACAGCATCGTATAGTCCCTTTTTCTAAAAATAAAAAATAAAAAGCTTAACAATCATCAAAAAAATTGAATTTTTATACCTAGAAAAAACATTCAGGAGATTTAGAATCGACTAATAATGTGATGGTAAATAGAAGTGGTTTAGGCCATCTGTACAGTGACAATAATCTCTATTATGTTTTGAAAAAAAACAATAAAACCTATACCTGAAAGTATTCTTTAACGTCATAATCTTCTAACATATCTTTTATTTTTCCATATGTCCCAAGCACTACTTGTTCCTGACTCGCACCAGAAACTTGTTCATATGCATACGTGTCGTAACATTCAAATTCAGCAGCCTACCAAATGAATGGAAAAACATTCATTAAAATTTTGGTTATAAGCTACCCACAGAAAATTTATACAAGAAAAAATACACTTAAAATACTATTTCAAAACACAACACATTAAATAATTTTTGAATAATATTAAAATAATGTGTAGTTTGAGGTGTGTTATGTATCTTTAAACTTCATTATGCATAAACACTGGAAAATTAATACACACAAAATGACATAAAATACGCAGAAATAAATTAAACAAAAAAAACCTCCGCCATTTCTTCCAGGACGTCTCCTATAAGTGGTTCACGACCTGAATTATCATCAGCCATCTCAAATGTTGTTTCAAGCATTCCGTAAAACTGCACAGTCACTTCATGTATATCCATAATATTACTGAAAAGTTTATCTAAATCCTAAAAAAATTATGTTGTATTTAAATGGAGCCATAATCTATGTGAATAAGAGATATATATAAAATGAGGCAAGTTATTGTGGATTTTTATGGAAAATGTGTGATTAACTTTTACTAATCAATCTTGGACTTCTCCATTTAAGACTTAACAATGTGAAATATATTTCAGACTAATTTTAGATTAATAGCAATTAATTTTAAGTCTTACCTCCTCAGAAAAAACATGCCTCGCTTCTACCATTGGTTGTCGAAAAACCTGAAATATAAGTTTGTGAATAAAAGAATAACAAATCGTAAATGTTTAACAAGAACTACAAGAAAACACAACAGCAGCAATCATATCAATAATGCTTTGCTTTGTACAGTGTATATGGCTCAGCTAACACAGGTAAAATTAACGCTTGCAGAATTTTTTTTGGTCTAAGTTCAAGTGATTAGTTAAAACAACATTGATAACATGTTTTTTTTAAAAAAATAACAGTCGAGTCAATTAAGATTTATTTTATAGCAAAGTCTATGAACAAACATATTTCATGTCATCAATCAGGACTGGATCAAAATAATTTTCAAGTTTGACTACGTTTTGAGTAACTTATTGTTGTTGATTTATATAGCAATGTTAGTCTAACACCATACCATCCGCTTTGCCTACAATTTATAGTATGGTGATGACCAGCTATAAGAGAGATAACTGTGAGTAAAATAATTTCTAGCCTAAAATCAGTGTCAGCATTCAGTCATCCAAGATGAATTTTGCTGTAACTTAAATATTTAAGTTCACAATGGTGATTTTTTTTCACGTTACAAAACATAATTATTTTGTTCTGTCAACAAAACAGTCTTCTACCTTTATAATTAAGTTTAATTCTCTTAAATATTGCTCTTCTGCCATCATGAAATCTTTCAATATGTCTATGTACAGCAAGGATCCTCGTTTGGCAAAAGGCTACAGAAAAGACAGTTTTATTCAAACTAGGAAATGACAGAAGCTTGATTCCATTTACAGGACAGAACTAATAAGAAATCTTGCTTGCATAAACGTCAACTTTATTAAAATGACGAATGACTTACCAATGGCACTGGTTCAATTAACGACTCCATATCTTCACTATGGAACATTGACATCAATACCTTAAACATTTTATAGAAACAGTACTTCATTGTGAAGTCGGAAGTGTAAAAGATTTTAAAGCAATGTAATTTTTATGTGTTTTCTTTAAACAATTTAAATGATAAATATGTTGATGACTAAACTATTTGAACAAGCATTTAACAACTAGACAAATAGTTGATACTATGATACTTAATCTTATTATGTAAATAAATAATCAAAGAAGATTTAGCAGCTAAAAATCTTCAGGATGACATAAATGCAATTGGAATCTGTTGTTATACATTGTTGAAATTTCACCAGAGCTTAGGCTAACAACAATGCTTTAGTGCACCTAAATTGCATAGCTATTATGTATAAAAAACATACACTAAAACACCAGTGTTTTTCAACTTAATGGCCAACTCTTTACTTAACCTTTTTGGATTTTCTTCAAACAAAGGCCAATCTTACATATTTTTTGCACACCTTAAGACGTGCTTCAAGAAATTTCCCACTGAATTCTTCATACAAATTTATTCATTTACAAATTTAATGATTGTGTTTATAAGCTGTGCTAATAATTTTTTAGCCAACAACCCTCACAAATTTGTCACATCATTTGATGCATCGGTATGCTTTGGCATGGAATAATCTCTCATTTAATAGGCATATAAGCAAACACAATGCTTCTTCAGAAATTTCTTGGTATGTGTGTTAGCAAGAAGTACACATCCAGTGTTTTAGGTGTGTTTTCAGATGTAGAATACATTGGTCACTTTCCAATAAACTTGGCATTTTTCATGGGCTAAACAATAGCAACCTCCTTCCACGAATTTCCATCTCAGTCAGTGTCATTTGCTGTTGCACATTTTCTGAAAGATTCTGACTAACGATACTAGTTTTACATCCTGCAAGATAAATCCACTTCGGGTATTTGGTACTGTGTAAATTTTGATTTTCCATTGCATAAACCTTATAAAGAGCATTCATCCTGAGCAGAAAGGAAGCCTTTTTACAATCGCATTAAAAATCTAGTTGTCATTTAGTTTGTGGTTAACTAATGTGGTATTAGTCATACACTTTGTCACTTTTTGTAATAACAGCAACCAGCTTTTTTGACGAAGGAGAGTAGAACGCAAAAGCAGAAACAACACAAATAAAAATTCAAGATGTTAAATTTTTATGATAAGTCATATGGCATGTTATTTGAGATATGGCATTAGATTTGTTAATATTAGCAATTTTTATCAGTCCAAATAATTTTTTTTTCTTTTTCATGTTATTTAACACAAAATTACCTTGTCCGCATACATCGCTACTTTTACGTCTTGAGTTGTTATTGTGCTATGTCTAATATTCTTCACATAATTGCCAGCAAGCTGTAAAGAAGTGTATTTGTAGGAAATAATAAAAGAAAAAAAACTGATACTTACAGCATCGTGTGTAGTAATACTTAAGCACAACAAAAAAGTTAACACACAAACATATAAACAAAGGTTTTGTGCATGTGGAAAAAAACTTGATCGAATTGTATATATATTTAAATCTTGTGGTAATCTATATGAACTGAACTCTATATGAACTCTCTGTCACCAAGTGACGACAGAAAATACCTTTTACAAGTCAAGTTACCTTTAATATGTCAGCAGAGATATATTCAAGAACAGCTATGATATACATTGCCACCTGAGAATCTATCTTATAACCTAACACCTCCTATAAATGAAAATAATGGTTAGTAATCTCACTTTGCACAATTTCCATGACAAAAATACACCATAAGAACATAATAACAACTAACTGACCTTTTGAATCAATGGCTGCAGTTTGTCAACTGATAACGTAAGAGTTTTTTTCTTTCCCTTTTCAATTGCAGCTTCTGCAGAACCTATTGCCCAATCTTTTATTTGTGGAGGAAATGAGTTCTCTATTTTTTGTTTCACATCAGGTACTGAGTAGGGTTGACAATTACACATTTGATAAAGCAGTTGTATGATAAGCTCTTCTAAATACACCAAGGCTTCCACATCAATGATGAGGGTTGGTTGCACCTGCTTTTGAACCTAGAAACAAGCAACCCATACATTACTTATTTCTATTATATAGAGCTTAAAACACTGATCAAAATAATGGATAGGATCAGATGAATGGTTAAGAAGATATTGTGTTATAAAGGTTTTATGATAATGTTATTAATTAGAGAGTTTTGAACCTAGAAACAAGCAATCCATACATTTTGGGCTAAACTTAACTTAACATTGCATTATTATAATCTAAGTCGACAATCCAAGCACCATTTAAATGCGACTTAAATTGTTATTTGATCAAAGAACTTGAAATGTCTATGGGATGTAGACTTGCAGTGGTATTATAGGTTGTCAACACACAGATACAAGAATAGAGAATTCTGGCTTTATGCTTTGAATATTTTACCCTAATTTTCCAGACTTTGACAGAAAGACAGATAAGAATTAAGATATATTGAAAACAGATAACAAATATACTCATTTGAGTTTAGATGGCTATATTTAAACTAGTTTAATGGCAAATTCATAGTTTAATGGCAAATGAAAAGATTCATTTGATAGAACATAGATTTAAAATATTTTCATGACTTCATTAAGGACCCATTAATGTACAAAAGGTTTTATGATAATGTTATTAATCAAAAAGTTAGCTAGCCCAAGCTTTTGAGAATTTGACCCAGGGGCGGATTTAGACTTCAGCCACTTCGGCACCCGCCTAAGTAGAAATTGCCAATAAGAAAATCATGTGTATCTAAAACTAGTAATTGGTTTAAAGCAACGCATAATTCTATTATAAGCGTTTAATAAGGTTCCTTTGCGCCCAGGATCTGAGTTAATAATTTTATCTCCACTCAGGAGTGTTCGCCGAGGCTTGACTCTCCTTCAATGTGCTTTGCCGAAGTACTATGGTTTTCACGGTAGTCAAACTACATTTTGCTGTATTTCGCTGATTTTTTTGCTCTCGATTCTTTTGTTTTCTGCCATAAAAACAGTCGACTTCGGCGGCCGCCGAAGTGTGGACTTTTGGACCCCCTTAAAACAAAAGAATTATGACGTCAAGAAGAATCTCGCTGAAGTGTGGACTTTTGGACTCTCTTAAACAAAAGAATTTGTGACGTCAAAAAGTCGAAATTTAAGGTAAAGAAAGATTGACATTAGGGGATGGGTGCATGGGAATAATTTACTATTCTTATTGTTATTGCCTCGCGGTAGCTGGTCCGTTTGATAGGTTCGGCCAACTTCGGCGAGCTGCAATTCCGAAGTTTGCTTCCAATTCAACATGTCTACTGAAAGAAGACTAAGGAATCGTTTTGTATTGACTTGCAGCAAGTAAATGGAAGTTTTGAATATATGATTGTGGAATGAAGTTGAGCAATGTTGTTAAGAAGAAACATTACTGGAAAACATTTATTCTCTGTGTCGTCTGTGATTGCAGAAGAAAAGCAGTTTGGCAGAAAAGCAGGCTTTGACTTAACAAAAATCATAGCATCAACTCAATGACTACGCTTTAAGGTACATATGACTACGCTTTAAGGTACATCTGTTTACTTTTAATTCCATTGATTTTAGAGTACAACAATTGCTTTCTATTGATGTGCTAGTAAGTGTGAACATAAAACTGTCTATAGTTTCACTTTCAACAAATTTGAAAAAGCTTTGTGTCAAATTCAAAAGAGCTTTGTGTTGTCTTGGGTTTCTTTTTTATTTAAGTAACAAGACATTTTATAAAAAGCTGTAGCTGTAAAGGTGTAATGTATAACAATTTGTTGACTTCATAACAACTTTGTATTTTTACTTTATTCAAAGCTTCTGGCAATAAACACTTTCCAAACGATTTTTTCAACATGCCACAAGGCCAATGAAGAGAACACTAGTTTTGGGAGGAAGACTTTGACAAAACTTAATGATGTTTTGGTTTAAAATCTCTAGCCTCATATCGAAATAATTCCTGGAAATGGTGCTAATTATATACAATTCGAATAAGAAAAATGCATGGTTTTATTTAATGGGTGAAATGACAAAAAATTTTCACATTTTCACTAAAGAAGTTGTCATGCTGATAGGCATGGAAAATGTTTGTGGTTCTACCAACATGGCGAAAATGACTTAGCATATATACTTAATACAACCCTATCCAGATGGACACAAAAATGTGTAATAATGTACTTAACGATATCTGTTCTTGAATGATTTTGTTTTGTTAAAAATTTGAAGTATTTATAGTAATTATCACAACAGCTACAAGGTATTTTCAATTTTGATTCAACATTTTAAAAGTTTGAGTCAGAAATGGTTACCGAAAAATAAAAACAGTGTTTTTCTTGCTATTCGGCTAATAGGGCTAAATATTTTTTGACTGAATGTTGTGCTAAATCAGTGTTCATTCTTTCGTTTTTGTAGGTTGTTGTGTTGTAAGTTTGTTTTTAATTAGCTATTGCTGCTTAAAAATCCAAATTTTAAGTAGCTGCCTTTACCTGTACAAAATCTTGATATAATCTTGCCATTTTTTATTTTATTGTATTTATCTGTTGTTGTTTAGGGATCGTCTCCAAGATCGTTTCAGTTTTGATACAAATTGAAACGATTTTCATCGTATGGAAATGGTTTCAATATTCTTTTTACATCGAATAAAATGTTTCATATTTTATTTGCGAAACGATTTTGTATAAATTACGTAAAAATGAAACGATTGTGAAACGATTTTGAAACTATTTTGAAAAGATTAGAAAAAATTCTGAAACGATTTGATACGATTTTCAAAATATTATTTGTGATACGATGTAAAAGTATTTGAAGTTATTGAAACGAATTTTGAAACGATGTTGAACTAATTAAAAACCAATTAAACTTATATATAAATTTTTAGATCGCATTTTAAAAAATTAAGAACGAAAGGCAGATTTTCAAAATATTATTTGTGATACGATGTAAAAGTATTTGAAGTTATTGAAACGAATTTTGAAACGATGTTGAACTAATTAAAAACCAATTAAACTTATATATAAATTTTTAGATCGCATTTTAAAAAATTAAGAACGAAGAACGGTGATAGAAAAGCTTTTTGAGATCGCATTTTAGAACGAAATGCGGCGATAGAAATGCTTTTTTAGATCGCATTTTAAAAATTTAAGAACGAAGAACGGCGATAGAAAAGCTTCGTTAGTTCGCATTTTAAAACTTTAAGAAAGAAATGCGGCGATATAAATGCTTTTTTAGATCGCATTTTAAAAATTTAAGAACGAAGAACGGCGATAGAAAAGCTTTTTGAGATCGCATTTTAAAAGTTTAAGAATGAAAAGCGGCGATAGAAATGCTTTTTTAGATCGCATTTTAAAAATTTAAGAACGAAAGGCGGCGATAGAAATGCTTTTTTAGATCGCTTTTTAAAAATTTAAGAACGAAGAACAGCGATAGAAAAGCTTTTTGAGATCACATTTTAAAAGTTTAAGAACGAAAAGCAGCGATAGATTGTGACAATTTATTTTAATTGTTTCTCATTATTATAAACGCGGTACATTGTGTATCGAGGAAGTCCACTCACGTTGCGCGCTCGATATGTTAAACAACCTTTTTCCAGTACTGTACGTAAAAAACAACCTTCAAATTACTCTATTAATAATTATTTCTTTTATTCTTCTTATGTAAAAAAGAATTTAAAACAAACATCCTGAAACGATCTGAAATAAATATGCTGAAACAATTTCCGAAAGCAAATCTTTATAAATAATGTTTTTTATATACGCAATTTTTTACGATGTAGAAATTTACCTATGTGACAGCACGTAGGTTTTATTGAGAGACCTTTATTAGATTAATAATTTCTTTTATTCTTTTATGTTAAAAGAATGTAAAAGAAACACCTTGAAATGATTTTGAAACGATCTAAAATAAATATACTGAAACGATCATAATGACACGATTTTGAAACAAATTATGGTATGTGAAACGATTTCAAGTAAATATAATAAAACAATCTTGAAACGATTATGAAACGATTATGAAACGATTTTATTTTTTAATGAAACGATTTACAAAATAGTGAAACGATTTCCATACGATCTGAAACGATTTCAAAAAATTAAACATTACTTTAAAATCGTTTCAAATTCGTATCACATGCTATGCTAATTAAAAAAAAGAGACGATTTGAAACGATTTTTTTTTAAACGATCTCGGAGACGATCCCTTATGTTGTTGTTACTATGATCTAATAATACAAATAAAGCCTATTTAGATATGCATTTTTGTGTTGTTGTTTTTTGCTTATTTTTCTTTCAGGCCTCCTTTTTCATGTTATTAAATGTTTTGAATAGATTAAATATGAAAAGTTTTTATTAGCAATATATACGGTTTTGCATTACCGAATTATAAGAATTATGTACGTCTTTTTTACTAAATCTAGTTTCCGAAAATGTATAGCCTCAATATTAGCCAAAAACTATTATATTCACCCATAACTTGCAAAAACGACCCTGCAAACATTTTTCTGGATGTGGAAGAAAGAAGAAGTTTTGCAATTTTAGCCTTAATTTTTCTGAAAACATTATTTGGTTTTCATTTAAGAATTTTATGATTGTTTTTTTTTCAACTAACATGTAAGATATGGACCTGTAAAGGTCCTGTCTGCTGCATTTTGAAGTGCTGAAATAGGTAAATAAGCTAAAGCTTCTGGGGTCTCGCCCCAGACCCCACTTTGGGGGGGGGGGGGGCTTAAAGCGCCCCCTAAGACCCACATCTGATTTTACTGTATGGGTAACTAAGGACAACCTGGATCAAATTGGGTACGTTTTCACAACCTGTGTCCTCAAACCCGTTTAGGAATAACCGGTATAGGTATACAAATTTCTAAAAATAATTTTGTTTTGTTTTGACGGGTCCTTGCTGACGTCAACAAAATTTTTAAACCTTTATATCTCCTTGACTGTTCTTTGAATCACATTATTTTGATTAACATTTCAGGCTCTATACAATACAGGCATCAAAATTAATTTAAAAAAAAAAAATAATTAATCATTGCTGACATCATCAAAAATTAAATGAAGGATTCCTCTACCAAGGTGGATTTTTTCATAGGCTCAAACGACTAGTTTGTTAATGTTTTTTCAACAAAGCTCCCTTTAGTATCATAAATTTTTGCTTCTTTTTGTGCATGACACTAACATTGATTTGATATATTTATCTCTTATGTGAGGAATGTGAGGAATAATTACGTGTTTCTTAATTCTTAAAGACAAAAAACGAACGAACAAATAAAAACATGCAGTAAATATCAAAACAAAATTATCTGCTTTCACAGTTTCATAGGGCTTCGTTGTTAAATTTAATTTTTAATATTTCTAAGTCCCTAGAAACAATGTATACATAAAGCTTCATAGATGTCGATTATTGGAATTGTCAGCAATTACATTGTTGGGTCCTGTGGCGTTGTCTGCACATTTTCAGGCGAAGATGACAGGTTAAGAAAGCGAATTCAAATTTGCAAATTCGAGAAACCACCAAAAATTGCTGTGCATTATAGTTTTAAAATATTTAGGTTCTACTCTTGACAAGTATTAAAACTGCAAGGGTTCTCTTGTTATCCTCTGATACAAACAGATCTTTATCTTTCGCACCGATGGTACACACTTTAGTAGGAGCTTCAGCCTGATAAATGCATTATAAAGAAAAGTCTTGTTAAGAAAGTTTACATTATATACATTACACTATGATTATCAAAAATTGAAACAGTCAATCATAAAAAATACAATGTCAGGAGCAAACATTACAATGTATAACAAAATAAGATGTCATAACAACCAACCTTTTTCAAAGCAGGAACCAACAATCCCTTCCATTTGGTATTCTGAGCAACAGCTTCAGCCATTTCAGCAATATTTATATTTTACATCAAAACCAAAAGGCTTATCCAAAAACATTTTTTCAGCTTTTTGAATAACACACTAAATTTTAAGAGATTAAGTAATTATCCTTGTTAAAAAATGGGAATAATTTTCAGATGAAAATGATTCGAGATGACAAAAGAAAATTTGTTATACTGTACAATGTCAAAACTGAATCCTAGATATAGTAAAAACATCACTGCAGTTCGTTTAAAATCATAAAAAACAAGATCCTAGATAGCAAAAGCATCGCCATAATTTGTTGATGATGAAAACCGGATTGTACAAAGCAAAAATGTTGTCATAGTTTGTTTAAAAATCACCAAAACGGGGGTTGTAGAAAGCGAAAACATCACCATAGATCGTTTAAAAATTGTCAAAATAGGATCATAGAAAGCGAAAAAATCACATAGTTTAAAAACCATTTAAACGGGATTGAAGAAAATCACCACAGATCATTTAAAAAGCATCAAAAGGGAATCATAGAAAGTGATAACATAGCTGTAGATCATTTGAGAACAGTCAAAACGGGATCGTAGAAAATGAAAACATCGCTGTAAATCATTTAAACACCATCAAAATGGGATCATAGAAAACAAAAACATTGTCGTACATCGTAAAAAAAAATGAAAAGGAGATCTTTTTTTATTGAGACCTTAAAATGTTAATCACAATGCTATCACACTTTTTCCTATCGTGAAGATCACAATAGCATTGTGGATTGTGCGCCTCTGGCATGACGTGCTCATGATGTTAGGTGTCCTGATTCCAGTACTGTATTTAACAATTTCCTTGATTACGCCTTCCTGGCTAAAAAGCAGGCTGTCGCAAAATAATTGTTTTCTGTCATAGGTAAGCAGACAGACTTGCCTTTTGTGAGCACAGAGGCGGAGTTTGCTAAAATGCTTTTTGAAATCTATACAGGGGCAAAACCAAATAAAAAAAAATAGTAGGTAAATTCCATTCGCCTTATGGCCAATAATATTGATAAATAATCTTTACTATGGCCGCGTTACGGCCATGGTTATTGTATACTTTTTGCCAAAACTTCAAACAGAGAAGAGTGCACAAAGTAAAAGCTTAAAGGTATTTAAAGAACTATATATGGAGATAAATAATTTTGAAGCATAATTCTGAAAAAATATATACTCTCAAATGTACAGACAATACTTTATCCATAAGAATGCGACTAACTGTTTCAACAAAGGAACATCATCAAAAAGTAAGGCAACAGTAAGGTGAAGCTGTCTTCACAAATAAAATCAAGAGGTAGTTGGTGTTGCAAATAAGCCTGATTTGAGTAAGTTAAAACGTTTAATTCATATGAAATAGCACAGAAATTTTGATTGATTTATCATAGTCAGAACTTTATGTTTATAAAGCATTAAAAGGAAACACTGCTATACATGCTTTCCCTCATCAATTGTTTTCTGTAACAGCATGTAACTACAGCAACCACATAGTCGATTTTGCCAAGCATTTAAAATTGTGTAAATGTAACCATTGTTTGGTTCTTCAATTGAAAAAATAACTTTTATTGATAAAATTGCTACATAATAAACGTCAGTGTTCTAGACGTCCAATTAACATTATGGCAATTGAGTTTGGATGCCCAACCCCATAATTTTTTTTTAATTACAAAGTACTTCATAACAACTTTTTATTCTCCACAACATATTAAAATATCATTATAATGCACGAATTCCTACATACACTTTTTTAAACAATTTACCCACAAAATAAATTAGGCTTGTTCAAGATAGAGAGTTGTTCGAAGAGTATTTGAAATAAATCTACAATTAGGTTTTGTCTCCGTTAACGTGAAATTTACCATTAAAATTAAAGGTATCATTACGACTTTATATGCATACATGTCAATCAGAAGTTATCCATCTAGCTACACTTGATAATAGTTTAAAGCCTCAAAAAATTTTCTGTAGAAAGAAATGGGCTGAAAAAGCCCTTTTTTCAGCCCATTTTCACATCTTTAGAGCCAGAAGGGCTTATCGCAGAAAATGTAAACATTCAAAAAGGTATACACTAGATAATATTTTATAACATCAACAATGTTCCTGTTAGAAGAAATCCACAGTAAAGACCTCTTCATTAAATCCTAGCATCTTTTTTCCTGCCACGCAAATGCCAGAGTTGTTCTGCCCAGATTGCGAAAATGGCCTGTTTATAAACAGGACGGACGGTTTATGTATGCATGGCTTGATTATGTTTTTTTTGCCCCGATTATGTCGTGGTGACTGGATTATGAACGCTAATATAATGGCTGGCCAGGCAGGTTGTGATTGGCATTTTCTTCGAACTTTTGTGAATGAATCATTGACTAGGCATGGCGAAAGAAAAAAGTCTCGACATAATTTTTTTCTGCAGGATAAAACACTATTGAAAACTAGGCATAGCGAAAAAAAGTCTTGACGTAATTCTTAGTATAAACTCCTCTTGTGAGTACATTTCACCATGATATATATACTTTGAAGTAACTAAATTTCACGAAACTAGATTTTGCGGATGGGTGATATCATTTTTATTTTTAGCGGGAATTAAATTCTGGGGATGACCTAAATTATTCGTTTTGCGGGAATTAAGTTTGGTGAAAAGTTATTAAACTTGCGAATCCAAAAATTTAGTTACCACGAAATTTTGTTTCGAGAACAATAACAACTTTGCCACCAGCCTGCCCTGATTATGTTCGTTCTATAAGTGCCAAATAATAGTTTTTAACTGTCGTACATAAGTGCCAAATAATATAAAAAGTGTCGTACAAAAGCTGATTATGTTGCCCCGATTATATATTTTCTGCCCTGTTTATAAACGGGGCAAGATGCCATACATAATCCGGGCAGTGTTCATAATCCGTGCAGAACAGAGTCAAGGAGCTTGCCGCTGAAAAGTAAACAAATAAGGTCACGCTGTGACCCCTATAGCCATATCTGTTGGTATTTTTATTTTTATTTTTATAATTCACTACAATGTAATTACAAGTTAGTTATTTCTTTATTTTATAGTGGCGAGCTGCTTTACCAATTTGACATTAGCAGAGACATAACCCAATTGTTGAAAGAGTTACTGTTTGAAAGCTTAGCTAGCTGAGTTACTTGCTCTCTTGGCTTGCCTTAGCTAGCTAACCTAACATTGACACTTTTTTAAACGCCTGAAAAAATTATTCATAAAAAAACAGTCTAAACTAATTTAACAGGTAAAGCAACTAAAAATGTCTGGTAAACAACATTTTTAGCTCAAAACGAACACCACACACACACGCACTGTTCCACTTCCACACAAAGTCGGGCAAATATATCTTTGCTTCCATCGCCGGACTTTGGTTGCATCCGCCTTACTTGGTCCATCCAAAGGCGGGGTTTCCACTAAACGAAGATGGTCGATTCCCCCTTGACGGCCAGCAGGAGACCATGCCGCTCAACTCTTTTGAAAAGAAAAAAAATATTAATTTTCCTTAGCCAAAGTTCATTCTATATTATTCTCACTTGTAAGTAGTTGGTCAATTTGTCTAACCTTGGAGGAAGAAAGGTCTAACATACATTCCCAGCAGAATAACTGAGGATCAGAATTTCGATTTGGGAAGCGGGAGGTACCAGCATTAGGCCGTACTAATACCAGCCAGCGACAGAAGAAATTGTAAGGTATGGGTGTTTTGGTCTTGAGAAATCTTCATTCAAAAGGATAAAAATCCATGGGGGACGATAGTGACGTGGAGCTCATGGCAAACATCGTCCCTGTTGTGAAACTACTACTCGTAAACTCTGTTACCTCCTGCACCCCCTGAAAGATCGTTCTCAACAGCACAGACTCAAGACCTGGCTCCGCTGAACTATGAGAAGCATAAGGTTCAATGCGTTCTTCATTTTACATGTGCATGATAAAGACATGGCAGATTGAAATGCAGTTGAAACAAAATTTGATTCGACTGGAGAGAATAAACATAATTATTTTGGCCAATTAAACTACTTTAATGTTAAAACTTGGTCATATAAATATAAGAAGTAAAATACTTATATTTATAATTACCTTTAAAATCAGAAGAAATTAGATTCCCCACAAAGAAGTATAGAATAGTAATTTTGGACACGAAGGAAACACCAGCTAGTGTAGAGATGGAATATAACCACACTTTTCCAAAAACCACGGTCAAACTCTGATAAAAAATATTATACAAAATATTGCTTGTGACGTCACAACTTTTCATCACGCTCCATTACACAAAATACCGTTAATCATCAGCAAAAATCCATTGATCATTAACGCATGCGCAATAAAAATTAAATCTTCGGACTTTGTTAAAATGTGTATATAAGAAAGGGATGAGTTGGTTTAAGAATGCCATCAACAAACTATATAGCACCGTGTCGGCACCAGTGGCAGCAACCCGCGACGCTCTTGCCGATCGACTACAGAGTGTGCGGAATACCGTTGCATTCTATTACAACAGGGCAAAGGAACAAATTTCGGGAGGTACAACGCTTCACGATGAGATTGAACAGGAGGCAAGGGAGGACTACGCGGGGGATATCCAGGGGGACGATATACAGATGCTGGAGGATGGAAATAGGATCAAGACATGGAGGTTCAACAAGCATCTAAACCAACCTCTAGGGGACGCGATCATGCGAAAAATTGAAACCCACATAGAAATGCGCGTTAAGATTGTGTACAGCTTCAGTTGTAATATTTACAAGGGTGGGGGCGATGTGTCTGATTATCACAAAACTAAGAGCTCCGGGTCACTATCAAGCATCGCCGAAATCGAAGCGTTCGTAGAAGAATGCGAGATGAAGCGTCTCGATCTGGAGGATCACGAGTTCTGGACCAGGGCTTATTTACCACCTGCTAGGACCACCGAGACCCCGGGAGCGTATGAAGGCAAAATTCTCTTCGATCATGTACAGATTAAGGTGATAAGCACACGTGAGCCCCTCTTGGGATGCGGCCCTCTCCCGGATTGGTTGCGACAAAAAAGGTGCAGCTATGCCATGGATGGTGAGGATGCCAGAACGGACAACCTATGCTTCTGGAGATGTCTTGCGGTAAAGGAGAGGGCAGATGTAGTACGGGGGACGGAACGTCTAACAAAAACAGCCCTCACGTTAGCCCGGGATTACTACGAGGACCCCAAGCTAAAGCGTAAAGATGTGCGCCCTACGAGGCTGGTGGATCTTGAAGGAGTTGCCAAGCAATTCAAGGTCAACATTAGGGTCTTTGAACCTAAGACAAACTCCAGGAAGGCACCATGGAGACTCGTCTATGGGCAAAAGCAGTACAAAAAGGGTTTTGGCACTATCAATCTTGGTATGCTGGACGGGCACTGTTTTTACATCAAGGAATTAGATGTGCTGACCCAACACTGGGAATGCGAGGTATGTAAACAGAAGTTTAATTACGCCTTTTTTCTCACACGGCATAAGGGGAACGAATGCGAGGGTGTCAAGACGACGATTATCTGCAAAGGGAGGAAGGTTAAACGTATGCCGAGCAAGGCGGAGAAGGTCTTTTACGCTGAGGGTTTTAGCTATGATGCTTCAAAATGGATTGAATACATGTCGGAGGAAACCGGGAGGCACATACATCACGCACTATGCGGTCATGGGGGTGAACGCGTTATCCTCGAGGATAAAAAGGAGTGGAAAGTTGATGGTTATGAGCCCATATCACAAAAACCGTTTATGAGTACCACGGCTGTAAGTGGCATGGATGTCTCTGTCGGCCTGCGAGAACCGACGCGGACAAGGCTCATTACGGTGCAACCCTGTCTAAGGAAAGGATGATACGGGAACAGGGCTACAACCTCGTCACAGCTTGGGAATGTGAAAAACCACCCAAAATCAAGAGGTATTTTAAGAAAGAGTTTCAGGCCCTATCCCCACTATATCGTCTTCGATTTTGAAGCTCTCCTGCATCCCTTAAATTATCAACAAACCTCTGATTTAACATATATTTCTCGACACATTTCCGTAAGCGTGGCTATTGTTGATAGCCTGAAAAAACACCCGACATTTTGGGTTTTCGTTAAAAAGTTTATTGGGGAGCAATTAGAAAAATTTGGGGGATTTCTTGAATACCTAGCGTCGAAGGTAGATGCCGCGCCACCTGGTATCCCTGGTATGATAATTTCTTCATTTTTTTTCAAAACAACAAAGGTTGTAGAATACGTGGCAAAACATCTGTACATGGGTATTGCCGACAGCTTGAATGGGGATCCGACGTTCATCGAGCACGAAAATCCCAAGGTCTTGGTCAAACAGTTTGTGGGGGAGCTGGAAAGAGGCATACCCTGATCGTGAAGGAGGTCGAGAGAATGTACCCGAAGCCTGACGACTTTGACATGCTCTCAAAAAAGAACCAGGAGCTGTGGAACGAGTGGGTAAGCCAAGTATCTGTAATAGGGTTTAATTCTGGCAAGCACGACATCAACCTGATCAAGCGGTATTTTGTCGAAGAGATCGCGCAAGGCGATAAGATCAAGGTGGCGAAAAAAGATAACAACTACATGTTCCTCACCACCCCAAGATTTAAATTTCTCGACATCAAAAATTTCCTTGCTCCGGGCTGAGCTATGCCGGTTGGTGTAAATCGTTGGAATGTAAGCTGCAAAAGCTCGTGTTTCCTTATGAATGGTTGACTTACCACGGCAAGTTGAGCCATGTTGGACCCGTCGCGCACGAGGCTTTTTATAGCCGGCTAAGTGGGAAAAACACACTATCCCGCAAAGAGTATGAGACATTCTGCGCTGAGTTTTACAGGCGAGGCTGCGTCACCATGATGGACTGGTTACGTGAGTACAACCTAGCCGATGTGGAACCGTTCATTGAAGCCGTGGACAAGACGAGGTTGCAGTATTACGATGACGAGATAGATATTTTGAAGGACGCGGTAAGTATTCCGGGCGTGTCGATGCGCTACGTATTGAACAAAAAATCCCTACGGCTGAACCGAAAGTTAGAGCTATATGCTCCGGGAGATCCATGCAGGCATAGGTGTAAGGACTCTTGTTATAGCAAGACTTGTAAGGCCTGCAAGGAGGTACGGAAAGCATGTGAAAAATGTACGAGGAATGAGGCCTACGAGCTCTTACGGACGGGGATGGTTGGCGGTCCCGCGATCGTATTCTGTCGATACCACGAACGAGACGTGACGGGTATCAGATCTCACCTGTACGGCGAACCCCACAGGTGTAGGACCATTCTAGGGTACGACGCAAATATGCTCTACCCTAGTACCTTGATGCAAGACTTTCCTTGTGGGAAGGAACAGTTGATCAAGGTGGCTACACCGACATCATCACATAACTTAGAGCTACTGGCGCGAGGTGTGGTGGATGGGTCGTTGTTTGGGTTTGCGCAGGTTGATATCGAGGTGCCTGAGTATCTGCGTGACAAATTCGGCGAAATGGCTCCCCTGTTTGTCGTCAAGGAGATACCCGATGATCAAATCCCCGAGCACATGCACGAATACTTGAAAACTACGGGTCGCAGGCGTGTACCTGGAACACGTAAGCTTCTAGGGTTGCTAAAGGCTGAAAAGATCTTACTGTATACCCCTGTGCTAAAATGGTACCTTGACCATGGGCTGAAAGTGACTGCCTTTTATCGGTTTCTCAAGTATGCTAGATGTAGGCCCTTTGAATGGTTTCCGAAAGAGATTGCTGATGCACGACGGGAGGCTGATCAAGACCCCGACAAGCGTATTGAGGGGGATACGGCAAAGTTGAAAAGGCAACTCGTTCTACGGCAAGATGATTGAAGATTTGGCGAGGCACGCAAATACCACGTTTACGAAGGATGAAAAGGAGGTTGATGCAGCCCTGCGAAGCCCGTACCTCGAGAACCTTGAAGATATTGGGGATGCGTATGAGGTAAGAAGGGGCAAA
Organism: Hydractinia echinata; assembly: GCA_030067915.1. NCBI lineage: Eukaryota > Metazoa > Cnidaria > Hydrozoa > Anthoathecata > Hydractiniidae > Hydractinia > Hydractinia echinata. The sequence continues at coordinate 821,895 of JASGCC010000082.1, forward strand.
CACAAGTGTACTATCGATAGAGCCTACCAGTGTGGTATTGCAGTGTACCAACTAGCTAAGCTTCGCATGCTCGAATTTGACTACGATTTTCTGGACAAGTACGTGGATCGTCGAGACTTTGAGTACATTTACATGGACACCGACAGTGCCTATTTTGCCATCTCTGGGGAAGAGTTAAGAGATGTCGTTCGTCCCGAACTGGTTGACGAGTATGATGAAGATGTAAAAAACTGGCTCGTCACCGATAAATACTCGAGTCGAACAGGAGGGTTATTTAAAGCGGAATTTATTGGGTTTAGGATGATTGCCCTGACGGCCAAGTGTTATTTTGTGGAGGGCAAGGAAGGCACTAAATTTTCATGTAAGGGCATGTCAAAGAGACAAAATGCTTTGACCTGGGGTAGATACCTGAGTGCGCTAAAGGGTGTTTTAGACATGGCCAAAAACGTTAGGTTTTCGTGAGCAGGGTATGATCACGTACGAACAGAACAAGCTCGGCCTCTCTGCGTTTTATGACAAAAGAGTTGTACATAACGATGGGGTACATACCTCTCCGCTTGTGGTTTAAGGGAATAAAATGGAGGTGTGTTTGTATATCGCTATAATCCTACCGTATGCCATGATTGCTTATGTACTTTTTCGATATCGACTACTAATAAAAAGGATGTCTGATATCGCACAAGTATTCGACACGGCCTCCGCAGAAACCTATGAACAGATAGAGAAACCCATCGATAAAAGCCAGGCCCTGAAGGAGGCCCTACGTAAGGGCAAGGGGCACCTACTTCCGAAAAAATGCACAGAAGGGTTTATTGATAAGGCCCCAGAAGAGGCCATCGATAAAGTACATACCGAGTACCTTCAGCGAGAACTCCATGAAAAGGGTGAAAAGACCGCTAGGGCACTGTCTACCCATGTTATCAGCCTCTATGCCAGCATGATTGGAAATATTGTGGATATCGACAGTGTTGAGGAGCTCCGAAAAGATATCGAAGAGGATCCTATTATCCGAGACTCCATGACAGACTTGGGGGATTCTTGTGTAATGTACCATTGGGAGGTGTCTGGCACCCATCTTGGTAGCGGGACGTACTGCGAGGCATATGGGTAAGAAAAAAAAGAAACAGGAGGATGAGGAGGAGACTAAGGAAGAGCCTCGGACGGCGGTGCTATAAGATAAATGACTGAGGAAGAGAAACAAGAAGAGCGAATAATTACAAAACCAGTAAAGCATCCGGGGCGTGTGGCCCAGGGTCACAAGTTGGCTGCACTGATGAAGAAAAGAAAGGAGGAAATGAAACAACAAGAGGGTTACTGTAGAGCCTGCAGTCAAAGCCTCTTCTGGGACTAGTTCCGTACAGTCGATGATCCCAATGCCGTACATGTATGGTGTAGGTACGCTTGCCGTGCTTGCGATAGGGGTTGGGGTTTGGTATAGATTTGGCAGGGGTGAAAATGAATCCCACAAGTCAGCGACCAATCCAGAGCCTCAGCAGGGGAAACAGGGCAAAGCCCAGCCTCATATCTCTATGTTCAAAATGTTATAATATAAATGAGTACAGCAACATCAAGCAACATTAGCCCAAAAGAAACCATGGTTATTGACTCCTTATGGGAATCGGTCAGACTAGTATCGTATACAATCTTAATAGCTATGGGTGCGAAAAAGGCCCTTCTAGACCTGGGGCAAAGATGGACCTGGAGGACGGCCTGAAACTCGCCGGCTATATGACGGCAGCGATCCTATTCGACGAGTATGCAATAAAACAGGGCTGGTACAAGAAATCCTTGATACCTCCAAAATGAGCGCCTAGTAAAATTTCTGTTTGTCGTAGAGACAAATAGACGTCAACATGGGGGAGACCAGGAAATGCTCGAGATGTAAACAATATATTTCTCTGGACAACTTTAGGATCATGGGGAATGGTCAAACTACAAAAGCATGCATCAAATGCCTGAAATCAGCCAAGGGGTCACAAGGGCGTACAAGATACCCCCATGAAAAACAGAGGGCCCAGTGCAAAGACTGCAAGGGAAGTCAGATTTGTCACCATGAAAAACAGAGGGCCTGCTGCAAAGAATGCAAGGGAAGTCAGATTTGTAAACATGAAAGGGTGAGGTCCACCTGTAAGGATTGTGGCGGGAGTCGGATCTGCCGTCATGAAAGGGAGAGATCTAGCTGCAAAGACTGCAGCCCCGATGGCCATCTCGCCCATAATGTACGCGGCCGGGTCCACAACGCCCTACGGAGAAACAAGGAGCTCAGTTCTCAGGAGTACCTTGGGTGCAATATCGCTACTCTGCGGGCCCATATCGAGGCCCAGTTTTCTGAGGGGATGACCTGGGACAACCATGGAGAGTGGCACATTGATCACAAGGTACCGATTAAGTATCGAGAAAATGGTGATGCTCCATCTCTTGCTGATGTTGCTAGTAGGCTACACTACACCAGTACCCAACCCATGTGGGCAAGCGAAAATATGTCAAAGGGCAACCGATATGTCTCGGAATAGGCGTGAGGCCTAATGGGCCCCGTGAAAATTTCTATTTGTCTAAGAGGCAAATAGAAATGGAGGAGGCGAGCCCCGGAATAGGAAATGGATTCAAAATGTTGCAATAAATGTAAAAAATTGTTTCCCCCTGAGATGTTCAAGATTAGGGGACATACTCGAACTAAGAGTTGTATAGGTTGCCTGGCTAAGGCGAGGGAGAGGCGGCGTACCAAATGCAAGGACCCTGTTATCGAACAAAAGGTAGAAATTCTTGCCACTGATGTCGAAATTAGGGAAATTCAGCAGGATAAAAATTACCTACTTCTTTACACCCTGTTGGCATACAACATCATACCACGGTACATCGAACTCGTTGAGGCACCACCCGAGAGTTATGAAAAGGAACCACTCATTAAACAATATCGCAAGGTACTACGATGTCTACAGGGAAAATTAAGATATACTCCACTACCCATGGAATACCAGGCTCGAAATACCAAGCTATGCCCTGCCTTGTTCTAGACCTACTTGAAAACGAATATAAAAAGCACTATCACAACATAGTCATACTTTGTCCTACTATACGATGGAATACCACCTACCTTGAAAGAGCCTCGCTCTGGAAGGATGATTACGTGTTCCTGATAGACCCCAAGGACCAACTGTTTGAATGGATAGCGAAATTATCCTCATTGTTGGCGGGCGAACACACCCTTTTCGTTGTGGACGACATGATATCGGACGAGGGCCTCGATAAACGTCGACAATCCCTCCTTGAATTGGCTATTTCGGGTAGGCACAGGAAGCACAGTTTATGGCTCTTAACGCAGAGCTACACTGCCTTACCCAAGAATCTGAGGAGGCAGAAGAAGCAGTTGTTTGTCTGGTACCCCCATGAGAAGAGTGACATGAGGCTGCTGGACGAGGAAACGAATCTCATCTCGGGCTGGGATGAGATTAAAATTGAACTGAGGAAATCCAAACACGCTTGCTTGTACGTGAGATTGGAACACCCCAGAGCTTGGAATATTTTGGAGTGACCGTACAAACAATCTACCTGAATATATGACCACGGTGAAAACCTCTGGCTGAACATGGACTATAAGAAATGTCTATTGCAGCAAGGAAAACAAGTCCGATCATTTTATGTTCAGGATAAAGGTCAATGTATTGTAGCATCCGATGTTTGGAGAGCTGTAGGATATAAACGAAGGGCCGGGGTACAAGCCATTCAGCGATATGTTTCCTGCCAGGTTTAAAATGCGATTAGGTGACGCTATAACCGGCCCTGAGGGTGTACTCAGATCTGAGTACACCCAACCAAACACAGTTTTGCTGACTGACGCCGGCCTATATACCTTCCTCCTGAGATGTGGTCAGCCTGACGCAGAACCCTTTTTGGGGTGGGTTGTAGAGGAGGTGCTACCCAAGGAAATGCGAAAGCTTGCTGCGGCAATCGAAGACAGAGATACTGCCGTCGCCATACTCGAGGATGATCTAGAGGATAGGGACAACAAACTCATGGTACTGGGGGATGAACTCGAGGCACAAGCCCGGGAAAATGCAAGGCTTAGAGAAAGACATGTACCACATGCCCAAGATCCAAAGAAAGACAACGTCATCATTATCCACCGTAAGCACAGCGCACAGGATGATGACGAATACCATCATCTTCCCTATTATTGCACGCGTGTCCAGAGGCGTAATATTAGCAAGAAGAGGTTGTGGTTCAATGACAACTATCCGGGCGCGGAGGAGATTGTCGTTATTGACAACCCTAACGGCATGCATGCATTTAATCGGTTTGAAGAGGATGGACATGTGGAGCGCTGCAGGTGCCACTTCAGGCTTATCGACCTTACTCGGGATGACCTGTACGATTTGGGTGTTCCGGCACTATGGGACTAGGCAGGCGCTAATTTTAACTACTTACAGGGTAGTTAAAATTATCACTTTGGAAAACATACATTTTTTGACCCTTTTGGGTGTATGTTAAAAGCCAGTGAAATATCAAAAAGATGGAAGCATACATAAAAAAAAATCAATTTACAATCAACTACGATATCCAGGTACCTGTACTACATTGCTGTATCAAGGTAGGGTCGGTGACTGGATATTGCCCTACCTGCCTTGAAAACTTTAGGTATCGGGGTGGGGTATACTACGAAGGTTTTGAATACCCTACTGATGACGACCTTTTACACAGGCTAGCGTCAGGCGAAAAAGCATGGGGTACATTTGTAAAAAGCGAGATTGACGAGGATTTAGAGGATGATATTGAACGTCTAGGACTGCATATTGTTCAAAATGATAGGAACAACTATGGGGCACTCTGCTACCAGGTCATCAAGGATAGGGACTTGAAGCTATCAGATTTGGCTGATATATCAACAATAAGCAATATACTCAAATTTCCGATACCGGATAGACGTCTAGTTGATATTGATTTGGAAAATGAACCTAGTGTCATCAAAGGTATCGTCTATGGGTATCCGTCCTACACCCAACATCCTTTGGACTATGTAAGAGATCCGAATGAAGATGACGAGGATGACGAAATAGATCTGGATGACCTAGATGAACTCGTGAAAACATTTTACCATTCCTTGATAACATCCGAAGGTATCTGAACGTCCTCTGGAACCAGCATGAGTTCTTCTTACACGAAGCTACGATCAGGGCCGTCCTTCAAATAGTATAAAATACGGCTAACCGTTACGATACGATCCAACCTGTAAGTATGTTTGTTCCAAACGGCGTCGGTTGCGCGCCTTTTCGAATCATCATGCTCCTCTCCTGGTTGCAGCAGGTATAGGTACAAACCATCATCAGGTAGGAGTTTCTCTTCGGGATATTGCTGACTTTTTGCGAGTGGGACCTCCTCAAGCTTGACTGCCTTGTTAGGTTTTAGGCCGATCATGGCAGTCTTGGTATTATTGAGACTTTTTACTATAGTGTACAGATGCTTGACCCAAATTGTACTAGGCTCGCCAGAGACCAACTCCTGTGCATCCTGGGGCTTAAAGAGCCTTTTAGCAAGTACCTTGTTGTACGACTCTACAAAGGCCGTAAATGTATGGTGGTATTTGGTGGTGGCCCGTTTAATCTCAACACCTTTACCTTCTAACTGCTTCGTTACTGCTGACTTGAATTCAGAACCATTGTCACACTGAAAAATCTTGGGGTATCGTAAAGGCCCTGCCCCGTAGATGTCTTTGATCATATCAGAGACCTCGCTGGCTTTTTTGGTACGCGATGGCCTTGCTACCTTGTACCTTGAAGCAACGTCAATGCCTGTCAGGATGTACTTGTACGTATTGCCATACAGCCGATCATGGGGCATGTACAGTTGATCAAACTGGTGCATTTCGTTGGGTTAGCCACAAGAGTTGACGGGACGACCAGTGGGTGACTAGCTTTTTGGATAGACCAGCCTCCGCAGCGAGCAATTTGATAGCCTTGCGTCCGGTCAACAGGTGTTCAGGGGTATAGTATATTTGGGTTAGTTTTTCCGCCTCCTCTTCGGTAAGAACGTGCGTTTTTGACATTTTTATTATACATGTCAAAAAAAAGTTCTTACAAATACTTGTAAGCTACGAAGCCTAGCAGAGATAGAGACCAAGGACGAATATGACTTCCCCATCCTGTTGGGGTTTTGATGGTACATAGAAATCCGACAATTGTGGCTTAACCTCCTCTGTTGCAATATAATATTTATAGAGGCTGTCGTCCAGCTCCCGAAGGCTCTTCCCGGCCTTTATTTGCAATTCCCTTTTCTTGCCGAACCAATCGATTTTAGCCTGGCGGTCTTGTACCCATTGAGCCTGGACTGATTGTAATTTTTCCATTGCTTCGTCGTGCCTTTTCCGTTCTGCCCCATCATGCCCTGAAAGTTTGCTAAATAGGAAGTTGGTCCCTGAAAATGCTAGGGCGTTAATCGCGGCACCTGCAACAAGGACAGCGATAGTTGCCATGTCTCTTTATTCTGTAATGTATCGATTACCTTTTGACATGTTCTCACTCGCCCACATAGGTTGAGTGTTGGTGTAGTGCAATCTACTAGCAACCTCAGCAAGCGATGGGGCATCCCCATTTTCTCTATACCTGAGGGGGATTTTGTGATCTATATGCCACCCCTTGCCGTAATTGTCCCAGCTCATGCCATCGGAGAACCGGGGTTCATAATTTGTATTTGCCCCAGGGGCAAATACAAATTATGGTCACTAATACACCAAAGAATGAAACCTACCACCCAGAATGTTTAACTGAGCATCTTGAAGCAAGTACACATAGCATCTGAAATCCCCGGTTCCGTCGGCTTTTTTGGTCATATGGAGAGTAATGCCGTCACTAAGCCTCTGTAGGGGTCTCCCGCTACCATGTAGGGTATGGTCGGGAGATGCCCTGAAATCGATAAACAACGCATACCGTTCATTGAAAAATTGGCCAATTGTCACATTCGAGTCGTGACTACCAAAGAGGTTGGCAATCTGCTCCAGGTGATCCTTTGGAAGCATGGCATGACTATAGAGTTCGTTAGGTTCACCCTCCACGGTGATCGAGATCTTCTCAATCTTGGGATTGTAAAAGACTTCATTTACACCGGAATAGGCCTTCACTTTCCCGGGGTCTATAAAGAGTAACAGGACACCCTTCAGACTCTTGGCAGGGGTATCGATTTGCAAATTGTAGTTAGTATCCGATTTTTTCATGGTCACCACCTTACTTCGAAGTATCCGTTCATAGGGTAGCGCGAGGCTACTATACCGCGACATCATGGCATTCGCGAGACCCTCATAGGTGACTTTGTCGAACTCCAATGAAATATTGCTTATTTTATAGGCAGCGTCGGCTGCCTTGGCTGTCGTACTTCCCACGGCTGCCGTGCCCGTATCTTTGATCACGTCACTGTACGATGCGAAATGTAGTACAAACTGTAATCTGTCATGGAGCCCTGCCTGGTAAAAAGGGAGATCATTTGTAAGCTCAAACATCTTGCCCAATGGGAAGCAAAAAGTGTTGCCATACGCCGCGGCGATGGCTTTTTCCTTATCAGTCGCGACGTACTCAGTAGCCTTGACCTGCAGGGCTCTGATGGTACCATCATTGGGGTTGATTCCCTCCAGGATGAGATTGTTCTCCCTATCAAACTTAGGGCGCCACAAGTCTCTGTAAGCCGCGAGCTTGTTGTAGTCGCTGATATTCTGCACCTCGTTGCCATTCAAGGCGATGCGTAGATTTCGCACCAGGCTTTTGCCTATGTTGCTCACGATGGTACGCTTCGTGTTGGTCCCTGTAAGCACCAGGTCAAATAGTAGCCTGATGCTGCCCGGAAATATGACATCATTCTGTCCTAGGTTCGGAATATCCACGTACAAGTCTTCATTCTGGTTGATTGTGGAAGGTATATGGCTTACCTTGACGCGCTGCCGTTTCCCTTTGATAGCAAGGAGCTGTTTCGTTTCTGCGTAGGGGTCTAGGATGGTTCCAAATCCACTCATGTTTTATTATAGGGAAAATAAAGATGCCAACTAATCCAGTATTTGTACTTGATATTGATCTTCCGGATGATGAGGATGAGGGTCATCCAAATAAGCCCGATGATACTACGTCAAAACTCCCCGGAACGCCAAAGCTCCCATCAACACCGGGGCCTTCAACAGAACAACAAGGTGCTCCAGGTGATCTCCTTTGGGATCAGAGGAAAAAATTGCTAGAGGATAGGGTCAACGGCCTCTACGATCTCCTTACGGAGAAGTTGAGGTAACGGCCTAATGCGAGATATTACGATGCCTTCAGGGTGGATAAGGGGAATCAACTGATTGTTAAAGAGATAGTGAAAGGGAAAAAAACCTTCAAGGAAATAGTGATTACAAATCAAGATGGTAATTTAAAAACCGTTGGCCAGATACAAACGTTGCTAGGTAGTAATCGTCTGCAGGCCCTGGGTTTTGCCGACTATGTTACACCCAATAAAGGTGGTAAATTCAGGGCCCAGAACCTCTTGAAAAGGTATAGCAAAATAGAGAAGGAGGCTGAGAACGCTGAAAATATTGAGATGGAATCGTTGGGGGAGATCGATGAATTTGTAGATGCCACGGAGAGCCTTATACAAGACACTTCGTTTGCTGGGCCTGATGAAGGTGGCATCACTGAACGTGAAAGAAGGGGCTTGACCTAGAACTTCAGACATTAAGAGGTAACTTGAAAAGCTTGACAAGCAAGATGATTTCGCTTGATAGCGAGATTATCAGGGCAGAGGGTAATTTGAAAGAACTTGAGGAGAAGAAGGCTGGGGCAGATGAAGGACAATAAGCTAACCTTGAGAGGGATATAGAAAAGGTGAAGAAAGAGATTAGGGATCTGAATGATAAAAAAAAGGCCCTAAGGGAAGCACATGGCATACTATCCACTGACATATACCCCCAGCTGAGACATATCAAGGAGACATTATTGAAAATTGCCGGAGATGACACGTCTTTGCTTGAGAAGCTTAAAATCTTGTTCAAGGAACAGGGGATCACTATAGCCAGCATCGTCTCCGCTATTGGTCTACTGATAAGCACCATTGTACTCTCCGTTACAGGAGGAAGTGCCGCAGCGGGTGCGGGAAAAGGCTTCGTAGAGAAGCAGCTTGAAAGGCTTGGAAAGTTCCTAAATATTTGGCAGGTAAGGCAGGTGCTGCCTTACCTGGTATTATGGGTACGGTTGTCTCCTTCCTTCTGAGGGTAGCGGCAACAGTCGTGGAATACGTGGCAAAACATCTGTCCATGGCCATCGCGGCCGCTGTCGGGTTTGCCGTGTTCTATGTTAGGGGGGTCTAATATGAACTATTTTTTAGTCATATGTAGGCAATGATGATTCTTACCCCTGTCGTGATCAACGCGACCTTCGTATCCTCGTGCTGGTTTTGTGTTGGTTCCCTGTGCTCAGTAGGATGTATAGGAGGCGTAGCATGCTTGGGATGTAGTTTAATATCCGCCACATGTATGATGGTATGTTCGGTATGTCTAAGGGGTGTGGCATGTATAGGTGTTTTGATAGCATGCCTAGGGGGTTTAGTATGCTTGGGGGGTGCGGCAGCCGCATGCCTCACAATAGGTTTGTTATTAACATCAACTTGGGTACCAATATTGACATTGGCAGGTGCTATGAGGATGTTGTTATTATACCCCACAATTTTCCCTATTCGCAAATTCATGTCGGATGGCAGCATGTATTCGCTGGGCATGACAGCAAAATACACCGGGGTCCTTGCATATTGCAAGACCTTCTGAAACTCTGTGATGTCATGTCCTACATTTTCCTGACGCTGTACCATGGCCTCAAATTTCTGCATCAAAATCTGCCTTGCTGTATAGTTATCCGCACCAGACCCGAGTAGGGATGCTTTGGCACCTGCCTGCGATCCAAGCAACAAGACCACGTAGACGCGAATACTCTCACTCAGCTTAGTGAGACCTTACGATGTCAAGCCCTGACCTGCTGGGGTGATGAATTTGGCATAATCACCATCAACCTGTGGCCACCATCTCCCGTTTGTCAACGAGGCCGATACTGATTTGGTCTTGTATAGACCGTTAGGATCTGCACCATATTCTCTACATACTTGTGCATACCCAGATGTGGAGTAGGGATTTTTGTACCGAGAAAAACCGTCATTAAAAGACATGGGTACTTTCATTCTTGCCAGAATACGACGCGTGTGGTAATACACATGAAATTTAAATATGGAGTTTACAAGGGGTACAGAGCCCGTTAGATGTTTTGCCGATATGCCCAGGGCTGTGCTCGCGCAATGAGTTGCAAAGTTCACCTGAATATTCCAGTAGTCCAAGGCTTGTCCTCTTGTCCATCCCTGAATGACAGGGTCGTTCAGGTAGGTTGTGGTAACCTTGATGGGGTATTTAGTGAATTCAGGAAATACCACAGAAATATAAGACTCCGTCCCAACATACAGGTCCTGATGCTCCAAGTTGGTTACACCAAGTGGCCACTCACCCCTGTTGGAATCGTACTTTGCCTTGGGGTTGTATGAATACATGTTCATCTTTGTTTTAAAACAAAGATGAAACAGCTATATATTACTGATATCTATAAACCTACGATATTTGAAGACTACCTGGGACAGGATAGTAGGATAGCCCTGAAATTGATAAGCATCAGGCCTGTATGGTTGAACCTGTACAGCGATAATGAATTTGTCATCCGTAAAATAGGGCCCGATCAGAGGGAAATTAGAATTGAGATCATGAACGGTCTGTGTAGGATCGAGGATTTAGCACAGGACAGAATAAAACTTTTCGTCCTGAAAAATGGACTCTGTAGGCTCCGTGTCAGTGACGGGTACACGGTGGTTATTCATCGACAGCTGCAAGAGCTCCTGGGTCTATCCTACGACCCTAGTAAAAAGTACTATCAGAAGGGAGACTATGATTCCTTCTACAAGACTGACATCTATATTCGACTACGACTCGTTTGCCCTCAGTTGGATGAAGACGACTGCCTGCTAGATGGTAAAAAGTCTAAAATTCTGGCTTTACTCCCCACCAAGAAATTAAACGCTTGGGGGGATATGCTGACCTGGACTTTTGATGCCCCAATTTACATGCACTTAAAAGGCTCTACAGATCGCCTCGAGTTCATGCTAACAGACGAATTCCACCACGACAAAAACGTTTCGTTCACTGGGATAACAATGTGCCTTCTCATAGAATAAATAAATGGCTGATATAACGAAGCTGTACCCAAACCTACCAAGTGCACCTGCAGAAGGTGCGGACATGCAGGATGAAAGCCAGAATTTTAGACTTGCCGAGATAAGGGGGTTGAGGCATTTCTAAGGGGGGAAATTAAGGAGCGGGACAAACTTGCAAAAAAGTTTAAGATGCATGGGACCTGGGTACGCTACTGTGACCATGGTCTGTTGGGTATAGGCGTGATCACGTCCGGGATCGGTATCGGTACCCTGTTATCCGGGATAGGTGTACCATTAGCAGTGGCAATGACTGGCCTGACCGTGGCTGTAGCGGTAGGACAGGCGGGTCTGAGGACTGCTGGAAAAAGACTTGGTGTGAAGGCCAGGAAACATGAGAATATAAGACTATTGGCGGAATCAAAGTTGAACTCAATCATTGACCTGATTTCAAAAGCCATCGAGAATGGAGTCATCAGCAACTACGAATTTAGTCTGATCACGCAAGAGAAGCAGAAATATATGTTGTTAAAGGAACAGATGCGACAGCGTTTTAACCATATTGTCAACTCCATCAATGAACAGGAGCGTGCCCAGCTAGTTGCAAAGGGTCGGGAGGAGGGCAGGCAAGATGTCTTAAAAAAACTGCAATCTGTACAGTATGCAAGCACTACCTAGATTCCCCACCTGAGTATAAGCCTTAATTTTTATATATTTTATAGGTACTGTATGGCTTATAAAATATTGGGTTTTTTCTAATCCTCATTCAGCAAAAATTCCTTTTTGAAGTCATTGTACCGGCATTCAACAACATGTGCCTGGTGGTAGTGGTTTTTGCCCTGCACATACATTGATGAAATAGCCAGAATGGCATTGGCTTGACAGGGCTCGTCATAGGGTACTGGCATGCCGTGGAATTTGGTCGTTATCACGTCCTTGTAATATTTGAGCTTGGCATTCACGTAACGGTCCTTTTTGACCGGCTCCGTCGTCAATTGCTCAGAAATCAACTCTTCGATTTTGCTCCATATTTGACGATATTTCGCAACCCAGTCGGGGTACTCTTCAAAATCAAGACTCATCGATGGTACGGCATTGGCATTGTGTACCGGGTTACTCCGTTCGGGGACCAGATTTTAGGCGTTTTTAATCTCAGGGCCACCATGAGGTCTATTGTATGGTACCCTATGATGTACCGCTGATCCTTACCTCCATTGGCTGGTATTGGATCTGACACCGTCAGGCAGTCCACGTTGATATCATTGATATTAGTAAAAGTAGCGGCAAATGAGTAGAATAACTTGGGGTTGACAATCTCATTTTCAAATTTCAGCATCTTGTTTTATTGTAATTCGAACGACTTCAGAGAATTGCATGTCATTGTACATACACATCCACCTCCATTATACGTGGTATATTCCTGGTAGCAGTACCAGCACAGCATTTTAGCTTTCACCACAAACCTTCGTCCGCAGGTACACCTGTCATACTCATCCAGAATACGTCCACAGTCCTTACATTGTTCTTCCATTTATATTATATAGGTCATTAAGGTGATCCCATAGATCCTGAATCCTCCAGCTATTATACTTATCCTTCTCTGATTCTTGTACTAATGCTAGGACCATAAGCGGTAGGGAGATACCAATGCCAGCCATAAAGGTCATGAATACTGCATTTTCAAATATATCGAATTTTGATTGCCGACAGTTAATGCACATTTATTAGTATTTTTATAACACAGTTCACATTTTTATTGCGCATGCGTTAATGATCAGTGGATTTTTGCTGATGATTAACGGTATTTTGTGTAATGAGCGTGATGTAAAGTTGTGACGTCACAAGCAATATTTTGTATAATATTTTTTATGAGAGTTTGACCGTGGTTTTTGGAAAAGTGTGGTTATATTCCATCTCTACACTAGCTACACCTGTCAAAACCATTGTCCGTCACTCCAAGAAATAAAAGCTGTTGCTTAAGGTGGTTACTACAGAAATAAACTATATCGCAAAGGACTGTCTTTTCTAAAGTTATTTGATAAGTATATCATAGTATGCGACAGTAAACCAAAATTAAGTCAAAATTTTAATCGATTAGTTGCCATGGTTACTGGTTGCTAGGCAAAATATGACATTTCGACGCGCAACGACAAACCAAATAGCCGAAAAACGAGCACTCCTTTCGGTCGCGTATGTTTCGCAAGGGTCACGTGTATGGATGGTAGCACCGACAAGTCTGGAGCTTGACTCGTCTTCCAAGGACAAACGTCTTCCGACAAAAAGGCTAAATCACGGCGAAGGCGTCAGTTTCTCAGCAGAATTACTGAAGAGCAGAATTTCGATTTGGGAAGCGGGAGGTATCAGCATTAGGCCGTACTAATACCAGCAGCGACAGAAGAAATTGTAAAATATGGGTTTTTTGGTCTTAAGAAATCTTCATTCTCCTGGTTTCCGAAGTTAAACGGCAAAAAACGAGTTTAAAGTTGTTTTTTTTGGAAAATCTTTCCTTGCGAATCAAAAGGACTACGACAGCAATATTTTGACCTGCAAAGCACAAAATACCTAAGACCTTAAGTCTAATTGATGACGAGTAAACTCGGCAAGAAAGCTGTCTAAAAATGCGAAAATGGTTGCTATGGGCGTTGCTATGCCCTTATATTTGCGGTTGGTTGCCAGATTGCGCAATAAAAACCTAAATTTGTCATAAGCACTACTTGCCACGGTATTCTAGGATGAATTTGCTGTCAGAAAGCAGATAAAAGACAATTCTTGAAATTTATACATTTTTTGTTGGTAAATCACAAAGTTTAGAATTATTCTAGGCAAAAATCAGGGCGGAATGAGTAAAGTATTGTTGTTTCAGTTTGCTTGCGTTTTACCTGTGTTTTGTACCCATAACACTTTGCTTTGATTCGAATTGTTGGCGTACAACACAGGACGCTTTCACGGTAAGGCACCCTATTTTATTTCCCAGTTGTTTGTTAAAACCCATATATTGGATAGTTCAAAAATTGCATGATGCTAAATTACTACAATATTAATCGAGTTATAAGTAACGGCATACTTCTAATACATATGATACAGCGATTGTCCAAGGGGAGAAAAGAGGGTGCAGATTTGGGGCGGGCGAAGGTCTGTTTTGGGGTATCTCGAATTTCCGATTTAGTGGTTTAGCAAATCGACAGGATATGTCTTTTAGAAACAATAACACAACCACACAATTACATTAAAAAAGTTCTTGGTTACTGACAAATAAATAAAATGATGCAAAAATGAAAACTTTAATAAAAGCGGGCTAATGAGACATTGAAGTATAGAGAGACAACCTCGTCTCCAGAACTTGTTAGGCGCGTGGCCTTGTGGTTATGGAGTGCGCTTCGTAATCACAAGGTGGTTCGGTCCACAGCGCAGGTAATGCCAGTGTAAACTTAATGTATACATTCTGAACACAGGACCCACATTGATAACAGTGATAACACTGAAGTGGCTATACCCTGTATATATATTCGGAATAATAATAATAATAATAATTTTATGTTTGGACGGCCTGAACAAGGACTTTCAGGCCGTCCAAATATAAAAAGCCTAACAAGTCCTGGGGACCAGGTTAGCCACAGGCAGCATTTTCCTCTTCCGGAATAACACGACGGTTGCTTTCTCTTCCCCAAACCTTTTTTGTGTTAACGAGCTTTTGAAACAAAAATGCTGATGTTGGGTACGGTTTTTATTAGCACATTCTATATAACATTTCATCCAATTTCCTCATATTTACCTTTACGATTCATTGTGGACAGAATTATATGTATAGTTCGCGATTATAGTGGAAGGGTTTCTCTTTTGCAGAACTATAATAACCAACCATTTCATTATTTTCCCACTACAGCAAGTTTCGCAGAATACAAAGACGTCTAATTGAGTGAGAAGAAGGGAACACAGATGACATGAAAACGCCGCAAAATATGACAAGAAAAATACATTATTGTAGCTGCAATTCCTGTATGACAGTGTAATTAGCTTTTATTTGAAAGACATGATAAATAGATTGTTTTGTCGTCGATCTACGTTAGCGCTACAAAAAATTCTGGATGCCAGTGTTATATTAATTTAAGCATGCTTCTCACCTATAATTAGTTAGGCCTGCTTTATGAGCTTTAGCTAGAATCATCCGCCGTCGTGTGCGCTTGAATTTCTTTAGTGAATGACTTCCATATTGGTCGAATTCAACAAGTTTGACCAGTGTGGGAGCATTTTCAGGAAAAAATACCATTGCGTTTTCGTAGTACTGCTGTTTTCAACTTTGTTCACATGAATGAAGAGTTTCGCTTCGCCAAAAGTATGTAAAATGCCCTAAAAAGAGTAAAACTTTTATTCTATTTGCGATAAACGAGTTGAAGTGTGTAAAGGCCGGTTTCCATACAGCTGCATTTTGCGCCCAGTCGTAAAATACGCCGCGACTTTTATCACATATACCGAACCATTTCCATTTAGCGATTTTTGCTCACGTGTTTTTTGCAAAACATGGCTGATGTAAACAGACGATATTTGTTGCTGCAAAATTTGAGAGTAGTCCTAGTAATATTTTTATGGCGTAGAAATAAACAACGTTGTAAAATACGTAAGAAAAACATGTGGATGAGACGACTTTCCATAGAAAGAAGAATCAAAGGACTATACAACGTTTTGCTTAAGGATTTAATGTTGTCAGATCACGAGTAGTCTTTTTAAGTTTGTTTACAACGTTGTTTCTTTGTGCCTCCACAGACTCATTAATGTTATTTTGTTTTTCATCTACTTCACTTGATTGATATATATTCTGATTCTCTACATTCATTTGGCTTTGACAAAAATTTAACACAGAAACGAGATGTTGCTAGCCATCTTGAAATGATCTAATTAAAAATTATTTCGTAATTCATGTAGATTTCTACCTTTTGATTGGCTGTTAAGCTGAAGCGCAAAATGTAGCTCGCAAAAAGTAGAGCCTGTTTAACTTTTTTAAATCGCCCCAGCGCATGCAAAAGCGCGAGGTCAGCGGCATTATTCTGATAATGCGCATGCGTAGATCAAAAGTCACGGCGCTTTTTACGACTGGGCGCAAAATGCAGTTGTATGGAAACCGGCCTTAAAAGAGGGGTTGGTGCAGCCTAGGGGAGAAAATTTTGTGCAGGGCATGGTAATATGAAAGAGACTTGTGCAAAGATGGGTTTTCACCCAGGTCTAACAACAGCTAAAAGGGGTAATCTCAAATTAACCCCTTTAATAACAAGATGGTATGTCAGCTACGGCCCTGTGAAATTCAAGTTTATGGGATAGTCAACTAATAATACCTTCATTGTGTTCTAATTGAGAGAGGGATATATTCAATTAAAGTTGATAACAATGAACACGGTAATAAAAACCAGGTCACCACGTGATACGACCGTGCAAAACACATGACGCTTTTGGGTACTGTTGCGGTTCTGGAAAACAGAGGGTGTTGTTTGCTCTGTAGCTAAAATTGAAAAGTGAAAGTGAGACAGTTTAAAAAGTTGTTTCCTTTGTTTCATTATACTTATATTTTATTCTATTCCTCACAGCAAGGACAAAAAAAGAGATGGCTTTCTTCTACTTCCAGAATAAATTTATCAAGGCACTGTTACTTTTTGTAACTGTTATATCAGCTCATGGTTTCATGAGATATCTCAGGTAAACTATTATATAATACGATTGTGCTGTGTGAATATCAGAAGTTCTCCTAAATTTCCAAAAAAAAATTAACTCAGCGCCCTGACTATATATATATATGTATATACATGTTTCTATATAGCTATATGTTTCGTGAGATTTATATTATTGGATTATCTTCTGGAAATTACCTTGTCAACTGCCACAAAGTTCAGAGTGTTTGGAAAATACAACTTAATATTTACAAAGTTTGTTCACACTTCAACAGAATGTTTATAGCACTAGGTATCTCTTATAATAATACAGGAACTGTGTGTGTCCGACTTTTGTAACAGACAAAGTAGAGGTGTTAATTTTCCTTTGATGTCTTATTTGTTAACTGCCTAGACATTACGACACAACGTCCAATGCATTTAGGCTGACATTTCACTTTCATGTTTGAGGTCTAATATCTTGAAAACAGATGAAAATAACAGACGTTGCCTCCCGAATAATGGGTAACTATGGCCTACTTTGGGACCAGATTGTATAAGTATTGCACAGCTTGGTCAACTAATCCATTGAAACAGACAAGTTAACCCCTTAAGCGTTACCTTTTAAAAAAAATTCCATGCTTTTTTTTTCGGGTTATTTTGGCGAAAAAGCACATTTTTGACAATGGCGACTTAAACCTATAAAACTCAAGAAATAGTGATAATATAATAATAAATATACCATTTCAAGGTGTCATGAAGATTCCTTAATCAATTTTACACATTTGGAATACAAAATGGTAGCCCAGTAATTAAAAGTCATCCTCCGAAACCACATTTTTCATTTCTTCGGCTAAATTTTAGAGAATTCTTTGCAATTTCTGACGTATTATGTAAAAATTTATGTAAAAATTTGAGAGGAGAGTATCAGGAATTGTAAAAAGACAGTATTATGATGTTAATCATTGTTTTCAACCGTGATATAAAGCCCAACCTTTATTATACAATTGTACGTATCATAACGTATCATATCATTGTACGTAAACATATAAAACAATGTCCCAAATAAAATAAAAACAGTGTCAGTGCTAAGAAAGTGTAGTCAGTATTTTTTCAATTGATGATATCTTTCAAAACATGGTGCTGCACAGAGACCAACATCACAGTGCAGGCATTAATAGCGGCTTTCTTTTCATACACCACGTTTCGTACACACTACACATCTGCGGGTAGCATTAGCTTTCTTCTCTGTAGCAGGGACATATGATGCAAAATGGGGTTCAACTAATCAAAATTTGTTGTTAGATAAACATGGTCTGCCATCAGGGGTAAACACTTCAGTGTCACATCCATATTTTTCGATCATTTGGCTTATTGGCGTGGTGCGAAATGTGAACGGTGAAAGATCACCAAGTTTATTATTCAAGATGTGACTATATTTGAAGGTACATGTGTTTAGCAGATGTAACCACATCTTCTTAGACTATTTCTTCAAACTTTTGCTCTCTACTGGATAGGAGCTCATCATTTTTCAATACTGTTGGAGGCAGGTAATTCAGCTTCTGGGAGGTTTTCATTGAGAGCAGAGTCTGTACAGACTCCCCCCCTCTCTCCTCCCCCTCAGGTACTACTTCCTCGACAGTTTCTGAGGAAATTTCATTGTCAGGAGAGAAATTACTTTCATCAGAAGATGAATCCTCACTTAGTGAAGATAATTCAGAGTCAGAATCAAAAAGATACTGCTCTAATTTCTCCCTAGAGCATGCAGCTTCTTTTGATGTTAAACTTTTCTTCCTTTGACGACATCTTGGATTTTTTCCGATCTTGAAATAACTAAAACCTTTGTTTACGTCGGCAAAACAACTTCTGCGCGTGCTCATTTGAAAGATAAATTTATGTAGAATAATTTTACGGCAGTCGAAAGGTCTTGAACGTAATAATTCGTCTCAAACTAGGTGATGTTGTGAAGTAGCTAGGTTTGCGTAATATTACGTCAGAAACAAAATATGCAAGTTCAGGACTGACGTAATATTACGTCAGAAACACTTAAGGGGTTAATGACGTCATCAAAAAGCCTTTAAAACCAAATATCCCGTAACCTTTTGTCAAAAATACATGATCCTATACATTTTCTTGATCGGTGTTTTAAGATCTTATACAATAGAGGCAACAGGTAACTATTTCTAAAAATAATTTTTTATATATCTTCTCAACTGCTGATCAAAACCGTGCAATCCAATGTCTACTTTCTCAATGCAAAATCAAAACATCACTTCACAACTCATACAGCCAGTTAATTGTGTTATTCTTGTCTGGCAGTATGTTTTGGGTCATCTCTATGGTGGCCGAGAACTGCCACACGAAAAAACTCTGTTTAATTGCGTTTTTAATTGATTTATTTATAAATTTATTTAATTGCTGTGTTCTGTTTTTTATTAACTTTTATTTTACTTTCAATTTAATTTACTTTTACTTTTCTTTTTCTATTTAAATTTATTTCACTTTGCATAAAAAATTAGCTTTATTTTGTTTTTATTTTATTTTTAATTTAATTTTAATTTAAACTTGTTTCGCATTTACTTTTAAGTTTTTAATTTTAAAAAATAAATTGAATTTAAAATATTAAATTTAAAATCTGGCTTGGCCGAGAGCTGCCATAGTATACCATAATGCAATTCGAACACCTGGTTTCCATATTGTCATAAGGACATGGAGTGTTAGACATCTTGTTGCTTTATTGTCATTAGCAGGTACACCTTGATTTCTATATTGTCATAAGCTCGTGTATTGTTAGACACGGACGTAACTTCGTGCGTACTCCCTTACCTTACTTAGACGCTATTTCAAGAGTGGCGTGGTTTGGATTAAGGGTCTGTACAAAAGAATAGTCTAAATAACGTATCTGTTAATGTATTTTACATATAACAACACACAATACAAACATTTCACCAACCTAGTTTTTCTATAACGTATTTGTAAGCTTCGCTGAATTCCTTCGCTTCAAGATCGAGAGGATCTTTCAAATACGTTTGTAGTGATGTTCTTTCTTCAATGGTCAGGAAATCATTTTCCACGACAATAAGACCTGATTGCCTCACGACTTCTTCAATTTAAGCAATGTCAAATCAAAATCGCATCTTACAAAAATAATGTTTAAAGATGTTAAGTGATCAAGTGTTTTGGGAAAACTAAGAACAATTAAAGAACATTTTGAGACTTCACATTGAAAAAGTTAAGAACATTTGAAGGCTTTCTTCAAGTTAAGTGTTCTTGTAAAAAAAAAGTGCAATTCATTGTTCTCGTTCTAAATGTTTGACCAATGAAATCCTTATATGTTCTAATGAAAAAGAGGGAATCTGAACCTTAATTCACCAAGCAACCTGGTGCTTACCCAAACTACGCATTTCAAACATTGTCATAAAATAGATTTACCTTGGATTATTTCTTCTTTTTGTAACGCCTTGCTTATCGAGTTACTATTTTGAATTAGCTTCTCCGTGCGCACGTGTTGTAAACTTTACTACTGGGCTGGTTTCTATCCCCTTCCAAAATGTTTTCACTTGCGCACGTGTCAATGTAGTCGAAATGCATTGTGGTATACTATGGCAGCTCTGGGCCAAGCGACAAATCAAAAATTTAAAATAAAAACGTTTTTATAAAAAGAAGAAAAAGGTAAAAGTAAAATAAATTGAAATAAAAAAGATTAAAAAAAAATGAATTAAAAGTAAAATGAATTAATGAATTAAAAAAGCGATTGAACAGAGTTTTTTCGTGTGGCAGTTCTCGGCCACCATACATCTCTTCTCTACTAATTGAAATATTCTGTGTAAATGGTAGAAATTAATCCCTCATTATTTTATTGTTTTATTCATCATGTGTTGAAATAAATATGTTTTGCAGAATAAAATATATGTTTCACTGTCATAAATATAGTTCTGGATATGTTTATCACTTGAAAAATATAAGTATTATGTGTATTCGAATTTATTATGAAATTTTTCTTGTGTTATTTTTTGTATTAAAACATTTTGAAGGATGACAGGTGCTTTAATTTTACTAGTTTCGAAAACAAGAGTTCAAATGATTATGCGCAATGATGTTTACTGAAAGTGATTTTGTGAAAGCAAAACAAAAACAGTCTCGAAGCTTTTATTTCTTTACCTGTTATTTTTTTTAGGAGGATGTTTTTCTACTAAAATTTAGCTTGTCTTCTTCATCGCTCAAACCTCACAATAAATTAAAATCACTCCGAGGAGACGTATAATCTTCATCCATTGTCTTACAAATTCTGTAGAGTTATGTATGTGTGACGTCACAAATCAACAAAATATGTACAAACCAAGTGGGCTTTTGTTTGATAATGGCAGTGACCGTTATGTAATTATCCATTTTGGGGGACAAAATTTGGACACAAAAAATAAAAATAAATTGTTGTTTTTGTGATATGTAAGAATGTTTTAATTATAAAAAAAACATTAGGTAGGTTTTTTCGTTAGTTCTCCTGTAAAAAAAGTTTTTGTGACATATTTGAAAGACCATTTACTCCTCTGGAATAAAGCCTTGAGATTGGCAGATATCTTTCCAGGTATATAAACTTTCAACCCAAAAGTTAAGGTTGCACATTTCTGCTTCATTCCAATGATTGCGTCCTTTTCTTGATTTTCACCTCATTGTAATGACAACTTTAAAGATCAGGAAAGGCAGATATATTCTAACATCTAAAGCATAACCAGACTTTCTGTTAAGTATCAGGATTCATCTAGTTGTAAGATCCATGCTAATGACTAGAAATGCAAATCCAAATAATGTATAGCAAGATGTATATTTTTGAAAATGTTTGGAGGATTGGGTTTGAAGGTTTTTGATGACGTCATTAACCCATCGATTTCAAAACAGGACTCAATTTTGATCCCTAGTAGTTTCTAGTTACCTATATGTCAGTTAAAAAATTGCCAAATAACAAAAGTCAGGTAATGTCGGAATTTGTTTTGAGAAATGTTATGAACCCTAACATTCTTCACAACAAAACATGATGTAGAAATCTTGCGTTGAAAATTGCATTTGCTTGTTTTTTGCTTAATGAGAAACATGCTCATCTAGGGGCTGTTTAGAAGATCTGTTTAATAAGGCTACCAAAATGATTCTAATAAGATTTGAAAATGTATTTTTATGTATAGTGATTGGGAAAATGACAGACCAACATGCACCCATACACACCAGGAACCCTGGGATTATTTTATGCTGGTGATGCAATGGCCACAAGCTCAATGTGAAATAGCTAATGTGAGTGAAATAATACCTTTTGGAAATTAATTGATTAGGACAGTAGAAACTGAGACATATTTGTTTTTTGGTAATTCGAAATTTGAAATTGCTAAAATTGTATAAAATGATTAAACATGTAAAATTAATTGTGGAAATTTAAATGTGGAAAAAGGAAAACTTTGCCGTTCAATCACTAACATATCCTTTTGTTTGAGCTAGAACTCTATTTGCGTTATTAGAAAAAAAAGATCATATACTACCAACATTGAGTACACAAAATAAAAAGTGTAGTACTTTTAACCCTCACATACCATGTGCACAACAATGTCCTTCATTATCGATAACCACCTTAATTTGGAAAACACTGTTGCAGTGCTATATTTAGGCATTTTTCTGTGAATATTATATCAAGTTTCGAGGTAAGCTTAATTTTATCTGAAAGACTGACTTAAATTTGATCACATTTAAGGTTACTGGCCACCACGAGTGTGTTATTCCCCCAGTGGTGAAAGGTTGGACCATTCATGGTTTATGGCCATCAGGTGAAAGCAAAGATTATCCATTCTGTTGTCATTTGTGGCATTTTGATGTCAATAAAATACAGGTTTCATTTTTTTTTGCATAATCTTTTCAAGATGTAGTACTGTATTCTCTCTATTTGACGCCATAGGCGTTTAATTAATTTTCGAGATTTTAGGGTGGGCGTTAATTGGAGATAGGCGTTAATTAGAGAGTGGGCATTTATTTAAAACAATTGAAAGTTTCAAGTAATAGATTTTATTTTCTTAAGAAAATCATTTAAAAAATCTTAGATTTCTACAAAATCATCATCATCCTCGTCTGTCTTGATCCATTATGTTGAATTTAATATTTGCTTCTTCGATATCGGAGTCCGTTGCGAATGGATCCTCATTGAGGCTCTGGTCGTTCAACAGAGTCATTTGATCAGACTTGTTGTACCCGCAAAGTACGATTGTTACACATATTGCAAAAGAACCACACTGGTATTAGATGAAGAACTGTACAAGCAAAAACAAAAATAAAAAAAAATAAAACTACAGAACGTTTCCTTGCTTTTCTTGATTTGAAACTTTTGTAACTGTCTACTTATCACTAGAAATATATATAAATATACTAAACGTTTACACACTTCGTCCAAATAATTAGAGAGGGGGCGTTAAATAGAGAGAATACATAATATAAATCGTAAATTGTTTTTAGGACCTTCTGCCAGATTTAGAGAAATATTGGCCTAATTTGTATGCTGATACTGAAGATGATTCTTTTTGGTAATTATGTTTTTACGTAAAATGAAAAAAAAAAGTGCCAGTTTTAATATGCCTAATCTTATTATATAAATGATGAACTCAGGCTTTGATATGCTCAAATGTGTCACAGGGTAGAACTTGGAAAACCTAGAGAAATGAACGTTTTTTGAAAAGCAAATGCTAATGGGAATATAATTTGTTTTTTACCTGCAAGTATCTTCCTAATTCTCTGTTCAATTTTCTGAAAATAGTAAAAATCACAATTTTGGATTACCCACCAAACCCTCTTTTTCTGTGGAATATCTACAAATAAGCTGTTAAATTTCGCTTATACAAAATTGTACAAATATATTTTACAAACATGTTATGTTTTCTAACACAGGTGTTTCAACTAGGTAATATAATCTAAAAAAAATTGCTATGAAATAGAAGAGCATCCTACCTTTCTGTGATTTACTTTTTTTCTAGGCGACACGAGTATGAGAAACATGGTACATGTGCAGCTAGTGTACCTGGTTTTGAAGACGAGCACTCTTTTTTCCAACAAACATTAACTCTTCGATCTAATTATACACCTATGGCGTATGTATCTTTCAACATTTGGCAATGATGAAGATGCATGTTTGTATAAGCAAGAACGAATTCATATACACATTTCTTTATATATAAGAAAACCGTTTTTTGACCTGAGGCTCAATTTTCTTAGTAAAATACCTGAATTTAGGCTCAAATTTTCTTAACTTTTATATTAATTTTTGTTATTTTCTGGATAAATCTTGTTAGGATGTATATTTGACTGAAAAAAAACTTGATTGTGTTATGTTTTGAAATTATGGTGATTTAGTAACTGTAAATGTCAATATCAAGGTCTCCAAAAATTGGATCTTAACATGACGAGGCTTGTGATTTTCTTAAAAAATTTTTAAGAATTTGAGGCTCATTTTCTTATAAATTTTTTTTCTTATAAAAAAAAACGTGTCCTTGTGACTCCACTCGTTCTTATTCAGTTATGCTGTATTTATTTTAAAATTCCTGCAGAAGACCTGAAATGTTGGGTTAAGGCCTGGTACATTTATCACCTTATGTTGATAATATCCTGTCATAATTTTTAGTGTTCTTGAGAAGAATGGTATAACTCCTAGCACTGACCCTTACAAGGTATTTTTTTATTTTTTGTCAAAAAGATGTAAGCTGGCATTGCTTGTATAACAGCAATATTCTTGTTGCTTTTGTTAATATCTTGCTAAATAAATCACCAAAGGAATGATGCGCAATGATACTTATTGTAATTAATTCTTGTACTGCTTTTAGCTTTCTGACATCATAAATGTGATTGATAGTGCTTATGGTGTGAAAACGTGTGTTGAATGTGGGTACATTAAGGTGTGTTAGTGTTATTTTTTATTTACTGTAAATTTTGTTTTTGAAGTTCTAGTGTAACTTTAAAGCTGTCCATACACACAGCCAAATAAATAAAAGTGGAAGTAAACGGAGATATCGATCTGTAGTGGCCAGTTATGTAATAACAAAAAGTAAAGTAGACTACCAAAATGTCCTTAGTATACTAATAAATTGCACAGTTTATAAGGCTAGTCGAATGTATTTATAGGAATCACAGACACAGTTACTCAGTGGATTGTATGTTTGCTTGACGAAAGACCTTCAACTGAAGAATTGTACTGATTGTGAACATGCATGCTATGATGACGAAGATGTGTATTATCATCCACTACATATGTGATTTTTTAAGCGCAGAGATGATTTTATGTATGATGGAAGGCTTTGATTAAACGTTCATTGTACTCAGCCCTGTAGGACAGTGTGTATTAAAACGCAAAACCCAGTTTTTTGTTGAAACAAAAAATTGACTAACTCGTGTTTTTTTTACATAAAATTCTCGGTTAAAACTGCGAAAATAACGCAACGAGCGAAAATAAAAGTAAATTTTCGTGTTTCGTTACATAGATATGGTAAAAGGAATTTCTCGAGAATTTCTTCGTGTTATATTACTTATTGAAAAATTAGCATAGGTAGGTTACGGTAGTGGCGCCAACATAAGTCGCCAGTTAAGTTGTTAAGCTGCAGGGTTGACTGAATGGGTTTTCTTGTTAGGATTCTTAAAAGTTTCGAAAGCCTTGTTTTAAAAAAGATTGATGGAAATGTAATGTTTAATTGAAGTTTTACCATTTCATTGGCAATTTTTTGCAGAACTTTTCATAAGGTGCTTGGACAAATATTTTATATTTAGAAATTTAAATGTACCAAAAAAAGGACTCTTAACCCTAACCCTCTCTATTCCACAGTTTATTGATATGAAGATACGAGTCTGTTTCATACCAGCATCAGAGCAATTACTTTAGCGTTTTTATAATAACTTTTGTTATGCAGTGAAGATGGAATTTACTCGACTTTTCTGAGTTATTGTAATTTGTATAAAAAACTAATTGGTTTATAATCTTAGCAATTTTTTTCTTATTTTTATTTACAAGAAATGTTTTGTGTTATTTAGTGTTTTTGTTTTACTTGACCCTACTAAGAGGAACTCAACTAAATGTATTGGAAGTTTGTGATTACTGTAAATGTTCTAGTAAACGCCCGTCTCCAATTAACGCCCAATTTATTTGTAATGACTTCATAATGAGAGTTATAGCTATGTCAAGAACTAAATACTTGAATTTCTTTTGTTCTAATAAACGCCCAGTTGTATTAAATGGTCATGTCCGATAAAACGCTGGGTGTTTATTAGAGCATGTACTGTATATATTTCGAAACGTTGATTTCAACACTAGGTCTAAATAAAATCTAAAAAAAAGTTAAAACCGTTATATAAATTCATCGACACATTTTCTACACACTAGCAAACTAAAATTTCTTTATGACTTTTATTTTACAAAAAAAAATATCGTCAGTTTAGAAAAGGCCAGAGTTCTCGTTCTCTCAGGAAACAACATCAAAACAACCTATGATCAAAGCTTATTATTATTTGTGTCGACTGCTAGGTGTCGACTGCTTTGAGCCTTCGGGGTTCGGGGTTCATAAATCGCAGAGGTGGCCCAAATTATATTTACACTGCTTTCAGATCCAACTTTAAGGGCGCATAGAGGAAGCTTCTTGATGTCTAAATAATTTCGAGAAAGTTACTTAATGATCATATTTTATTATTTTGTTCTTCCTAATTGAATATTTTCAGTCCAGCTATGTTGTTTTGTCTTTGGGTTATCCTCTCGTTCCTCCTTTGCATAGCATACAGATCTACCCCAAGGTGATGGCCAACACTCGTGTTGATATCATTGTGACTGCGGAGTAGGGGTGGGGGGATAGAAAAGTAGGACAAAAAAAGGTAGCTACAATGGGATAAAGATCCAACTAAACTTAATTTAAAACTGAGGAAGCAAAAACAAAGGGGAAATTAAAGAGACAGGAATGTTTTGGTTACCCTGGCTGATTACATCGCTATAATTTTGGAAGTTGATACTGTGAGTAACGTTACTCTATAGCCCCTGTTTTTAATGAAATCCTAGCTATTCGCAGCTGTGATTCCGTCTCTTAGATAGACAGACGTACAATATAGACTATAGTCTTTAGATGGGAAGAATACACAGGTTCGCCGGTCATAAGATTTTTACCCGTCACAGTAATTCAAAAGTAAAACACAAAAATTAATCGCTATTTGGTTTGGTCTTGAGCGTTAAAATGTCATATTTTGCCAGTATTTTGCCATCAAGTAAAGTTTAGGCTTAATTTTGTCGTATTGTCTCATAGTATGCTATGTCCGTCAATTAACTTGATAAAAAACAAAAGATAAAAAAATTGAAGAAAAATGGTATAATTCTTTTCTAGGGAAACTACCTTAATAAGATAAAAAAAATTTCTTTCGATTTCTTTTATATTGTTTATTCTTGAATTAAATTTGACAAAGAAGTATGACTGTATGATTAAAAATGTACCTAGTGTTAGATTTTCACCTCAAAATATTTGAGGACAATAAAGTAATATGTAAATAAACAGTCGGCGCTGGATACCACGAACTCTCAGGGGACCGACGAAAATGTTCGAGATAGCGGATAGTCGAGATATCGAGCGTCGAAGGCTTTTATAGTTCCAGATACCCGTACTTGTTTACGACAGTTTACGTTCTGGATTAAATTGTTTAACCCAAAACGAGGAACAGAAAAAGGACAGAATATATGAATTTCTCAGCCAATGTTTTTACCTCGAGCTTCCGCTTGGTAGCCCTTTTTGAAATAAGAAGTCCCAAAAAACCCAAATTGTAAACATTCGAAAGTCTCTTTCAAGTGTCGATCGAACTTTTTATAAAATCGAATATTTTTGTTCGAAAAATAAGGGTAAAAGTTCGAGATAACGTGATAAAATGAGCTGAATGGACCAAAAAAATAACGGAGTTCGAAATATTATAGAACGTAATTTTGCCTACAAGAGATTGCAATGACTGAAGGAACCGGAAAAAGTTCGAGACAGCGAAAGTTCGAGATAACGGGTATTCGAGATATCGAGCGTCGACTATAAAAAATTATAATTTTCAATCCCTGTACAGCATTTTAAATTACCCAAAAGTATACCGCTCAAATCATGTAGCACACCCAAATTTTGTGTATATGTTATATATATTTGAGTATATATTTTGTGTATATATCTCGTGTACATTTTTAAAAACGTTTTATCGGATTTATCTGAATTCCCAGTTATAATACTATAATCTAGGAGGGATCCTCCTTGCTTTAATTAAAGACTTTTGATACTTTTTTATGTGGTTTTACATTTAGATTGTCCCAAATGAGTCGTTGTCGTACCTACAGGACATTTGATGCATTTGTTTATCCCAATGTTTTTCTTGTATGTACCCTTCATGCAAGGAGTGCAGCCATACCATTTCTCGTCTAATTGGTAACCTGGTAAACACGTTTCGCAGTAGTATCCATGTAATCGTGAAGTAGAACCAGTTGGACATGCTTTGCAAGGATCTTTTCCACTAGCTAACATATCTATCTTTTGATCAAAGTACATGTCTTTCTGATGACAACAACTCGTGTTCGTCTGAGGTTGCTTCATGGTCTGTATGTATGCCACATTTTTACTTTTCCAACAGAACTCAACTTTTGCTTTTAAATAAAACATAGTTGTCGAACAAGGAATTATCTTCCTCACTGGGGAGTCGAGCACGATTTTCCAATTCGCCGTCAAAAGAGGATAAAGAGGACCCTTTAGAGATCCCTGGTTGTTTAGACAGATCGGTTTGAGATACTTTTTGCAGTATGGAATGTTGTAAGGGTGGTCTATACGTTGGCTGCAATGTCCACCTTGGTTTTCGTTGTATGTTGATGTAATCTGCAGACCATCTTGGAATTTAAACAAACGGTTATTTAATTTGTTTTCCAGTAGAGATAACGTTGTATGCACGCGATATTTGTGAACACTGTATGATGGTGGAAGAAATACATCTAAGCTCTTCAAGAAGAAAGGACCTTGTGCTTTCTCACTCGGTATAATCCAACCGTGTTCTACCAACCATTGACTTCCAGGAATTTGAAATGTGGAACTTCCACCGTTCTTATCAGTTTCGTTTAAAAGGGTTACGAAATTAACTGCCCCTTGTATAGGATTGATGTTGCTACTCTCTGATACTTTTGTAGGTATGGAGACAAATGCAGATCTTGTATGGCACGTGTTGCAATCACACATGTCCTTGTCTTGGTTGTAATGAATGAGAAGTGCTGGATCATTATCCGGATTTGCTCTCATTTTCTTGCATACTTGATCTTCCTCCCCATGATTCATATAAAAAATGTAATCACACAAATTTTGAATGAGCATGACTTTATGAAATCTAAGCAACAATAGAGATCGCCATTGCGTTATGTTTCTCTCCAACTGATTTTGTAGGTTTGTATTCAATACATGCACTAGGCTTTCTGCACCATTCTCAGCAATACTTGCCCTTGCAATTGTTGCAAAGGTATTGAGAATCTGTTTTTGGACTTCAGCAAGTTTTACGTACATTATTTTCACTTGCTCTAGTTTAGATTTAATTCTTGGACATCTGCCTTCTGTAGCTTCTTTCAACGCCTGATTGAATCCCAGAACAGATTGTGGATTGAGAAGTAAATCACACGACATATCCACGAGATGTTTCATTGCAGAAGCATAGTCCGCCAACTGTGCATCACTTACAACTGGTTTAAATGTAGAATATGCTTCTAAGAACTTATGGCTGTCTTCTTTTTGGAGATTAAAATCTTTTGTTGAATTGAATATGCTTTCAATATTCCTGTAGACAACTTTATTTTTGTTTGTATTCGCAACAACCACTGTTGCCACGCTTTCCATTCGTGGCAACGCCCTTCCCAACGCAAGTTGAAGGTGTTTATTAGTTACAACATGCTTTTGGATTTCAACAATGGCACTTCCTATAGAAGAAGGATCTCTGAAAAGCCATGTTAGCGGATTCACTTGTAGTACAACTTGCAAAGTAAAATGCGATACCAGTGAAGATTGATCAATTTTTATCTGTTTGAAGACTGAATTTATAATGAATGCCAGATCATCTTGAACCTGCTTTTGAATTTTTTTGATGTTGTAGATTGCCATGTTCAAAGTAACATGAGCCGATTTCAAATCGACTTTTGCCTTTTCTTTATCAAACACTGCTAAATTTCGAAAATATTCCGCTAACTCTTTTTGTGTCTTTCCAAACCTATCTCCTAATTTTGTTATATCGTTATGGACATCGGCAAACTTTTTAGCAAAGAAATTGTGTTGCAAGAGACCACGATAATTTATTCTGGTCTGCAAATTAGCGATTGTGTATTTGTTGTTTTCATTCCCCATATATGACATGGCCTCTGTTAAGAAAGAATGAAGAGCACAATAGTCTTTTGGTTTATCCGTACCGGTGCAATTCCAGCGACCGCACGCAGATTGAAATGCTTTCATCGTATTGTTTAAAGCTTCTCTAATATCATCACTTGTTCCAGAAAACTTTAAGTTTTTAAACACTTCTAACAATTCTTGTGAACTACAGCCCTGACAATGGACTTGCGCGATACTTTTAGATGGACAGCTTCCTAGCAATGTATGTTTGCAGTCAGTTATGTCACTTTCATTACCCATGCAACGAACATTAGTCATAATAAATCTTTGTACTGTTGAATGGGGGTTTGACAACGTGGATTGCATCGATTTGAAGCCTTCTCCGAAGAGTTGCTTGCAGACAACGTTTGAGTTTAATGCATTCCAACCGTCATTGCAAACGGGAGACTCGCTGATATAAACATTTCCTTGATAGTTTTGAATTCCTTGTCGTAATTCTGTTGTCTGAGGATCCAAACATGTGACTCCTGCAACATTTGTTGAAAAGCAAAAGTTTATAATAACATGTTGACATTCTCCAAGATGCTTTTCTGTTCCATTACATCTGACGTTGGTCATCAGAAACTTAAGCATTGTTGCTCCCCACTTGCCTGACCTCCAAGCCGTTGCTTTTGTGGCTTCTGAATATCCAAGCGTTCGACATACTACCTTTGCATTGTTGTCGTTCCAGTTCTGATCACAAACTGGCCTGCCAAGGACGTACACGTTTCCACAAGCTCTCCTCTGTCCAACTAAAGAGCAAATTTCTCTCGTAATCTTTGTTCCATAATCTAAGATTTATTTTATTCATAAAAAATAAAAATAAAAATAAAAAGGGATCCTCACTTGTTCTGCACCCCAATAAAGAAGTGGTTTCAATGATTCTCTGTGCAGTGTTCTTATCCGTGATCTTGCATCCTCTTTCGTCCTCCCACCATCCACAATCATTATCACCATCACATCTGAAACTTTCATAAATACATTTTCTCCTTGGTGCGCACCAGAACTTACCAGGTTTGCATGGAGTTTTACAGTGCTTAGTTCCTATCAACACAGAAGCACATTCTGTAGGACCATTCATAAACTTACATGTACATGATCGCTGTTCCCTGAAAAAAATAAGATTTGTCTCGTTTTATTGACAATCAAGTTGGAACACGTAAATGATGACGATAGTTGATCCTTTAAAAGTCAATACTGTGAATACAATCGATTTTTAATGTCTGGGGCAAATGGTATGAAAGATTTAAATATTAAAAATTAAGTAAATGGAACACTTTAGATTACTGGTAAAACAACCAGACAATTTATTATAGTGTCAAAGCATTTATAGTGTAGCTGAAAAAACAAGATGTTGAGGCTGGGCAAATCGACTATACTTTGCTCATATTGTCCTCGAATAAATATTGCTATATGAATTCCACATTTGTAACGTGAAATGAGACTATGTGAACGGGTTTTTTGCGTACCTTATGGAAACCTCACACAAAGTGGTATCTACCCATCGCCAACCTCTTTTTGCGGCATGTTCTTGTAACTCAGTGACGTCACATGCAGTTTCTTCGCAACATTCGTGACGTAGCGATCTTGCAGCCGAAGAAGAATCAAGAAATGACAAAGCTTTTTTTGAAGCAAGGAATATATCACGTGATCCAACTTGATTTTTATTTTCAACCTAAAAAGTCATGAAAAGCAGTTAAATGTTTCATTCTTTGAGTCTTTCATAACATCAAAACTTACGTAGTTCAAATTTTTACAGGTTGTCAAGCTTCCCACATCATACTTGCGTAATACTCTGCGCCTTCAAATGGTGCTTTGTGAGTGCGACCACACCACGCGTAGATATTTTACTTTTTGACTTGTCCAACCTCGTCACCAGTGTTTCCTTTCCATTTTTTTAAACATTAAGGCATCCGAAAAATAAAAAAAGGCCTGAGGATGACATTTTCACTCACCTTTTTGAAGCAAGTCACAAGTAAAACAGAAGACAAAATCCAATTTATAATATACATGTTGAGAACGTCCTGTTTAATTCTTCTAGTGAGTTTTCCAACCAAGAATTGTTTCATTGTATGTATTTACTCACATGTTAGTTTTTTGTTTAGTTCACCTGACAGCTGTTTTATTTTCGTGTTTATTACAGGGAAGCTGTTTCTCGTTTTATTCCAGAATTTCCTGAACGATTGATAGCTTTTGCAACCCCTGTCAATTCGAGGTTATGGAGTCCACACTTTGCTTCCATCATATCGCGTATTTCATTCTTATAGCTCTTTATAAAGAGATCATTGCATGAACCAAGTATGAATAAAATTAAGAGATTCACATTCCATGTTGGCTGAAATACTGACTATGACTGTCGTTTAATGAAAATTTTTGCATTTTGTAATCTCTAGATCCTAGAAAAATGCCTTCATTGCATAGGTTCACAAGCTACTTTGTACCCACACCATTAGAAGCCTAATTTTATGCACTCAATGGCCAACGCGGAGGACAATCCTAGGTATCATGTTGAAACCATGTGAAATGATTCTCTTTCTTCTTCGTGGGTTCGTAAAAGAAAACGAACACTTTATTTTGTTTACGCAGCAGTAATTCACAACTCGGAGTGGGATTTTGGGATATAGGGTGATCAGGATATGTTAGGCTCAAAACGGGAGACTTCGATCGATTCGTTAACCTAATGCTTAACACCTAGTATCAGGTTCAACATAGCCTAGTTTTAGATTGGATACCTTATAGAAAAGAGGGAGGTAAAACAACCTCGTCAAAATTGTCATAAAGTCGAAATGCGAACATTGTATTTTGTCAAAATTACATCGGATATTAACTTCGAACCAAGGTTCTGCCGTGTTTTTTTAAGGCACCAGGTTCATCCTCGTAGCACAAGATTGTTACAGGTCCTGGGTTCGAAGTTGTATATGCTATATGTATATGTATAAGCACCACTAGCTCCGTCATGTTTTATAAGAATCACCAGGGTTGAATCAGCAAGAATTGAAACACAAACTGAGAATCATCAATTAGAATAGATTGTGTTTGAAATAGGTTTCCATCCTCGTCCCCAGGTCATTTGAACCGTGTTTTGTTATTACGGAGCAGTCAAATTCATTAAATAGGTAAAATGCCGTGGGAACGAGGTTGAAAGCTATCTTCGCCATCTCTTTCTTAGCCAAAGCCGGTTTCTGAGCATGGCATATTTTGAATGTGCTTTTTAGACCCAAAAGACCCTTACAAGCGTATTATAAGCAACATGAGGCAACCTCGTCCCCAGGGTCTTGTAACCCCTGAGCCGTTGTTACAGAGTGGCCGCTATGAAATTCATTAAAAAAGGCAAAATACCCTGGGAACGACGTTGAACATGAGGCTCAAATCTTCCAAAAAATGGACAGACTTGTAGGGCACAGCAACTTAAGCAATACCAAGCCTCCGTTAAAAAAATGTATTTGTGTCAAAAATTTACTCATCAAAAACGCGTGCAGTATGAATCTTATAGCAAGGAGTGTGCATAAGTAACACCGAAAAACCTTATCCCAAATCTGCCACAAAAGTGCAGCGCTGTTGAGAAGCAAACAGGCATGAGCACTAAGTTGACCAACACATCTATCTCAACACGAGGTATAAAAACAAATGTTTCATATTGGCATACTCTTGAGATGGACAACACACATGTACTGTCGAAGCAGATCGTTGACGTTAGAAAATGCCATAGGAGCATTCATTTTAGGTACAAAGCCTGTTTTTTTTTGTTTTCTAAAATCTACATTAATCGTACTAACTTTTTTTCACGTATTAAAAAAACTCTATGTCGCGGTAATTCTCGCGCAAGTTAAAATACCACCCACAAATAAAGGTAAAAATCGACAATTGTTTTTGACAAAATATAGTTGTTTCTTTTATGTAAAGAAACAACTTTTTACGCGTTATTTTACTGTAATAGCGAACTGTTTTGCGCAAATGCGCGAAAATTCGCGCAATTATAACGCAGTAATCATTGCGAGACACAAGACACAAGAAACATAGCCAACACAATTATTTAAAAGTACGTTGTTTCATTGATTGATTTATTTATTTGTTTCTCTCCATTATTTTCCATTAATCACAACTACCAACAATAATTACGCCGTTAAAAAATAATTTGACGTCCAAACTCGTCGGCGAGTATTTATTTACAATTCAAACAAACACGAATATTACACTATGCTAGTTCAGAGTACAAACACCTCGAACCCACTCCCTCTTGTTTTCGTAAACAAAATAAAAACAAGGAGATTTGGGTTCGAGTTGGAATACAAAATATATATTTCTTACAATAAACCAGGAAAAAAATGACGCGCACGATTTTTATGCACTTTTAAAATCGTCTCCATGCTCATTCGGCAAATGTAAAAAACGACATGGGAATGGAAACGAAGTTAATGAAGGTGGAGATATTAATAGCCGACTAAGACTTCAAGTTATCGTTAAGCTGGATAATAACTCACCAACAAAATGGAACTAAACGGAACAAAAATACAATTTTATTGGTTATTCAGCTAATTATTATAGTTTCTTCCTGTTCGCAAGAAAAGTTAAAATAAGTTCAACTTTTAGTTTGAATCAGATCGAAGCGGGTAAATTTTGTCAACCAATCAAATCCAAGGAATTACAACAGTTCAATAAGTTTCGTACTTCAGTGGAAATTCAGCTTTAGCTTGAGAAGGAATAAATTACCAAAATCAGATTGAAAACTTTCACGCGACAGGTGACTGATAAGAAAATTGTTTTGGACAAAATGCAGAGTAATCGAGTCGCGCATCAAGCGCATGATTGGTACACTTACATCAAAGCTGGACGAGCGAGGAAATGTGATAACAAAAACGTTATACAACATCCTAGACTGAACAAACTTCATAAAAAATGAAAGAACAGTTTAAATTTTCAAACAGTATAATTTATGAGTGCATAATTATTAAAGGGACATAAAAACGAATGCATACATTAATGATATATTTATAGATAACGACAGCGAATCAATAATTTTTGTAAATTTAAAGAAACTTTAAAGTAAGTGCGGCCACGGAACATCGCTTCATGTTTCACGTAGTAAATGTGACAACGTGAAATTTTAATGTCAAAATCTTTTACAGTTAAAAAAAAAATCTCGCAAAATAGCAAAATTAATTGCCCGCAAAATCTGGATCAGGCTCTGAAGAATGAAATTTTAAACCGCGAATTCGTAACTTTTTGACTTGTTATTTATCCCTACCAAACCGTTCACCATTTAATGTTTTTGAAAATAATCCAATGTATTCTTGAAGCAAATGTTTCCAATAGTGGTTCATCGCGCATGCGCATGTAAGATTACTCACTTAAGCATGATATTATAAATGGGTATCGTCGGACCTTTGTTGAAATTTATTGGCGCATATAACAAATATATAAAATCATTTTAACAAGAAAATAACAAAGGAACGACTCCGTTTGATCCTGAACAACACATGTAGCCTAGTTTCTTCAAAACGCGTCATGAAGGCAGGTTGACAGCAATTGGTTGATTCATCAATATCGGTGCACAGTAATCTTCAGTGGACACACTTGAAAGTTCGGAAAAGCTAGTAGTCGTTTCACCTAAAAATAACAATTGAGTATGACCACACAAGATGTCATATAGAGCTGCGAAATGTTCTTAATCGGAACAGAATCGATTTGTACCTTATCGGTAAAAAAGGTCGCTAAAAAGTGATTGCGTATTTTTGCCAGATAAGTTTTTTCGTCGATTTTTTCTTTTTTTCTTTTTAATTCACAAAATACTTTAAGAGGATACGAAGGTTCGATATTAAAATATTGTATAAAAAGAAGAATTTTTATTTCAAAAACTACTTTTCTTTGAAAATTAATGATAAATTTTTTCGATTTTTCGATGTTAATAAAATTTTGTCGGTATAGAGTGACTTACGTTTGTGCAAAGAACAAATATTTTAAGCCTACTTTTATCTTCCCGATAAGGTTTTAGATTACAACTACCAACACATTAGTCTCATCACAGTCTCATCACACATAGAGTACTCAACTCCATGTGTTATAGGAAGCTTTACAGGAGAGAAAACGTTATTCATATTTCAAGCTTTTATGTAGGGCCTATAGAAAAACATTGCCATTTGTTCCCCCACTGGTAGTTTACTGAACTTTGGAAGAAGTTACCTCCATAAAATGTTAATTTGAGCATAATAATAGAACAGACTGTAACATTATTAATACAAATTCTTTAACAACAGATTTCAAATTTAATCCTTGCAAATATTAACAAAATGAAAATAGTTCTGATTGAACATTGAAACCTAAAAGTGCTGACATATCTCTGACATACCAAATAAAATGCTGATATTCCTGATATTTTGACAATATCTTGGAAATTCCTGACAATTCCAAACTTTCCTCACATTCCAGACAGGGTGGAGAGCCTGTATTGCTTTTCTAGTAATTGAAGTAAAAATATCACCTGTAGAATTGTCTTCTGAATACAGTTCATCCGTATTCTCGCGTGTATTCACTGACTCTTCGTCATTTCTCTCCGTGTAGGAGGGTTCTGCTTCAGATAATGTATTGTAACTTGGCTCACTAGTAGCGCTGGAACATTTTATATCAACATTGTTCTCTAGTATTTCAGCAGATGTATTGCAAACAATTTCACTGGATAGTTCGTCAGAACGAGAACGTGATGAGTCTTCCGCAATTACAGGAGAGGGAAAACTATTTGAAGAGACAACAGGAGAAGAAGAGTTACTCTCAACTACATTTAAGTCCGTCACGCCTTCTACATGTTTTGCTACGTCATCAGTCACGTCGTTGTCTAAATTTGATTCCATATTAGTAGGTTTCGCATCAGTTGAGGACATTGTCTCTTTATTTGCTTCGTCAATTTTTTCTATAAAACTAAATTCTTCGTTATCGGAATGTTCGGTAGTTTCAGGCGTTTCATTAATTTCGCTATTCTTTTTACTGTCGTCAGCCGGTTTAATCGCAACAGCTTTGGTTTCTACTTGCTCCACTATCGGAGCACTGGTTTCTACATGTTCCACTATCGGAGCACTGGTTTCTACTTGTTCCACTATTGCTACTAGTTCAGCCGGCTTAGCAACTACGTCATTCTTTTCTTTTGAAATCTGTTTCTTTAATTTATGATCGATACTTGCGACATTGGTTGCAATTTTATTAGCTACACCGGAAGTGAGAGTATCGAGAATTTTAGTCACAGAAAATCTTGACGTGCGCTTCCCTACAACCGGGTCCGGATTTTTTCTGCCAGGATCGGATTGTGATCTTCCACGTTTGGCTTCGAAAACGGATGCGACGGACTTGCCCAACGATTCCGTTGTTGTGTTGTCGCTACTGGCTGTTGTCTCTTCCATCGTCTTTATCGGTAGCTCCTTTTCAAACTTAAATAGCTCCTTTCCTGGTTCCTCACCATCCACGGAAGTACGTTCGCCAGGGCTAAACGGAGTAATGTCTTGTTTCGAAGTCTCTGGATGAAAAACGTCATCGCCCGAAATAGCATCGCCAATCTCACTGGATGAGGAAACAGTCGTACAATCGCTGCTTATGGACGATAGGGAGGCTGAAAGACTTTGATGAACGAGCTTTTTGTTTCGGTGACAAAAATTGTAAATATCGACCAGGACAGTCTGCATAACAGCTTCCATGCCCTACAATAACAAGAATTATGAATTACTTCACAAATTTTTATCAGACAGCAAAACAGAAAGGATCTACTTCTCAACTTCACTTTTTTAGGATTCTAGCAGGATGCGTATCACGTGACGTGCCAATCAGGGTAAACACATCACGTGACGTGTCATTCAGGGTAGACACAGACGTCTAACGGTCAAACTTTACACAAAGCACTCCGTTAAAACCTGTTTTTAGTTTTTAGCTGAAGTACTGAAATGTAGCTCAAACACGAAGCTAAGAAATTCGTTTGTTCATAGAATGACAAGAAAAAGATTGTCTGGCATTTATGTTCTCCTGCAAAGCGGTTTTATCAAATTCATGTGTGTAAACAATCAGACTTCGTCATAACATGTGAGAAATCCCCATCCCAAGTAGTAAAAGATATTCCAAGAAACCTGATATGTTTTTTAAGGTGTAATGCGGAACTAAGGCGAAAAATGTTTCTGGTTCATAGTTCAAAATGGCTACTTTATAAGCAATTGCCACGCTTCTAGATGAACATGTAGTAAACATATAATAGTAAAGGTGGTTTAATAGGCGCGTCATAATTGTGTCGTACACACAGTATCAAGTTCAGCTTCGAGGGGTTGTCAAAAATGAAAGTTAGAAACTCCTTTTTATTGTTTAGTACTATCACTTTTATTTTATTTCAATTATATACGCCCATCGTTTCAGTTTTCCAAAAGGCTGAGAAATTTATTCCAATACAAAACTTTAACTTATCATAGATTATCTTTAATATCTGACTCGGCTCTTGATTTCTCTTATAACTGGTAAAAAATAACACCAGGTTGATCAAACACACTCAAATAAAGTAAACATCAGTATCAAATCTAGTTTTATGTGGACACTATTTCCGGTTTCTTCTATTTTCTTTCCGAAATTTTTGAAAGAAAACAA
Source organism: Hydractinia echinata (assembly GCA_030067915.1). Lineage (NCBI taxonomy): Eukaryota > Metazoa > Cnidaria > Hydrozoa > Anthoathecata > Hydractiniidae > Hydractinia > Hydractinia echinata. The sequence goes on from JASGCC010000082.1 coordinate 860,725, forward strand.
GGCAACTAAGAAGCTTCCACCTTATTTTTTGATCACAGACACAAAATCATTACCGGTTCCTTCTTGATGTCTTTATCCAAATCCAACCTCAGCAGTGAATGGTTCACTTTTAAAGCCATTGAAAACGCCATCAGACCAGCAGTTTGTATGTTGTTTTCACGAATATCTATTCTTGTTATTGAAAGACTATCGGCGAGCACTTCGGCTAATGCAACAGCACCTATGGTGCCAAAAATAAACATACTGTGAACACTCCTCAAAATTGGTTAACCCTGTCCAAAGCATAACAAATATATTTTTCGTGCAGTGCAATTTTTTAATAAGAATCAAGAATTTAGCTTAAGCTTGAACTGTTCTTACTTTTTTCACATCTTGCTTGAAACTTTTCTCATTTTATTCTTATATTTTGAGCATTATTATTTATTTCACGGTACAAATTTCGCAAAATTGCAACAATTCATTCTGCGAAAATGTCTGCTTTGAAAAAAAAATTCTGCCTTGCTATTGGCTATATTTTGCAGCCATTTCAAGCCTCATTGCTCTTAGAAAAAATGTCAACAAAAAAGTGTTAATAAGATAGAAAGTAGCGTCAGAAAAGCAAGTACTGGAATATATAGAAAAGAAGTACATTCAAAAATAAAGATGACAGGTTAATATTACCGATCAAGTTGCCTGAAAACAAACTGTATAATGGAATCTATAGCAACCCGGAATTTCTGATAGCACATTTTTTTGTCTAACTTACCTTCACTACCGAGTTTAGTATTAAGAAATCCTAATTTGCGTAGTGATTTGTTTTTTATCAGACCACCTTTAAGTTTCTGTAAGCCTAAATCCCCAATGCGATTTTGACCAAGGTTAAGAGCTTTCAAAGAAGACGTGTGTACCTAAAAGCAAACCAAGAAGTATCACAATTTGTTCGGATGAATCAGGTCTGAAAAGTCGCAGAAAAAGGAAGAGGTTTATATCCACTCACCAGACCCTCGCACAAGTAACCCATCCCTTCATGCGTCAGTCCGTTGTTCCACATGATTAACGAACAAAGACCGCCAGAAGACTGTTCTGCTTGATCAGACAATCCATTCCCTATGTGCGCTAACCCAATATCCTGAAGTTAAGCAAGACAAAATTGAATAGAAGACTTAATTTCATATTCACTCGGGGATTGTTACTATATTTTTAACTTTAAGGAAGAATTCAGAATCTAAGGTGTTTCAACGTTGTGGACTATAGTATAGAAAAAAAGCAAAAATGAATTTATGAAATTTGATTTTTTAAGGTCAATGTTTACAGGTTCATCTCATATGCAGTAAACCTGGATAACTTATACCTTCATTTGGTTGTTTCGTAAATCTAATAATTGCAGAGTTGTATTGTAAGTTAACATTGCACCAATAGGAGGACCATCAGTGGATGAGAGGTCGTTGTCTCCAAGATAAAGTTCTTCTAAAACTTTGTTGTACTTCATTGCAGTTGCTAAAATTGGGTTAAAAATTTTATTAATTATAACATTACTGCATATTGATGAATCTGGTATCAAAACAGCTTTGTGCATTTCAAAGCACATGGAAGTAGATTTTCACTTACTTAGAATAAGCAAAGGTCGTCCAGATAAAAATACTCCTTCTAAATGTAATATCTTGAGGCGCGGGTCAGCTTTTAAACACCTGCCAAAAGTCGGCATGGTCATATCGGTAAGTAAAGTCCTCCTGGCATCAAGATATGTCAAGATATGGGTTTTACGTAACATTCGGCATAATGCCTGCCAGCCCCGCATGCCAATTTTTGGATTGCAGGCAATATTTATTTTACATGTCGATTGATAAAATTCAACCATTTCGAGGATGGAAGTAGCTCCCTAAAAAATGTTTCAAAGTCTTAATGTGTAAAATAAATAAAGAATATCCAGCAGTAAAAGATTTTACAAGATTTATTTTTTAAAAACATTCTGGAGAACCCGATAGGTTTAAGTTTTCCCATTCCTTTTAAAGTAAAAACTGAAATTGAAACAGAGGAAGCAATCAAATTGCGATGCTGTTATAGTTTCATTCATACTGAAAACTTGTTGGAGTTAAAATCCAACTTTTAATAGTTAGCTTACATCTTCTTCCAAACTGCAATTTTCTAAGTCCAAATTCTCAAATTGAATTCTTCTAAAAATCGATTCAAGGGCTTCGCATGACTTCAGATCTAGTCTTGTTCCTAGAAATTTTGAAAATTTATAGATTCATTTCTGAGTTTATAACTTTATAGTTACAGAATGAAAATCAAATACAGATAAAAAGTTAGGATCGTTATCTTTTTATTTTATTTACATCTTTTTAAAAAATGTAGTAGTGGTTTTCATAAATTAACATCACAACGCTGTTAATTGAAATACATTTGTCTTTCTAATACTGTGTTTTTCCTGGGAACATTAGCAATCAAATATACTACACACACTAAAATCATTTGACACAAATCTATATTATAATACCCGTACATGTCTGTCTGTCACACAAAATGGTAACCGCAGTAGCGAGAGTGTGGTAAATAAAGGACAGGCAAACTCGTGAATTTATCTACGAGCCACCAACTAGTTATACAGATTATGTCCAAACATGTTGAAACAGTCCCTTATAGCATGGCTTCAATATGTTATATTTTAGAACAAAAAAAATCAATTCTGCTCTCGCCATGGAATACGTATAAGGGGGAAAACCAAAAAAATCATGCCTGTTACATTACTCATTGCAAACACTGCAGAAGCTTCAATTTAAATAATACATATCAAAGAACACTTTTTTTTTAACACTAAAAAAAAGATAATGAGTATGTTACCTCTCAAAACTAACGTCCCATATCGACATGATAAGTCAGGTATATCCTGAAAATCAAAACAGAGAGCATTTAAGAAAATACAACCACTTTTTATTTACAAAAGATAACTAAATTTGGATACGTTACTTCGTTAAAAATTCTATATTTAGGAAAACACTGTTTAAATTCCCACACAGTAATACAAACATATTTTAATACATACTCTACGTGTATCTCTTAAAAACAAAGTTTTAATAGCATGCTTTTTACACAAATTGCACAAGTTCTATCTTACCTGTATTTGCTTAATAACTTTTTCTATTGGTTTACACCGTAACTTTTGACAAGCATTTCTGTAGAATGAAATTACTTCCCCCTTTGAAGGTGTTCGAACTGAAACAAAAAATATACAAGGACATATAAAACAAATTATATAAAGGCTGAAACATTTCTTAAACAATTAAAATGCTTCTGAAGCATTTTTACAACACCTTTGTAGATTTTCCTCTGTACAGTTAGGGCTAGCGTCATATTGCCATCAATAATTCTCATCATAATAATAAAAATAATAAATTTCAAATAATAATAGTAATAAATAAATTTCAATATATATGTATAGCTGGAAGTGGACACATTGTGTGACAACACAAGTCACACAACCTAGAAAAAATTCTACAGAATACATAGATGGCGATGGACAATGGTTACAATTTTTTCATCCCTGCAGTTAAATTAGTATATAATTGTGGGATGTAATGTTTGTCCCCCTTACCAGCTTTTTGCCAGAAGTCATTTATGCCTCACACCCGCTTTCTCTTACCCACCTCAAAAATACATGAAGTATTTTTGAGGTGGGTAAGAGAAAACATAAAAGCGAACTTAAACCTTTCACTTGGCAATTTTGTAATTTATGTTAACAAAAAATGCTGGTCAAGAAATCATCTTTTTCATTGATCCACTGTCAATCAATCAATTATTATAACCAAATACATTTTTTGCAATACCCAGTGTCATTTGTTTAATGCCAGGGGTGAATTTATAACCACACACACACCAGTAACCTTATACATGCATATAAATCTGATGTTTTATCAGTATAGATGTTATATATTCCATTAATAGCACAACATCCATTACATTTAAAACATCTGCATGTTAGATTTAAAGATGGTGGTAGTACATGGGTGACATAATAAAAGAGAAAATACATTATCCAAAGCTTCAGAAATGACGAAACTGTCCCTTCAAACTTAAAAATCCTGTATGTCATTCTTAAATGACAAGAACGCATTCCTATGAACCTTTAAAATTGCCGTATTTCATTCTAAGATAATGAGGACCTGTCCCTACAATGCTTAAAGTCACCGTGTCTCTTGAATAATAGACATTGTCTGTGCAAAATGGTACTGCAAATAGCAAGACACATAAATGCAGTATAAAAAGGATGGGAGAGCCCGTGGATTTATATCCATGGGCCACTGACTGGTTTTGTTATAATAAGAGAAATCGAAACTACTAGTTTAAATGAATTCAAACTTTTATTTTCAATCACGGTAACAACTATTGAAAACAGTTGATGTGAAATGAAAGTTTTTCGCATTAGCTGTTTTTGCGTGTTATCCAGATAAGAAGATTGAATTGGCTGGGGCACTTGGAAAGAATGGAGGAGGATAATTGGGTAAGAAAGTGCAGAGACTTGATAGTTCCTGGGGAAAAGCCCAGAGGCAGACCGAGAAAGACTTGGCAGGAGGTTATAAGGACAGACTTGATACAGAGGAAGTTGAGTTTAGATCTAACACAGTCTAGATCAGATTGGAAGAGGGTCATTAATATACCCCGTCCAACCCATGCTAGCATGGAAAACGGACGTTAAGAGAATGATGATGATGATGATGATGCATGCCCCATTCATTAAATAGCTTTCGTGATCATTAGCACTTTTAAATAATATATAGGTCTCAGAACAAGAAGGTTTCATTATAACTTATTGCATGGCTTGCACATGATGATTGCAATAGAAAGTGATTTAAGTTCATGTGTCAACAAAATTCTTTATGTAGACATCGTTATGAATTGTCACTTGTGTACATATAAAGTCATATTCCAGCAGTACTGTATGGTTGTTTTGTAAACAATTGATTTTATTATATATATAAAAATCTTTTTGCATATTTTTTTTTAATATCAAGTTTCTAACAAATTAAAAAAGAAAAATTTATTTTAGTTTCCTAAAAAAAATTAGAGGTCTAGCAACCCCCTTCTAAAAGGCTGAATTTTTTGTGAAAAACTATTGTTAATTATAATATTGCTCATTAAATGCTTTGTGTCAAAAACTGAATAACACAAGTATTTTGCATATTAATAACAAGTTTAACCCCAGACAAATACCGAGAGTCTGGGTTTGCCAAGGCATTCTAGGGATTTTATTTTAATTCGGATTTTACCCTGGCAGATCATTCCGGTGTGAAAATACATAATTAAAAACTTATATATAGCTTTAAGCAGTCCTAAAGCTGTGTAGAAACATTATTGGCGAAAGTCTATTTCATTTCCATTTTATATAACTTAATTGTCGGGGTTCCTCAGTAATAACACATCATAATAGAAGAGAACATTGTATTATGAAATAAATTTATACAACATCCTTCGCATTGAAACGCAATTGTATATTTGGGGCATGGATCGGGATGCCAGGCAATAAGATTAAACAATAACAGGCAGGACAGATACATGTGCAGATACAAAAACAATAACAACCCCAGCATATGCACTTAAATGGTATGAGACACTCACAATGACATGTACATCTTGGCTGCACTCCGTTGTGAGTGTCTCCCACGGCATATCTCGTTATTCTCTTCATCATAATGCACTTCAATGGTATGACACACTCACAAACTGCAGTAGTCGATGTCTCTGATTTTATTCTTACTGAGCTCGACCAACATAACTTTGTTTGTGCTGTGCTCATTGACCTTAAAAAAGCTTTTGACACTGTTGATCATAAAATTTTGTTAAAAAAACTATGGTGTTTTGGCATCAGAGATGCTGCCTTTGACTGGTTCGAGTCCTACTTAACGGGCCGAATGCAGCTGACTCTTGTAAACGACACAGAATCAGATCTGCTTCATGAAGACGCTTTTGGGGTGCCGCAGGGATCTGTGTTGGGGCCCCTGCTCTTTCTTTTGTATATTGATGACTTAAAATCTGTCATCAATTCAAACTACCACCATCTATATGCAGATGATACAATAATTATTTCGTCTCATAAAAACTTGGATACCCTTGTCTCCCAGCCGAGTTAGAACTTTCGCAAGTCGACCTCTGGCTGAATAATAACAAAATGACTATTAATACGGACAAAACTGAAACAATCTTTTTCGGCAACCACAGCCAGTTAAAAAAAGTTGAGAACAAAACTATCAACTATATGGGTATTCCTTTGAAGAGGAGCGAAAAAGTTAAATATCTTGGGGTAACATTTGATCAAAAAATGCAATGGGAAAAGCACATTAATGACATAAATAGAAAAATACTAATTAAATATTCTAAAATTAGAACCATTGCATCCTGTTTAACACCTCACACAAAAAACCTTTTAATTAATGCACTTGTCATGCCATATTTCAACTACTGCTCCTCGGCATGGGCTTGTGCCACCCAAGGTAGATTGGGAAAACTAGAAACACGATTAAAATGTGTCCGTACCTTTCTTGGGAAAGAGAGGGAATATTCAATGAATAATTTACTCATAAAAAACGATGCCATATTAGTTTTCAAAGCCATGAATCACATTGCTCCTGATTACATGCGCTCAAAATTACTTTTGACAAAAAACTGTCATAATCATCAAACAAGAGGAGCTTCAAAAAACAGGTTCACACTTCCCTTGGTCAACACGGAATTTGGCAAAAAAGCCTTCTTATTTAGAGCTGCAAAAGTGTGGAATAATCTTCCAGACCAAGTGACCTGTGATGGAAGTCTGCTTTCGTTTAAGACTTCCATCTCTAATGTATTTGGCAAATTCTAATGGAGATCACTTTTTAACTTTTTAATTTTTGTTTTTTATTCTTTTTCTTTTCAATTTTCACAGATTATAAATGTTACTATGTTTGATTGAGCTGAGGCAGTCTAAGGTTTATCATTTTTTGTTTCTTTTTTGTTCTAGTGGCCCCCAGTGGAAACAATCCACTAACTATAGGTTTTTGTGATTTTCTGGGCTAGCCACTTTAAATATTTATTATTATTATTATTATTATTATTACAATGACATGTATATCTAGGCCGCACTCCATTGTGAGTGTCTCCCACGGCATTTCATCATAATGCACTTCAATGGTCCGACAAGCTTGAATGTCTACCACGGCATTTCATCATAATGCACTTCAATGGACCGACAAGCTTGAATGTCTCCCACAGCATTACATATGCACTTCAATGGTCCGACAAGCTTGAATGTCTACCACGGCATATCTCATTATTCTCTTCGTCATAATGCACTTTAATGGTATGACACACTCACAATGACATGTACATATTGGCTGCACTGCAATTGTGAATGTCTCCCACGGCATTACTTCCTCGCATCTCATTATTCTCTTCTATTCTTCAATATAAATAATAATATTACAAATTAATAATAGCATACAATAATAATATCAAGTAATGATATAATCAAGAAGACACACACGTGTATCTGTCCAAATTTTTGGCTGACTTAGGAAGCCCGACATCATTAGCTTCATTTAACGACATTGATTAATAATTAACAAATTGAGTACAAAAAAGTCGGAAATTTGGTTGCCACTGTTGTGATGATTGACAAGTGGCTGAATGAACAATCACATTTTTGAGCTCGCATGGTAAAAAATGCTAAAACTGAGGAAATAAAATGATAGATAATGACCTAACAGCAGGTCAGGATAAAAAATCTTAGCTGACGAATCAATGAAAAATGACTTTTCTTTAAGGAAAATATTTGGTCAGCATTTATCGCGTTAGAAAGTTTAATATAAAAAAGTAGCTAGATTTAGTAATTATTTCAAATTTATACAGTTCAGAATAAATTCAATGCTATTACACCCATGTTTTGCCATTTTAAGAAAACATGCAAGTTCATTATCCTTTATTCTGGCCCCAAACATTTAAAGTATGCACCCCCGCCATACACAGCAGTTATTTGACTTGGTTCTTTAATTATCGCAAATTTACCTCAGAACAGTACTGCAAACCCTGGTCCCTGGGGTATCTGTCCAGGTCTGTCCACCTTTATTATATTCCCATTAAAAATTTATGCAATCAAGTAGGGAAAGAAAACTATAATTATATATATATCATGTTTATTATCTGTCTATGGTCCGTTTACCTCGCTGATCAAATGAGCACACAACATGCTTATGCAGCACTTATATATTTTAAGTTTGGTAAAATATTAAGGTGCATCACAAAAGAATTTAAAGTTCTTACCATCCCTCCAAGGATCTACAGGAGCTATAAATTCTGTAATACAATCTGGACCATCAGGAAAATGTACAGACTTTTTGTCCTTTTTCTGTGTGTTCTTTTCTGCAAACTTCAAGCATGATATTAATGGTTGTTTTAATCCATGTGCATACCTATTTCTTCTGAAAACCTGTTTTTTAATTTCCTGAGTGTTTTTTTCTTTTTGAATACCACTACTTGAAACTAAATTAACAGATGTTGAAATAATCTGCTCTGGGTTTTTATTACCCATATCTAATTCATTCACACGTGTATCTATTGCCAATTCTTTTGATGCTTCAACTTCTTCAGTACTGTTTTTCTCACTGCTTAATAAAGGATCAAAAAACACTGGTTCTTCAAGTTCTGTAACTTTATGATTAATTAATTGATTTTCATTACCACCAATATCACAATTTTTTACTAATTTTTTGTCAATTTCGGTATGAATTATATCATTATCTTCAGTTAATAAGGAGTTAATTGCAGGTGCTCCCAAATCAACAACGGCAGGCGGTGGTCTATCAAGCGTCAGCTCTTCCCGTCCCTCCTCAAGCACAGTATCGTAAATCTCCATAGAAACGGTTACGCACCCCTAATTGTCCCTTAATGAGTAGCAACACTTTTGTTTACATTTTTGCTGTTTATTTTTCTAATTTGATGAATCATTTTTATGTTGTGATTTATTGCGTTCATACAAATCACTTCTTCGTCCAGCATTTTGTTTTTTCTTGTTCTCATGATAAAGAGACTGGCACTACTACATATTATGCTCTTCCCCTGGTATAAAATTTCCCAAATTAATGCAAAATTGTGTGTAAATTTACACAAAAACTCACCTGAATGCTTATGAAGACTGAGATAAAATTCTATTTTTCTAGGGTATTGTGTTCCTCAAAAATAGAAGTTCTTATAAGTTTTTTTTAAAAGGCTTGGTTTTACAACATCGCCGATGGAGTTTAATTAATTTTCTGACCAGAAATATCTGAGCCAGATCTCGGGTTTCCTAGAACTGAAGAACAAGCAATAAACACCTTGTTTTGTCACTTGAAGTAATGCTGGTTACACTAATATGGCACTTTCGTTTGTATATTTATATACCACTTTTTTTATGAAATGTAAATAAAGTAAACAGACTGTTACCGTCAATTTTTTTTACTTATATTCTGGCAAGAACCTTTCATAGATAAAAAAGGGTGTAACAACCACACACTCTCTACTACATATAGATAGATAGATGTGCATATTGTGGCTAGCCTCACAAATATCGATGGATATACCCTGTCTATTATTTCCAGGAGGGGCCATGGCTTAGATGGAGAGTCCTAGAGTATTTAATGCTCATTTTGAGCTACGCAGACCCAATTAGAGGGCCTGCGCGCTACTAGACAACTCCCGGCAACATCCAACGGCCCACACAGTGTGCCATCTCCCCAATTTCCCTGACATGGCTTGGGTTAACCCGGGGCTATGGTAACATTCACTCGCCCATGTTGAATTGCCGTCAAGAGGAATCGAACCCCGGTCTCCTGCACAGAGTACAAGAGCTATAATCACTAATCTATGGCACCACACTAGAGAACAGCCTGACAACAACCTGGAACATGCTGGAATAACCTAGAACAGTGTAAAAAAAATATTTTAAACATGTTGTCCATTGCATACTGTCTTTGTTCCTCAAAACAAAAACATTCTTACAAAAACCTGCTTTCCCAAGGATCACCATGAATAAAATAAATTCTCAGAAACCTTATGGAAATGATTGTTATGATTGTTCATTCATTGATAAAACTTGCGCAAAGTAAGAAAAAAATCATTGATCATATTTTACTAAATCTTTTGTTCTTCTGATAACTGTTACAGTACTATATATATACAATACTTTTTAACTTAACAAATGTGCATTGTGTTTAGTTGCTATAATAATTTGCCATTTTTCCGTTTTGTTTATATAAATCAGTGAAACACGATTCTTGCGCTAACTAATCGTAAGTACTTAAGGTGAAACGCTTTGAAAACAGGGGAAACTATATGAAGAAACAGGGTCAAATATCTTGGAAACTGAGTGAAACAGACTGGAAACGAGGAGAGACGATGACAAAACTAGGGAATCAAGTGGAAATGATAGAGAAACGAAAAAACGACTGGGGAACAGGAATCAATAACACTTTTCATTCATTTGTTTACATATTGTCGCAGCACAGCTACAATTTTTCTAAGCCGTGTCAGGAACAATTATTATTATTATTATTATTCCAAATATTTATACAGGATATAGCCACTTCAGTGTTGGAAACACTGTTATCAATGTGGGTCCTGTGTTCGGAATGTGTACATTAAGTATACACCGCAATTACCTACCCAATTTCCCTCACATGGCATGTGTTGACCCGTAGCTGTGGTAAAGACACTTGCTAAACATGCCCGCGCTGTGGACCGAACAGGCTAGAACTCCCCTAAAAAAAACTTTTGGGTATGCACTTCTGACGTCATCAAATTCCCACACCATCTTTGATCTTTTCCATTGTTCTTCTACTTAAGTGGATTTTTTTCACAGACTTACTGAGAAGTTTTTATTAATTTTAAATAATTTTATGAACATTCAAACATTTACAATGTTTTGGTACTTTAAGAAATCACAATTGTCTGTTACAGTATGATCCATTCCAATTTGTTTTTGAGTGGAAATTCACCTTAAAGTGTCAGCAGATTTCAGAATTGTGAAAACTTTATTAGGCATTTTATTTGAAATATAGCAATAATTTTCTTTGCCGACTTTTACATGCTACACCTGATTAATGCAGTTAAAACATCACTATGTCACTGGACCATTGCATCATTACCTAATGCTAATTGTGACTGTAAAAGTGGTTTTCACTTATTTGCTAATGCCCTTGAATATCAACTATCTGTTTACATGCGAAAGAAATACAGCTTTAATTTTGCATTGATTTTTTCAGGTATATATACTCAACATGGGAGAGAAAGAGTGCAATAAAAGGAGTTGGCTTGGTTTGAAATATTACCAGTATGAACTAAACACTGGAATATATATGTTTGAGCCATGGGAAAAAAGCCTGTTTAGTATCTTTTCTCACCTGTTCTTGCCAAGTACGTCACATGTATATATGGTATTAATTTTTGTGGATTTTGGTCAAATTCACTAAATTAGGTAAATTATTACTTTAATTGGAGAAATTCCAAGTACTTGAAAATTTTTGCTAAAATTTGTTTTCGCAATATCTGAAATTGGGAAGTTTTTACAAGATTAACCTTTGTGATTTGTGATAACTTTTCAAATGGCTCAAAAAGTGTATGTTTAAAATGAATGTCTTGCAGAGGATGGACATCTTTTTGTGTTTACCCTATAATCATTAATAACCAAGCAATACATTCTTTTTTGTCTTCTTGCATATAAAGCCATAAAGACATGTCTTGTTGTTGATGATAAAAAGGGGAAAACAAATTTGATAGATAAATTTTCTCGAAATTCGCAAAGGTTTCTCTCTTTAAAGTGTATATACATTATATAAAGTTCTGAAGATAACATTTACGAAAAATTTATATGTGCAAAGAAAAGTAAAAAAATCATGAAAGTGAACTCATTCAAGAGAGTAGTTGAACTCGCACTTTTAAAACTTATAATGAAATTTCATTAAAAGATAATATTTTATAAGCATAATATTTTTTTGAGAAAATTTTAAAATATTTCATAACATTTTACCACATTCACTAAAATCTGTCCTCGAAAATGTTTTCAAAACGATAATACTAATATCATTAAGGTACGTTAGTGTGATCTACTGTGGCTATTGTTAAATTCCTTAACAATAGAATATTAGATATAATTTTACTTGGAGTTTTGCTTATGAGTTTGGTATCCTCATACTTTTTCATGCCCCCTTCCATACGACGAGGAATGGAGTTGCTTGGACTGTCATAAATTTGGATTTGATTTGCTGCCGCATATAAGTTTTTCAACAGTTGCAACATTCCAGCATATACTGTGGCATGTAAATTATTGTGAAACTAATGGACCTTGAACTGATATATACATTGAGGATGATATTTCATGTTCGTGAATTAATTAGATCTTATATATATTTATTTATGTTTTTTTAATAACATTTGATAGTTCCTTTCTATAATTGGAAGTCGTGTTTGTATTGTACAATATAAGTTTTCTTTGTAATCACAATATGTTATGTGAACCCTTTATATATAGACTTATAGACGACTGCATTTTACTAGTACCTTTCTTCTATCCCCAATGTATTGCATAAAGCATATCACCTAACCAACTAACCAACAATCAAAATCTGTGTTTGTTTATGTCTGTTGTGTCCAGTTGAAGAGAATGTTTTTACTTTCTTTGAACTGTTAGGATTTGTCATATTTTAGCTATATTCAATTTAATAAAAATCTGTGTTGTCGAATAAAATATAAGTAGTGTTATAAATTTCTTTAATTTATGGGGGGGGGGGGGGCAGGGGGACTTAGGATCCACTGAGAAGTGATACTATGAAATTAAATAGAAACATGTTTATATCTAAGAAAAACAGTGGATAATTGTCATTTCATGTTATTTTCAATTATGAGTGACAGTGTCCTCTATCTTGCAATTTAACGATCTCTGTTGATGCCGTAAAAGGTGACTTTGTTATTTTTAAATATTTTAACATGAGATTTTGAATTCATATTATTCTTTGTGCAATACTGAAATGACTAAATTTAAGTATCGACTAGACTAGTGAACTACAAAAATAAATATCAGCTCATGGAAATGACTGCTGTTAGGAAATCTCTAAGCTTGAATGACAAATTGATTGAAGCTGAAAAATCAAAGAATGCTGGCAATAGTTTCTACAAAGATGGAAATTTGCAGAAAGCAATCAAAAAATATCATATTTCTCTCCTCTACTTAAAAGATGTTGAAAAACCTTCACCGTTAGATAAGTTGAGTGGAACTGAACCAGAAGAGATATCAGAAGAACTTTTAGATGATATTTTCAAACTAAGGTGTTCCTGTTATAATAATTTGTCAGGTAGGTGAGAAGTTTGTTTGTTTGTTTGTTTGTTTGTTTGTTTGTTTACAAGAAGTGTGGTTGTTTAAGTCTTGATAAAACTATGGAATTTGATTCAGTCTGGAAAAAGTCAGAGAAAACACTTTTTTAAAAAAGTCATTCTGAAGTTTTTTATATTATATTATACTAGTCAATAAGGCCCATAGAAAAATACACTTGGACAGAAGAACAACGGAAAATAGAACCATCACTTGAATTTTGATGACGTCTGCAAGGACCCGTCAACACAAAAAGAATTTTCGGAAATTTGTTTACCCGTTGTTTACCTATTGTGTAGAGCTTGAAATGCTGATTATACAAAAACTTACCAATAATGCAAAAAAAATTTTCACCTAATTGTAAAAAAGGGTAGATTAAAAAAGGAATCTTGGGACAATGAATACTAAGTCACTCCTCTGATTCGGTGTACAGTTAAACCCCAATTTTTGGTCTCATGTTACCTTAAGAAAAATGTTGATTGACCCCAGTTTTTTTTGAATTTTTCTGAATTTTTTCTAGTTTTCATGTGTTTTTTTTAAGAATTATCAACATTTACAAAAACTTGTCTACTATACTTACATCTCTATCAAATAAGGAGCAAAGTACGAGTCCAACTTTCTTTAATACCCGTTGTGAAGACAAGGGTACAAAGACTATATTTAGTGGGTTTTTTTTAGTTAATTCGACCCTTTTATCTCAAAACTGCGATTCTTCCAGCCCCCGGTTTTTCAAAATATTTTGTCGGTCCCGTAAGACGTCGAAAAACTGAAGTAGAAAAGTGGTTTAGTCTTCCGCCCTCACTCCTGCTAAATTTATTAATAGAAATTATTTCAAAAGAAGTTAGTCGAAAGTGGGCTATAGAAGAGATTTTTTTTTTTGTAGCCGTCATGTTGAAAAAGAAAAATTACGAAAAAGTGATAACCTATGCAACGGAGGTAGGTAGCTCAATTATGCAAACATAAACGTATTCTTTTGGCTGAATTATGTGAGAAAGATAGAGAAAGCTGATCGAGAGAGGTAATTTTCGCGGAAGGTAATTTTTGTGGGAAGAAAATTTCGTGAATTATTTTTCAGATTTTTTTTCCTTCGAGAAAAAAACATTTTTTTATGAGAATTATTTTTTCTCGAATGGCGGACTTTGGTATATTTCGTGAGGGGAAATTTTCGCGAATCGTATTAATAAACCGTAAAATTTCTCGAATTCGTGAAAATTAATTCCCAGGTAATGTAAGAACATTTTCATGCAGGTTCTCGCCAAGGAGTCGAAGAATGTGAAAGCCTTCTTCAGACGTGGTCAGGCTTACTATACAACCAAGAATATCGAAAAAGCAGAAGATGATTTTCTTGCGATAAAACAAATTGATAGTTCAGGTACGCAACTATTATTTTAAGATGAAAATATTTATTGTGTGTGATTAGTGTGTGTGTGTGAGATTTCGGCGTGCAGATATAAATTTTTAAATTCATTTAAGTTTTCTGTTTATAGGTTGATAAACAAGAGCGCACCTGACATAAATTGTAATATAGATAGCATACCATTATCCCCATTATATTGTGTTTCTCTGTAATAATTTCAACTTTTTATATGCTTTTTCTTTTATTATACAGTGTACTCTCGTTAAGTGGGACACTCAAGGGACGGGGAAAAAATGTACTACTTAGCGGGCGTCCTACTTATTACCGAATTTCCTCATAAGTAGGATTTTCATCAAATAGCTCAATTTGTCCCAGTTATCGAGAGATTTTTTAAGAGACTTAGAGAATTCTTAGAGAGATTCGTAATTTCATAATCAAAATATGGTTATAAGTAATTGTGTTTAATTTTTCTCATCATGACCGCACTGTCACGAAAAGAACTCGCGAAAAGTTTGTTTTGTTGACCTTTTTTTTTTTTTCTCTAATCATTGCAATGTCTTCATGTATAAAGTCATTCCATTGAATGTCCCACTTAAGTGACTTTGCTCCAAGGGACGGAGAAAAAATGTACTACTTAGCGGGCGTCCTACTTATCCGGGGTCTCACTTTAAGCTAAATTCAAGAGCGAAGCCATGTGCAGCAAGGCTGTTACAGAGAAGCTCAGTATGCTAGAGTTTGTCCCAGATCATCTTATTATCCAAGACATGGGCTCTCAAGTATTTTTCAGATAAGTTCAAGACGCAAGATAAGCTTAAAAAGGGTAAGGAAGTTCAAGGGATGGAGAAAAAGCGAACTATATAACTCTGGTGGTTGAGGAGTGGGATCACTTTTTTTCTTGAGAGGCGGGAGGAATAAATAAACATGCTCAAATTACTTTTTCTTCTTTCCTTTAACCTATTGTATGAAATGATAGTAAGTTTATAAATAAGTTTATATACAGACACCACTACGAGATACGGTTCGTTGTATAGCTACAAATCCTTTTATTTATTTTCTTTGCTTAAATTCACATTTATTCAGTATCTAGAATACTATGAGGAATATGATAATCACTGAGTATTGTAGATTTCATATTCAGGAGGGAAGATTTGAGAGTGCGTTTGTTACTCACCATCCTTTTCATTTATATATTTATTTATTTATTTAGAAACTTGCGCTGATAAATTCTTCCCGTTAATAGACGCAGCAAAGAAGAAACAACTTGCAAGTGAAAAAGAAATGTGTCGTAAAATGATGAGCAACGGTTGACAGTCTGTTTTTCTTCTTTCTTTCTTTCTTTCTTTTGTATATAAATATTTCCAGTTTTTTCAATTATATTATGAATTAAATTATGTTGTTTTTACCAAAATAACTATTCCATAACATTCAGTCAAATTAACACTAAGGACAACCAATAACGTTTGAGAGCTTTCCAATTTATTTGAATTTGAAAGTGATCATACAAAGTCGAAGGAAGCTGAGATTGGGGTGGGGGAGGTGAGGGTGGAGGGAGAGCAGCAGAGGTCAAGGAACTTTATTTAGGAAATTTATTCAGGAAAAAGCGACGATATTAAGCGTGATTGTGTCATGTGATCTTGTGTTATCTTTCTAACGTATGATGCCATCTATCCTATTTGAAATATACTTTACCCTGTACTTTATTTGTGGATATTTCAGTTAAATTGGGAAGTGTTGTATGCTACGAGTTGGGAAAGGTCAGGAAATTTTATGATAATTCCTTTGTAAACATTGTAGGCTGAATAGCAAAAATACTGATGTTTTACAATCGTGTTCTGCAATTAAAAACTACCTCTCGTCTTAGTTCCCGCGAATTATTATCCTAAATATAGCGAGCGAAAAGAAAATGCTTGAAATAAGGTTATAAATAATAAAATGCATTGAAATTTACATATAAAAGTTGTGATTTGCTGGAAATCTGTCGTCTGTCTTTTTTTGTGTCTGTCTGTGAATCAAAATGGTAGCTATTAGTACGACGGGCGAATATCTGTTGATTTTTCTATGGGCTAATGAGTAGTTATTAAAAATTGCCTATTTTGTGAGCTAGTGAAACTTTTATCACCTATTATTTTTCTTGTATTTGGTGATGAGCCCATTCACTTTATTCTTCATTGCATTTTTTATTTTAACTTGTGTGTTTTCATCCGCACTCTCCCACTGTGTTTGCAGTACTTCGTTTTCTTTCACATCTACAAAAACATCGTTCATAAATTCTTCCCGTATCTCTTCTTCAATTTCAGGAGTTTTAGGAGCACCAATCTTAGATATTGCACTGATCAAGCGCATCTCGTTTGCGTAGTCAAATATCTTCGCTTGTAATGATCGTTCTTTCACTAAAAGAAAAACAGGAAAATATCTTTCTTATTTCTCGTCAAATTTCAGAAACGTAAAAAAAAGCCCGGGAACAAGGGTGATGTTTTTGAATCGTGGTGTTTTTGAATTAAATATCGATATAGTGAAATCTAATTTTAGGTTGGAAACACTGGGGACAAAGTTGCAACGTCGTCCCCAGTGTTTCTAACCTAAAACCTAAGAATCATTGGGAACAAGGTTGGCAGGGCCTACCTTTCTTTCCTTTGGGTTGAGGTGTGTTACACAACTCGATAAACTCTGCCAATTTGATTTTCACGATAACTCTTTGTTCTTCTCCCCTCACTGTAGCAACTAGATTTTTTATCGGCTTCACGACAACTCCCTCAGCCTTGTTGGTTCCTAAGAAAACAGAAAATAACACGTGTAATAAACATCTTTTGAATTTTATTTTCAAATGGATTAAATTTATTGATAACTAATCTCATAAGATCACAGAATTGCTATACATAGCCAGGGAATTAACCTCGTCCCCAGGGGTTCTAGCCTTTTGACAGCCTTTTGACATCTAGCGGCTTTGACATCAGGCAACAAACCCTGGGGACGAGGATGCCAGGAAATAGGTTTTTTACCGGTGGAGAGTTTGGCCATACAAGGTAATCATTTGTCTAAGGCTAAGGATGCTTTTATATAAACTTGAAACGCGCAGTTGTGTTGGGACAGATTTCTAACCCACCTTTTTCTAAAGGAGGCAACTTCAATATTGCAGGTATGGTAGAATCGAAACCAAGTTCATAATTCAGCGCCTCATTCATTGGTCCAATGAAAAGAGGTTTGATGTATAGGATGCCAAAATCATCAAAAATCTTTATTGCTTCATCACCATCAACGTATGCTATAAGAAAAAGAAATAGTAGAGAACAAAATTTGAAATTCTGATTCTATCGTCCCTGTAATTACAGAATGACACCGCTTGTGTCTCGCTTGGTGTAAAAAGAAAAAGGGAGAAACTTACCTTGTTGATCTGGTTCTTGTTTGGTTCTGTAGGAGATATCGTATGCGTTCCATTCAATATTTGGACTGTATTGAATTTGAGGTTGTATTGGCGTCATAGTTGCGTTATGTAGAGCTTTACCGTTCACAATGTATTTACCTAAACAAAAAGTCTTTTGAGTAATGTTTGAAGTTGAAATCCCTGTAATAATTGTTTTTGTTTTGTGTTTTCACCATAGGTGATTTTACGTTGTTTTTTTGTGCATTCTATTGCGTTAATTTTATTTTATCAGACATCTTAGCAAACGTTCAAAAATTATTGCAATAGAATGCACAAAAAAACAAATGTTTAAAAAAAAATTTAAAAAAAGGTAACAAAAGTTAACGACCTACTCGAATGGGAAAATGCTCTGGAGATTGGAAACGAGATTGAAAATTAAGTGTTTAAATCTACCTCCGAACAGCTCTCCATACACAGACACTTGTATAATTTCTTTCTCTGGATGCAAACTGAAAACAGCTCTAAATACGTCATTCATTTTTTCTGGCTGTGTCTTCATAAAATCACCACTCATGTAGTTAAAGAAGTTCTCGCCTCTATCCAGTAATGCCCGTCTTCGGGCCGTGCGAACTGTTTTTCCGTCTGTATGAAAACTGAAGTTAGCGCCATGAATTTTCTCTGTCACCATCCACGAAACTTTAGGAAACTTTGTTGTATCTTCGAACTTTGAGAAATCATTGTTCATTTTCTCATATTCGGTAAAGTGCAATTCTTTGTGTGCCATTTTTGTATATTTTCTTTGTCACCTATAAGGTAGTTATTAGAGATACAAAAGGCTGCGTATTCGTTTGGATCAAGCCGAAAATATCCGTACCATATCAGAAAGATAAGAACGCTTAGCTTTGACTGTATTTGACATAAAAAAAAAATATATGTAATTTTTTTTATGTTTATCCAAACGTAAATAAGAGTAAGGGATGAGTTGACGCTGACAATATATCTTTTTTTATTATACAACACTGACTGCGTCAATCAGAAAAAAAGAAATATCTAAAAAGAAAATATTTCCTATAAAAAACTCGTTTCTTTATTTATATTTTTTACTACTTTTTTTAATTGGTTGGCTTGTTTTAAACAGAAAGAAATATATATTTTTTACAGTTTCGCTACAGTTTTTTTTTTTTTTTGCTACATAGCCCTTTGCTATTAGAAAACCGAACTTCAAGAAAGACTCAGACCAACTTCATTCCCAGGGCCTTTTGCCTGTTCTGATTTCTGGTAGCATAACCTCGCAAAGAAGTTGCCTTCGGACATAACTTTTCTTGTTCATTTTCAAGGCCTACAAATGTTCTAAATACACGATTTTTTTATAAGCGACTCGTTTATATAAGCAATTGAACTAGATTTTCACAAGAAAAGAACTTTGTTACACACTTCAGTTTGTTTTGAAGAATTTCCTTTTGCCAAAAATATGACTTCTTTTCTTCTTTTCCCGTCTTACATGAATTACAAAAAATGAGTTAAGTAAAACTGAGGAAACATTAAGTAACTTGATATCTGACCAAAATACCAAGTTGCTTACAAAAAAATCTACCGCAATAAGTAAGCATATACTATAAACATAATACTCTTAGACACAAAACTATGCAGTCTAAAATGTTCTTAACTAGCGCTAAATTTTTGACTGATGAAATCTTATGTTCTTGTAGAGTTTGTGAGATGATAATTTACCCCTGTAACAAAAAATCCAACCACGAACCCAGATAAGCTGGAATGATTAAGTTTGAAATTACTAATCAACCTCGACCACTGGACCTGTAGCTTCATCAACGCATCAATAAACGCAACAAGCCCTGGGATCAAAGTTGGTTACTTATAACATGCCAACGATATTTTTTTAAATGTTTAAATTTACTAACACAAGATAAAACCTCGACACCATTCTCCCTGAGGAAAATTGTCGATATATAACTTTATGTACTAAAAGCATATTTAAGAAGACGAAAAAGTTAGATAAAATATTTAACATAATCTCTCGTACAAAACCCTCTTACTAAAGTTCTTACTTCAGAGTTTTTTTCTTTGGCTTTACGTTGCAATACAGTGAGAGACGTTTATATGTAGGCTGCAAAACAGTGAGAAATGTTTTACTACGACCCTATAACGTTTTATTTTCTGTCTTATCAGCATAAACTAAAAAGTGAAATCATAACAAACGACCCGCATGGTAAGCGGGTCGTAATAATCAAATGAATAATAATTTATTCAACCATTTTGATATTATCAACGGGGGAGAGCAAAATAAATTGATTATTTCTCTTTTCAAGCTCTTCATCCTGTGTTTTTTGATGCATTAAGAATATCCGTTTTAAAATATTGCAACGTTAACATTATTTTATTGCATCACATTAAACAAATAGGAAAATAATTTATTTGCTAGTCAATCATTTTTATGCTCTCCATGACTATGAATCATGATGGTAAATTTCGTAGAAGAAAACGCTCATGGAAAATAAAAAGTTGATGAAGTTTTTTATATTTTGATATTCCCGCTACTGCTGTTTGACCCACAGCAGACAAAATCTTTTTCCATATTTTTTCATATCTCTATCATATTTTTTCATATCTCTATCATATTTTTTCATATCTCTATCATATTTTTTCTTATCTCTATCATATTTTTCCATATATTTCCATATTTTTTCATATCTCTATCATATTTTTTTCGTTTTGTGATAGTTAGCCTTTACTGTACACTGCGCCCTTTTTACTTGTGTCAATTGGTGGCATTCACATTGTTATTAGCCTCGCTATTTGTGTTGACCCCCAGCCATCGAATTATAACTGTAACTTGTTATATTGTATAATCCCAATATTTTCTATGGTAAATAAATTAAATTGAATTGAATTGAATTGAACATCTAGTCTGAAAAGTACGCATACATTTAGTGTGATTCGAGTGATGTCAATTATCGTTCCAAAGTTACATTTGCGTATAGAGTGCTGACGTGACCTCGACTAAATAAATACAGCAAAATACGATAATATACAAATACTAGTCATTATTTCGTCGAAAGATTCGCAGGTATTGCCCGTTGTACATATTCTGGTCATTAGATTTAAACGTCCTCATTATACCGTATCTGGATACTAAGGTGCAAGGCCAATCTATCGCATTCTAAGGTCTCGTCATGCTCATTTTACATGACTTTGAAATAATAACAAATGACTCAAAAAATACGCATCACTTGATAGATAACCAAACTCGTTCCCAGGCTCTCACCGTCACGCTGATGTGTGAAAAGATACAAAATGACCTGAGAAAGAAGGGTCAATAACATTTAAAGAAATAAATATATTTTTTTTTTATATTTACTAAGGGAAGGATTTATCAGCTATCAGTTTGCTTGTATTGTTTGATTAAACTGTCTACTTTTCTCTTCATTATATCTCTTATTTTAATTCTTGTTTCTTCATCCGCACTTTCCCACTGTATTTGCAGTACTTCGTTTTCTTTAACATCTACAAAAACATCGTTCATAAATTCTTCGCGTATCTCTTCTTCAATTTCAGGAGTTTTAGGAGCACCAATCTTAGATATTGCACTGATCAAGCGCATCTCGTTTGCGTAGTCAAATATCTTCGCTTGTAATGATCGTTCTTTCACTAAAAGAAAAACAAAAAACATATAAAATTTTGTGTCGTAGCAATAACGTGTTTCCATACGCTCAGGAAAAGTTATTTTCAGTATGCGCCGCACCCTCGTTCCCAGGGATTTTTGCCATTTTGATTCGAGAGGATAGATGTTCTTTCCTGGGAACGAGGGAGCTATGTACTGCATTTAAAACATGTGATAACTAATAAAAGGAGAGTGGGGCCTGTTGAAACTTTGTAAAGTAATAATCTGGCTAATACACAACTTTGTTTCCTGATCGTTTTTCTGCGCAACATATGGTTGACAGGGAACAGCCCTGTTAGCATATTAGAGACATAGCTTGGTTGGCTAATACATATTGTTAATGATTTAATTTCCTGATTATGCGATTTTTAAAGAATTTATCTCTTAGAGGCAACTTCGTTCCCAGGGCATTTTGCCTTGTTGATGAAGTTGACAGCGGAGAAAATTGTTGCATTTTTGGCCACTCCGTAATAACAGCTACAAGACCCTGGGACGAGGTTGTCTTTAAAAAAATTGTGTATTCTTTTACACACTTTTTTAACAAGAATCGTATTTTTCATTTTAGCCTCAGTAATTCGTATATAGCAATTTCAATCTGAAATGAAGTTTAGGTAATTCTAAGATAGCACCTTATTTTCTTCTTGCCTAAAGCACCTGCTTATTAGCTTGTTGATATCCATCAATAAAAAAACTGTGACAAAGACATTTGATCGTGACAAAGATATCTAACACAGACTGTACAAGAACATTTCAGTGGGAATGGGAGAAAAGCATAAATTTTTAGGATTCGAGTCCCTATAAAATGAATTTTATTCAGATTTGTATCAGGGTTTTTATCCCTTAGAAGTAGCAGGAGGATGCTAATTTCAATACCAGGGCGTTCCGTCCCTTATTTTTGTCGGAATTAAAAGAATCTTAATCTGTACTAACTATTGCGCCATTTGACAGCATGAACTATCCATTTTATTGATGAAAAAATGTGTTTCGTTTTTGACTATTAGTGAATAAGTGTGTTTCTTCTGCGTTGATTCTGAGATCAGATTTTACGACAAGGCACGTAAAATGTTTTTTAAATCATGCTTAGCTAAATGCTTGAAATTTTACTTTAATTTTACATGTAATGCGACATCTCTGTCATGACTTTGATCACACTCTGACCAGTGTCCACCCTTGTCCCCAGGGTTTTTCGCCTGATGTCAAAGCCGCTAGCGCTTACTTGTCAAGAACCTCCTGGGGACGAGGCTGACCAGTGTCTCCCGGAGTTCAAATACTCCTGGGAACGAGTTTGATGACTTACCTTTATTCTCTTTAGGTTGTGGTATTCTGCACATCTCAATAAATTCTTCTAATTTCACTTTTACTATCACTCGTTGTTGTTCTCCTTCCACTGTACCGACTAAGTTTTTCACCGGCTTGACAACAATCCCTTCCGCTTTATTTGTTCCTAAGAAACAGTGCATATAATCCAATATCGTTCCCACGTCTTTTTGTCGTTTTCAGATATTGGATCGAGGTTATGTTTTTACCAACTAAAAAGTTTCACCGAAATTTTCCCCTCACTGTTTTAATGAGGTAGGTATTAATATAGGCAAGAATATATTGACACTACACTGGATTTCCTTTATCTCAAACACTCGCTATTTCGAACAGCTCCCTACCTCAATTAGATACCTTGTTGTCAAGATCAAAACGGACTTCTTGCGAGTAATTCGATAGAGAGAGTACATTGCAAGAAATTGGTGTGTTTTCAGCCAACTTTAGGTACAATTTAGGCAATATTGGAACCCACCTTTTTCTAAGGGAGGCAACCCCAATATCGCAGGTATAGTAGAATCGAAACCAAGTTTATAACTTAGCGCCTCATTCATTGGTCCAATAAATAGCGGTTTGATGTATAGGATGCCAAGGTCATCAAAAATCTTTATTGCTGCATCAGCATCAACATATGCTGTAAGAAAAAGGTTGGCTGAACAAAATAATGTGTTTCGCCAAACTTTATATATATTTACATTCGTCGAGGCTAATGGAATAGCAAAAAAAATCAGCTCATTCAATAGCAGTGACTTGCACTCCCATTGAATCATTCGAGCAAAAAATGGAAAGTTACAGCCATACCCTGTTGATCCGAATCTTGTTTAGTTCTGTAGGAGATATCAAAAGCATTCCATTCAATATTTGGACTGTATTGGACCTGATGTTGTATCGGACCTATATTTTTTTTATGAAGAGCTTTACCGTTTACGATGTATTTACCTAAACGGAAAGTTAACTTTTAGTTAGATTTTCTTATACTTAACAAGTAAGAGAGAAAGCTTTTTCTTAATTGTCGTTAAATGCAAAAGTCAAATCATGATCAGACTCCCATTGCAAAAACATAACGAAGATAAGTGAGAAGATAGTGTATCTAACACTTCCCCCGGGATTGTCTCTTGAGTTTCCAAAGTGGTGTGACTTCACTCAACTAAACGTCTTCTACCATTTATATTCTCATGTATTAAACTTTAGAGGGTATTTTTGCATCACTAGCATGCGGCCTCAACTTTTGTGAGGGTTAGAGGCATGTGTGCACGCAGCGATCAGTGTTCTATGATTGGCGCTAAGTCAAAAACGAGGGAACAACCACAAACATGACCATACGCATTTGAGAATGCATTAAATGAAAGAATTTAAGCTTGAATTCATTTCGTTTGTGCACTTCTGTAAATAACTGCAAGATTATTTATGAGACTTGCATTGTTAAAAAGTTCTCCGCCCCGCACGGGCACATGAAATAGCGTGTAATTCAAAGACGTACGACCCCGTGGATTTTTCAACCGGTTAACGACTGGTCATCAATAAAACAGCTCATTAAGTAAGCTTAAAACACTTACCTCCGAACAGCTCTCCATACACAGACACTTGTACAATTTCTTTCTCTGGATACAAACTGCAAACAGCTCTGAATACGTCATTCATTTTTTCTGGCTGTTTCTTCATAAAGTCAGCAGTCAAACAGTTGAAAAAATTAAAATCATCGTCTAGCAAGCCTCTTCTTCTGGCTGTGCGAACTGTGTTTCCGTCTGTATGAAAACTGAAGTTAGCGCCGTGAATTTTCTCTGTCACCATCCATGAAACTTTGGAAAAATGTGATGTATCTTCAAATTTCGAAATATCTTTGTTCATTTTCTCATATTCTGTGAACTGCAATTCTTCATCTGACATCGTGCTCTAAAATTCAAGATTAAACACCCTTTTTTAGAAGCTTACCTTTTTCATCCGGGGCCGGCGAAACCGAATGCGGGCCAAAGGGGCGTGCCCTTTTCTCCCACTTTCTTGCTAAGATTTGAAAAATAAAGACAACAACAACGACAACAACAACGACAACGACAACAACACCAACAACAACACCAACAGCAGCGATTGAAGATTAGGGACTTTATTTCGCATATTGGCCTTGTCACTCCAAAATCTATTCTTCCTTGATGTTTGATTCTTACAACAGAAGTCTTTTTGCAACTCCTGACGTTCCGCAGTGATACTAGATGAGTTTATTTTGCCTGTAAATGTCATCGAGTTTCTCCATAAGATTAGGCTGCTAGTGCAGAGAAAAGCATTAAAAAGACCCAAATATTTTCTCAGTAATGAATGCATACACAAGTATGCCATGTCTCATCTACGCAGTACGCCATGGTTTGTCTACGCATACACGCCATCTGGGTAAGCGAGCTTTGTGTGATGCTGACATATTGCCGCACGTAGTGTAGTGGGTTCGATTGTGGCTCGCAATTTTGGGCGACTGTGGAGCGAATCTCCCTTACTGCTAATCCAAGTATTGCATCAACAACATCAAACGCATTTACCTCTCTTTATGAACTTCACTTTATCAAGAAAAAAGGGCACAAAGTATCTTGCCTGGATCTTTCGCAGAGTGCAGATCCACCCAATTCTCTAAGTTATTATCTTTTTTCTTCAATAAAATTATCCTTATTATACTCCTCCGCCCCCCTAAATCATTCGATAGCACAAAGACCACGTGGCAAGGATGTTTTAATGGACTATTACACCTTCATTCCCAGGGTTTAAAAAAGAAACTCCTGGGAACAAGGGTGGCGCAATCAAGCAATTTTATAAAAAAGAGAGAAAATGAAGTTTTTATCGTTACGTACCACGTGATGACTGCAACCTCTCGATACAGTTTTTACTTCATTATCGTGTCTACTTAATATTCACATGAATCATGGAGTAAATTCGTCTTTTAAAATCTCAAATATATTTAAAATCATTGTTGTAATTTATCTGAAGTCAAGCGGAAAGAAACATTGTGAACTTGTCAAAATTTCTAGAAGCTGAAAACCGTGCAAAAACTCCTGGCTTTTGTTGAGCATGAAATTTAGTAGATATGATAAGCAACTTCGTACCGAAAAATATTTGTTTTCTTTTAAAAAAATTTTTCTCAAAAATTCTATTTTTCAGCTTTTATTAGTTTGACTAGGGTTTTCACTGTGATATTAATTAAAATTTTGTATAGTGAAATCTCTCGTATATCGCCAACCTCGTTCCCAGGGCATTTTGCCTAGTTGATATTGTTGGCCACTCCGTAATAACGGCTCAGGGGCCACAAGACCCTGAGGAAGAAGGTTGGTATATCGCATTACCTCGAATAGATATTTGTATGTCTATGTCGCATAATTTTCACTGTATACCTAAATTATAACTGAGATAAAGAATTATAACTGAGATAAAGAATTATAACTGAGATAAAGAATTATAACTGAGATAAAGAATTATAACTGAGATAAAGAATTTTGATGATATTTTTTTACTTTAGTTTGTTTTTATTATTAATATTCCAATCTTCCCTTCCTCTCAGCCTTTGTTCACACGTCCTTTTCGCTTTTTTAAATTTGGACACGTTATAATCTTAAAAGGATTGCCCTTTCTTTCGCCATTCACCGCTATTAAATGTTTAACCGGTTCTAAACACCCAATTTTTATAACTCAAAAACAAAAACTGTATGTGAAGATAGATGACTGAACCTAATATTCTGACAAATGATTTATCACAGTTATGTCGAACTCTTTCGACATAAGCAGGACACAAATTTAGTGAAGATAACGTTTATAGCAAAATTAGTAATTGTCTATTTTTAATGTTAACGCCTTTCATGCAAATTAAAAAATCTAGTTTGCCTTAATCATGTGCAAAGTTATATTGGAACAAGACAGCTAATTTTGAAGTTCGCCTGCTGCGAGTAATTGGATAGGCTATTTCCATATTAAATTCTGGATTTAAAAATTTCGCAGAACAGGATTTAGGATATCAGCGTATGTGGTTAAATTCACACTCTCGAAGTGTGTTGATTCTTGGTGCACAGCCATTTTCTAAGAATTTCGGAATCTTCGTGGGCCCTAAAGTGTATTATTCTGCTGTGTGGGCGCGCTAGAAAATGCTACCAGCAAAACACGTTCCATCTAGCCTACGCGTGCACAAAAGTAGAACCTTTGCTGTAGAGTGGTGGCCAGAGTATTGCTTTTTTCCATATATGTGTTTTTGTCTTTCAAGTATACCTATCAGGATTCATAACTGTTCAAAATGAAGCTAGGTAAAATATTGCAACGCCAGCTTCCAGTTCGCTTTGTTTTTCATTAAAACTTAACTCACCGTGGGCTGATTCAACTGATTAAATCCATTCTCGATTGTTCTCCCTTTTTCAGTTGCAAGAGGTTATTTAACAAGACAAGTAATTATATTTTTTACATCCACAATACGTCAGGATCAACGTCTTCCTCAGTTTCCATCCCAATGCTAAAAACAACCCTGAGGAGCCCGGGAACGAGGTTGTATATTTTCATAAACAAAGAGAGGAATATAAAGATTGTAAATATAAACAAACATTGTTCTCCTCCCAAGGCGCCGTGTATGGCTTTCCTTCTCAGAACGAGGTACAAACAAACTCCTTACAAAAAATCAATATAATAATATTCCACTTAATTTCTATTCTCAGTAAGTTTGTAGCCAGGGCTTTTCGCCTCATCACGACTTCAGAAAATCTAGACGACGAAAAAAGCTCCAGGAACGAGGTTGGCTATTAGCACACAAAGCTTATCTAATAACATTTCTATAGTGAAAAACTTATTTGTAGTTTACCAGAATAAACAGAGAGAAAAAACATTTAGATGAAGAAAGTTGATGACTGTGAGAACATTCTTTATACTTTATGTCAACTATATGCACACGAATTTTTAGACTATGTTTCTTAAACTCCTCAGGTGTGATGTGTTTGGGACATGGTTTGGGAGTATTATTTCTTGAACAAATTGGAGAAGTTGAATGATACTCTATAAAAAAATAAATAAATAAATAAATGCAAAGTGAAATATTAAGTATTTTCTACACCTACCTACAGTTCAAAAGAATCTTGCAAATATGATTTATCTTGTATAAGTAAAAACATGAAAGTTTATACCAGGACTCTAAACCGACGCGTAAAACCAAAACAAACGGCCCGAAGCTTAGTGAAATTCATTAAATGATTGGTAACGACATTTTGAATAATTTGAAGTACAAAACATCAAAGGAGGAGAGCGAGTTTGTTGCGATAGAATCTATAAACAAACAATCAACCGTTTCCTTCGTGTTCTCTTGTTATATGTTTGACCAGCAATAGTCAGATTATCATGGTATTGTTTTATGAATTAGTATTAAATACACGAAAAAAGCCATCCTGTAAAGCCATCGAATAAATCAACTCGCTCGAAATCTTCATCGGAACAGTAAAATATTGCCCTATTACGTCATGGCAGTAACATGAAAATTTTCCCAATGTATGTAGCTGACATGTGTGTTATTTACACTGGCTTAAGTACATTTATAATCCACGTCAACGTCGAGGCTTTCCTGGAAAAGAGTTGTCAACTAATTTTGAAGAATGTATATTCGATTTTATCAGATTCTACCACAGTCAAAGTTCAACCTCGATCCCAGGTCCTGTAGCGTTTTTGATATGAGGATGAAACGCGTACCTCATATCAAAAAACGCTACAGGCCCTGGGATCAAGGTTGGGTCAAAGTTCTCATAGCGGACACCCACCAGTTCCTCGAAAAAGTGTTCGCTATAACCAGGTGTCGGCTGTATAGATGCTTTCAATACGACGTCAAGAAAATATTATCATTCCGAGACACGTCATCTAAACCCACGAGATTTCATATGTTAAAAACATTTCACAGAACCCAAGTTTCTTTTAATAGCTCATGTGAAAAAATTACGAATGTCACATTGCGTCAATACGATTACTCAGATACATTACTCCAGACTTCTACGAACTACTTTACATAGGATAACGTTCGCGCAGTTCTAAGAAAATGTATAATTAGTATCTAAACTTCCAATTTCGAGGGCGTTCATGTTGTGTTTGAATTGGTGTAAAACCTGTGTCCGCTATAAATCGTGTCCACTATAGATAGGTTTGATTGTATAAAAACCATTTAAAATAAGTTGCTAGGAATAATTTTTCCAGCTTTTACACAAACACAATGTCGGGGAAAGTTTTATTTTCGTCTACAAAAAGGGCCTTTTACGTAAGACGACATAAAACGCCCTGATATTGTTGCCTACCACCATGGAGGTAGAAATAGAGAAGGAGATTGAACTCTTTTGTTTTTATTGAAATCATCCGTGATGCGATCAGTTGCAAACTTATTCGTGTTGTCTTTTAAAAATCTACCGCATGTCAGTTTGTTATGACTTTATTTCCACGCTAACACACTTCTTTATGAAAACAAAATAAGAACAATGGCAAGGCTGAAATTTTAATGATTTTTCTTCTGTCCTTTTCACAGAATCAATTGTCGCAATTCTGCAACGTCGTACCCAGGGCTCTTCCACGTCTATCACGTATTAGAAAGTAACATTTCTGTTGTTTACAGTGTTTTTAGAAAATCTTAATTTATTGATAAGTGCTAATAGGTTTTTAAACAGAGCCCTAGATATAAAAAGATAACGAAGCGAGCTTTCCGTAAATCGATGCTTAATAGGAAAAAAAAATCGTGAGTAGTGCTCACTTTTTAACTCAGGCTCAACTCACTAAGTATCTTTTTTACCACGATATGTGGTCAGTTATCAGACATATTTGCCGAGATGAGATCAAGGAGGTTTAAAGAGACCTCCTTGATCTCATATTGATTTTCACGCGATAAATAAATAAACATTGGCTTCATAATGTTTGAGGTACACGATGCTGAGGATTTTTTCTTCTAAGACAAAACTCTATTTATTTAATATCAATCTATATTTCTATTTCTGTTAAACAAAAAATGTAGTCTGTTCTATCCCAAATGCAGCATTATTATGAAGGATCTAGTTTGTTATCAAAATTTAGATTTGTGCAAAATTTCGTTCACCTAGAAAATTTTGTTACTTCTTTCAGTAAAGTTTTGGTCCATAAAGTGTATCGAACGCCCTTTT
This sequence comes from Hydractinia echinata, assembly GCA_030067915.1. Taxonomy (NCBI): domain Eukaryota; kingdom Metazoa; phylum Cnidaria; class Hydrozoa; order Anthoathecata; family Hydractiniidae; genus Hydractinia; species Hydractinia echinata. Next base: position 890,908 of record JASGCC010000082.1, read on the forward strand.
GGCTTTAAGTCGACACAACCCCTAATAACGTTGCTTCTCCAACTTTCACCCCCAAACTCTTCTGACCCCCTACCTTCTTCCGCTGTAATATGTAAAAATACCGTCTATGATAACAGCCGACGTAAGCACTAGTCGAAATATTTCTTCTAAACGGAGAAGGAAAAGGTGAAAAGCTAAAACCACGTTTGTATAAACATATCTATTTCATATATATTTATATATATTGTCACATTCAATAAATTAATAAAATATTCTTAAAAAACCTTATCGTCAAATTCTGTCGTCAGTCACACCATGATTGCTTGAAACAACTTTTTAGAAACAAACTCGCTTCACGATCTTTTTGGATGTTATTACAGTCACCAAAAGTATAGCGACTGTTAAACTTTAAAAAAAATTGTTAAAAAACATTTATTTACATTTACTTTTTAAAAAGCATTTTATATATCAATTGGTCCATTTGGCGGGAAAAAGTATAAGTCCTTCCTCAGTTGGCTCACTATACTGGCAATTTGTCTTTTATTGTTTGTTTCTGATTCACGCGTGTTGGATTTGCGTCCGGATATGTAGTAATTAACGCGCGTTAACATTCGTAACAAGGTCATTTCATGCGCGTGTTGTCGCAATATCTGACACAGCGTCTGAATAAACCATGAGCCGTTCGATGTGTTTCGCCACGAGTAAAACCCCGACACTGTTGAGTAGGCATACAAAAAATCAGACTGGCTTGGCAAGCTGATCGTTTTGCTTTGCCTACCCGGAGCATCAACACAATCAACACCGTCCATATATTCATCTCCTTGACAAGCCTGGATAAAAAACAATTTCGGTTTTCCATTCCAATCAGACCCTTCAAAAACACCTGTAAATTTCTTTATTTTTACTCTTCCATCACGAGCAAACACAATACCATCTTCTCCATGCGAAAGAATAAAACAAACAAAGCAACTAAGATTTTTCGCATTGCTAGCGACTGACTCAACAACTTCCATCATTTCCAGTTTGCTGATGTCATCATATCTGTCGACGATAAAGCCAAGTTTTATGAAAACGTCTTTAATTTCCTTGGCATCTTTGTCACTCCCCTCTCGCGGATCAAGACCAGTTGAGCGCTCAAAAGTTGTCATGTTGAATATAACAGCATTACCTTTAATTTTACTCATGTTATAAACAAACTCCGAATGTTGCTCAGGATAGTGATGAAGTTTTTCAACGGGATCTGGATAATATGTAGTATGATTGGTTTTTATTTTCTTGAATATTTTCCCTGGCGAGTCGTGCACATCCAGTTCAGGTTCTTTAATAGCAGGCGTATCACACACATCACCTGTGTCTTTAGACGGTGACACGTCACACGTGTCACAGGTATCGTCACTTATATCATTTTTTTCGTTGTCAGACATATTTTCCGTGCTTAATGCATCAGCGGCTTTTTTCATTTTTGATGTGCTTCTTCGCTTGTGTTTAAAACTTTATCTTAATCCTTTTCTTTTTTTCGCCCATATTTATACTAAAGATGTTTCCAAGAATTTCCCCTGTTTTTGCTGGAAAAATCTTTTTATAGAGGGAGTTTCCCTAGCGAAATTGTAGCTTCATGGAAATTCTTTGTTTATATTAGCAACAAAGCTTTTTCTTAGTTGTCACCGCAAATTGTCGATAACAAAAAACAACTTCAAAGAAAAATCGACATTTAAAATGTACACACAAATGTCTTGTGATCGTTCATATTTTTCTTTGTATGAAAGACCTCCAAGTAAGCGTAAAGTTACTAAGTTTGTTTGGAATTTGTTGTTTCCAATACTAAAAGTTACTTCAAGTGCTTATCACAACTGAATGTAACAAGAAAGTCTCGTCTTGTGCTGAACATCAATATCGGATAAAACAACCTCGTTCCCTCGCCTTCCTGATTTTAGATATAAGACCTGGGGACGAGGATGAGTAACACATTTAAATGCCTGTGCTTGCTTTGAAGTAGATACCCAGGATATTTCACACCTCAAAATGTATCTTATAAATCATGTTGATCATCCTCGTCCCCAGGATCTCTTGGAACCTGAGCCATTATCACAGAGGAACATCAAATTCATCAAGAGGGAAAATGCCCTGAAGGTTGTATGTCGACTTTTCTGAACATAAAGAGATTCTTAATTGTTTAATTAGATCATTGAAAGTTGCTTACATATTAACTGCACTGGTTGCTCCAAAGAATGGTTGCCTGTATACAAAAAACGTGCGACGTAACTATGAAAGTCAATCTTATTGTAAAAGATTGGTTTTTCAATTCGACAATTAAAAGCTACATTGAGCAACTCACTAAGGCATAAATTTCTACGAAAATAAATTTCGCTAATTTTTTTAATTCGACAATAACAGCTACATTGCAATATTAGATTTAATTTTTCTAATCGTTCGCGAAATTTACTTCTCGTGCGCAAACTTTTCGTGAAAATCTTTATTTTTTAAATAGCAAGATCCCATAATTTGGAGCCTTTTGAAACAAGAAAAAATGATAATGTCGACATCAAAAAAGCGTTCAGGTAAGAAAAAGGTTTTATAATTATTGAATGCCAATTTTACACTTCAAATTTTCGCCTTTATTTTATAGACAAATTTGACACATTTCGCGGCTTTGTATTTCCCCTAAAATCTGGAAATTTAATCTTTCTTTCGATTTTAATAAAAATGGCTGACATAGGCTACTTGCAAAAATGAAATTCTCACTTTAGCTTCAAAGTATCAAAAATAACAATATCGCCAACTTTCCCCTCTTTTTGATATGAGTCGTAACGAGTTCGTAAAATTTATTTCGAGAAGAATGGAGGTTACAAAAGATGACCTTAAGAAATAATAAACTTTGACAGGTTTGTTAAAATTTTTGCGTCTTGTCTATCATTCAGACCAAATTCTTCCACACAAAAAATAACTTGAAAACATTGGATTGAAAATTTATTTCGTATAAGAATACTAAGAATACAAAACACAGTATCGCATTTTGTTAATTAATTTGGCCTAAAACCAGATCGGAAAAACTGTTACGCATATTTCTTCACCCCTCTTGCACAATGTTGGGCATGTGAGCGCAATATTGGTATCTTGGCGCTTTACTAGAAGTTATTAGGACGCAGCCACTGACTGCGTACTGGTTTCTTCGCCTTGATTAGTCCTGTCGTTCACAACGTTGATACCCATGCTGTGACATGAATGAATGAGGCACTTACATACACCTTCTAACGGAGTGTTTTTAAATCCACGATCTTCACTCTTTATCAAAGCTATTTCATAAATTTGCTTTAAAGTGACGGTACCAATAATATCCCTTCCTAAAAGATAAATGAAAATAACTTTTGTAACACAGGGTCTATATATCAAGAAGGTGTCTGCCATTTTTTTTAAAATAATTTTCGTCATTTTTGGGAATTTTTATCAAGATTTTTTACTATAATTTTATCGATACCTCAGATCCCGATTCCAAAATGAGGCTTAAGGATGCTTATGAAAAATACTTTTTCAGGCTCAATATATGCTTAGGTTATGCGTAATTGTAAAAAGACTTATTGGAATATGCTTATGAAAAACACATGATAAGGCTCAAAATATGCTTATTCGAAAAAAAATATTGCAGTTGAATTTTAAACATCAGTAATTACAACTAAAATCTCACTACATACTGATTAATTCAGACATAAAGAATAAAAAGAAAAACTGCTCATGAAACAAAAAACATTCAGAACATCTTCTTAGACTTAACATAATGCTTAGCATATGCCTAAAAAATGACCAAATTTAAGCCTATGGATGCTATGTCATAACACTAAGTACACAATAAGGTGATTCAAAAAACACCCAAAAATTGACATTGCAGAGTGTTTCATAACTGCACACAAATGTTTTTAGGAATATTTATATTTTACGGTTTTCAAGGTTACGTAGTCTGATTTCAAGGTTTTTAAGCTTACAGACAGCCTGATCAGTTTCACTCAAAAGGTTGGTTTCCATTAGCGTAGAAATTGTTAAGCAACTGTTGTACAAAAGTCGCATAACAGGCACAAGAGATGTCGCACAACAAATGTTGTAGAGATTTTGTTATTTCTACAACAGTTGCACAACAATTATGCACTGTAATGGAAACCGACCCTAAGCTGATTCATGTCAGCAGTTCTCGCAATACGAGTCAATTCTTATTAAACATTAGTAGATAAACAGGAAACAGGAATATGGTCTATGTCGCAGGACAATGGTTGATATTAACAACAATAAAAACAAAGTACCTGGATTAGCAGATCCCTTTTCTATTCCTGCAGCTGCTTTCAAGAAATAAGAAGCTGGAGGATGATTGATAGAAAACGTGAAATTACGATCCTAAAAATAGCAAATGTAATGTTGTGAGTCGTGATTATTAGTAACTGCTAGCTCGTTCCAAAAACAGCAAGCAGTAATACCATTGTTTACTCTCTTGAAACAAGGTTAAAATTGACAGTCAAAAAGCAACTCTAAAATTACGAAAATTATGTTGTAATACTGGTTAGAATAGTTGGCTCGACCCCTTAAATGGTAACCAAAGTTGGCGGTACCAAGTGTTAAACATTAAAGTTGACGATACCGACTGTTTTAAACATTAAAGTTGGCGGTACCAAGTGGTTAAAATATTAAAGTTGGCAGTTCCAAGTGTTTGAAACATTACAGTTAATGGTACCGTGTGTGTTTAAAACATTACAGTTTGAGGTACTGGTGGTTAAAACATATAATTGATGGTACATTGTGTTTAAAACATTAAAGTAGGCGATACAGAGTGTTTAAAACAACCCAACTTTTTTATGCAACTAAATTTTCCTACCTTGAAAACTATTTTCGTTGGTACAGAAATGCCCGATTTGAAATCTTTTGTTTTTTCGTTAAAGTCTTTACAAAACTGCATAATATTAATGCCACGCTAAAAAGAACACAAATTTATGAGTACTCTTATGCGTGTCGTTGTTGCATAAACAACAACACACAATAACATAAAAATAATACATAGTTTCTTAAATGTACCACAGATTAGATAAAGCTATACTTGTCCTAGAGCTGGACCAAGTGGAGGTGATGGGGCAGCTTTCCCAGCTGCAATATACATCTTTAAAACACCAGATAACTTCTTTGCAGCCATGCTTGCATCATTTGTCACCTAGCCATTGAATGTTCTCTGTTTATTACAAAATTCTAAAATATGTTTTATGCACAGTGAAATGCTTTAGACATATCTTACTTCACATATCTTTGCTTTAGGCAGGAGGAAATAAATTTGTGAGAATTAATTTGTGTGAAAACTGATTTTCACGGATTTTGTGAGTTTTTGTCAATTTCGCAAAAACTAATTCCTGTGAAAATTATTGTAAACCTGCTATTAGAAATTTTCAAATAATAATTCATGCAAATTGTTTTTTAATTTATTACCCAGCACTTTTTCAACTTCAGCAGTTTTTATTTTTTTCGTTGTCTAGAAAAAACCCCTTGAAGAAAGTTATAAATTGAGAAAACATTTTAAAATTCCCTCCTTCCTGAAACATTAGAACTTGCTAATTTTAAATATATAAAAATAGCTGTCATATACTTTGTATAATTGTATAATATGTCAAAATATGGTCCAACTATAGATTTAGGAAAATATCTCATACACTTGTGTGAAAGGTATTTTACTTGTTTTTAGGAGCATTATATATAAAAATCAATCTCTTTTAGCATCTTAAAATATCATTATATATAATAAATATATAAAATATAACAATTTTCTTTTAGAAATTTACAACACCATAAAATACTCCCAAAATTGCTAGTGGGAAGATAACATATGCAAATGGTCGAACTCTCAGGATCATTTTATGATCAATCTCCATTGTATAGAAATGAAACATAGTGCAGGAAAGGCCAAACAAGGAAAGATTCTGGAAAGAAATATAATGAGATAATCCTGCCATCAGCGTTACTTGTCCCAACACACCAAAAACTACTGACAACTTTTTCCAGACCTGGTCATTTACATTTAAGAATGATGTCAAATGCGGTATATTTTTAGTGCCATAGTATTTATAAATAGAGTAAATAGCATGAGCTGACAGTTGAAATGATGCACTCCATAATAACAGACGCATTTCTTTTCGGAAAATTGGGAAAAATGCCATCGCAAATATTGATAAACCAGATAATGAGATTGCTTTGTTCATTTCAACAAGTGATTTATCGTAGCCATCACTACACATTAAAATCCTGACTAAATTATTGGGTATAAGTTTTTTCTCCTTCTTATCATACATGCTGTAAAACAAAAGGTAAGCAACAAATGTGATGATGGATAGCTCCAATGCATTCAATTGATAAATCATATTTCCAATTAAACTCATGTCTGCATATACAGTACAGTGGTTGTCTAAATAAATAAACTGGATGTTTATACACGAAATGCCAAAGAGAAGAAATAGATAGATACAGTACTGGAAAAAGGTTGTTTAACATCGCGCTTCGCGTATCGCGACGGTATTCTCGATCCGCGATAGACGTTTTTTTACTTTCAAATTGTATCGAGAGGGCTTCGCGATGCATCCGTCTCGATATCATTCTCGAAGCTATCGAGGCCATTAACACTTTTTCATAATAGAACTATTTTAAAAATAAGAGTGTATTCAACAATGATCGCGGATGTTTAAATATAATTATACTTCCTTTGTGTTATATTTTTTTAACTTATGCATAACAATCTAGGGTATACAGCTAGCGTTAATCTTTCTTTTTTAGATCACATTTTAAAAATTTAAGAACTAAGAACGGCGATAGAAAAGCTTCGTTAGATCGCATTTTAAAAATTTAAGAACGAAGAACGGCGATAGAAAAGTTTTTTTAGATCGCATTTTAAAAGCTTAAGAACGAAATGCGGCGATAGAAATGTTTTTTTAGATCGAATTTTAAAAGTTTATAAACGAAAAGCGGCGATAGAAATGTTTTTTTAGATCGCATTTTAAGAACTTAAGAACGAAATGCGGCGATAGAAATGTTTTTTTAGATCGAATTTTAAAAGTTTATAAACGAAAAGCGGCGATAGAAATGTTTTTTTAGATCGAATTTTAAAAGTTTAAGAACGAAATGCGGCGATAGAAATGCTTTTTTAGATTGAAGTTAAAAAGTTTATAAACGAAATGGGGCGATAGAAATGTTTTTTTAGATCTCATTTTAAAAGTTTAAAAACGAAAAGCGGCGATAGAAATGTTTTTTAAGATCGCATTTTAAAAGTTTAAGAACGAAAAACGGTGACAAAAAAAGCTTCGTTAGAGATCGCATTTTCAAAGTTTAAGAACGAAAAGCAGCGTTAGAAGAAAAATACGTTGAAAAAGTAATGCGCTAGAATTACTTTAATAAATACGAAAGTTAAAAAATTTTCTTATAATATACACCTATTTAAAATAAAAAAAAAGATAAAAGAGAAAGTTATTTTTATTTCAAACACATCTCTGATGTGTTTGCGCGCTCGATATGTTAAACAACCTTTTTCCAGTACTGTAGGCTATTCATGAAAGTTAATTCTCACAAATTTTGATTTATTCTTATTTATAACTTTCATCCTTATTGATAATGTTTTGGATAGTTAACCAACCTTCTTAATCGATTTAAAATCATGTGGTTTTTTATTATTAATGACATTTTAAGACCTCTTTGAACATAAAACAATCAACACCTATCATGAAAGTTAATTCTCGCAAAAACACATTAAAATGATCATTGGCGAAAGTTATTTTTCTTGATTCTGCATTGACTTCGACTCCATATGTCAAAAATTTATATAAAAAAAAAGAGTTCTAGTGACTCTAACACCATATATTTGTGACGTCCTCCCATTAAGCAACTTCAGCAAGTTTTTTAGTACAGCTGTTCACTCCCTTAAATCCAAGTCAATTCAACTTATGAATTTTACATGGAGATACGTACCACCTTTTTCTTTACGAACAAATAAAATTTTCATGACAGGTTATATTTCTAAGATTTTTGTAGAGAAAGAACTCCGATCACTCAAACGAAATAAAGCAACCGGTATAGACGAGTTACCACCCGGAATGTTAAAAGACTGTGCTATTTTAATTTCAAAACCTCTGAGTCACATAATAAACCTTTCGATAAACACCTCAACTGTACCATCAGCCTGGAAAGTTGCGAAGGTTGCACCTATATTTAAATCTGGGGATTCTTCTCTTCCCGTGAACTATCGCCCGATTTCAATTTTACCGGTGCTATCTAAAATTCTTGAGAAAGCTATTCATAACGAACTCATGAACTATCTCGAAAAAGAGAAATTACTGAACGACTGTCAATATGGTTTTCGAAGTAAACGCTCCACGAAACTTGCTTCTACTTTATTTTGCGACAGTATTCGCCGCGAAATAGATGGCGGTAAGTTAGTTGGAGCAGTTTATATAGATTTATCGAAAGCCTTTGATACGATCGGACACTCATTATTATTAAACAAGCTACGCACGTACGGAATTAAAGGCAAGGAGCTAGCATGGTTTACCGACTACTTATTTAATCGAAGTCAGTTAGTAGACATTAACAATATTCGATCTAGCTACGAGCCAATTTACTGCGGTGTTCCACAAGGTTCCATTTTGGGACCACTGCTTTTTATAATTTTTTATGATGATTTTGTAGACCATATCTCAAATTCTAAAGTTATAATGTACGCAGATGACACCGTCATATACGTTGCTCATAAAGATGTTACTAGAATTGAACAACTTCTCAATCAAGACCTTGAGAGACTATCAGTATATTTCCGTGAAAATGAGTTAATTATAAATCTAAAAAAAGGGAAAACAGAAGTCATGTTGTTCGGAACGGCTAAACGCTTGAAAGCACATGGCAAGGCTCTACAAGTTGTATATCAAGAAAATCCGATAAGTTTCGTTTCTCAGTATAAGTATCTGGGAACAGTAATCGACAGCAAGTTAATGCTTAATGACAACTTCGACCGATCATATAAAAGCGCCAGCAGCCGTTTACGCCTACTACAAAGATTACGACCGTACCTTACCGCTGAAGCCGCACACAATGTTTTCTCGATGATGATTGTACCTTTAATCACTTATAGTAGTGCATTGAGAATACCTTTCACAAATACACAGCTCAACAAATTAAAATCGCTTGAGAACCGTGCTAGATCGATTGTCCGGAGTGATAATATTCCATCCATCACAGGACTCGTCAACCGTAATATTTGTGTACTCGTTAAAAAGTGTCTACTAAATGAACTAACATCTGAACATTTTGACAATTATTTTGTCAGCCAACAACATGACAATAACACACGAAATAACTGCTGCATTGTCAGGTTACCTCGGGTCAAACTAGAAATAGCCCGGCAGAGTTTCTATTTTGCAGGGGGTAAACTGTATAATTCACTGCCACTTGAAATTCGAAAAATCGATAATATGTCTCTTTTTATGAAGGCGCTCAGAGGGTACTTCTCTTAATAGACGATACCAGCTATTGGGCGATGTGCACTCTCAGCGACTATCTTAGTCACTGTGCCGTCCAGTCTGCTTCAAGTTTGGCTAAGTGGGATTAATGTTTTGAACTATGCCTATGTCTTATTTAGCTCTCACATGAAGTCACTTCACACCTTGTCTGCATACTGTTGCATTTCTAGTTGATCAATTTTTTGTTTGTTTTTATCGTTTTTACTGTTTTTACTGTTTTTACTGTTTTTACTGCTTTTTTCCATTTTTATTCTCAGACAGGACGGACATTGATAGCAGTTTTTTTGTATTTATGTATATATTTGCAAATTACTGAAGTCCTCATCCTGTATAAATATTTTTAAATAAATAAATAAATAAATAAAAGCAAGACATAAAATGCTTGAAAAATAGCTTTAGGCTAAGTCATACATTGGTTATCTAGAATATCTTTTTTGATTTTTTGCAGTCAAAAACCAAGACAGGCGAAATAGTATCTCAGCTGGCCAAATTGTATCTCTGGGTCCCATTGGTCCAGGGCAGGGCCGTCTGTGATATGCAGGCAGTTAGAATTTTATTTTATTTTTAACTGCCAATGTCCAGCAATGCTTAATGAAAATAAGCCACAATAGGACTGTTTTTCATAAAAAAATCATAGAAAACAATAATTAAAAATCTAAAAATAAACTTTACTAAACTCCAAAGCAATTAAAAGAACTTAATTTTTATCTTAAAGTATATTTTTTTTAAATAAAAATTAATAAATATAAACAACAATCTAATTTTGTAAAACTGTAAATTGCATATTAGTAATCATGATGAAAAGACTCACACAAGGAAATTTTAAATTAAGATATACGCAAGTTTCAGCAAATCTTTACCATCATATTATTGTAAGACGTTCGCAACCTATTATTGGGTCCTATAGCTATATTATAATAGGAATAAATTTTGTTAAACTTTCATTTTAGTATGGGTTAACCTACAAAGATGCTTTTGATGATAACTTAATCTCTGATTAAAAAGTGTGTGTCCATAAAAGCAAAAGTATCCCAGGTTCCAGAGCTCTACTGCCTGGGGTCAGGGGATCTGATTCCAGCCCAGGATCACAGAACCCTGGTTTGTGTGTAGGTTGAGCATAACAAAACTGTAGCTACCATCATAAGGCATATATATTGTAGGCTAGGTACGTTCGCATACAACATATTGGGTCCTATTGGCACCATCAGACAAGTGACAGGGGAAGTTCCTTCCTCCTCTTACTAGCTTACCAACCTAAGTAAGGAGGTGTGAAATTCGTAATATCTGTGACAAATGCAGCTAGTTAGTGCACACGCGACGCGGCGCTTCTACGGTGGAAAATTACATAACAATTGTTGCCAAAGTTGATATAGTGCCCTAATCAAACTTGAAAATGTTATCTATTAAGCTCAGTCCAATAAGTGTCATATACCAAAGCAACAAAACAACAAGGTCCACGGAAAGAAGTACTGTGAAGATCGCTGACGTTTTGATTTTTAAAATGGAGATACATTTTCTTGGGACTGGCTCTGCATACCCTGCTCCGAAAAGATGTTCGTCATGTACAGTGTTAAGACACGAGAAAGGTGCTTGGGTTTTTGACTGCGGTGAGGGAAGCCAGATACAGTTTCAAAAAAGTTCGTTAAAACCAGGCACTATCAAGAAAATTTTCATAACACACTTACACGGTGATCATTTGTTTGGTTTACCGGGTTTATTATGCACAATTGGCATGAACAATTCGATTAATGGAGGACATGTTGATATATATGGACCCATTGGGCTAAAAAGCTTTATCCGCTCATCATTAGCCTTGTCATATTCACACTTACCTTACACATTTTCCGTTCACGAAATTGTTTTATCCTCATATAATGGTAAGCTATTTTACTGAACGCTTAGTACTGATTTAAGTAAGACTTGAAACGTTAACTTTAATGCCACGAAATTTGCATAAAATTTGCTTGCGAGGACAATTTTGTGTTGTCGCGAAATATCCCACTTTCTTCACGTTCTTTCTTCACCCAATAATATCGCGATTTTTTTGCCTCGCGAATGTTTGTGCTTGTGTTTTTTAAATTCCCATAAGTAGAGAATTTTTATTAGTAATGTCTATATAATTGAATTTTCCTCTAAAAAAACCTCTTTTTTTTAGAATTTTATAAGAAAAATAACGTCAGTTTAGATGTTGAATATTGGGAAAAATTAAAAGATCTTTCCAAAGTAGAATTTCCATCACATCTTAACGAGACTACTGGTATTTACATATACCCAAACGAAGAAGGCTTTTATAACGTTTGCAAGACCAATGGACTAGAGGTTACTGCTGGTTTTTTGAAACACTCTATACCATGTATTGGATATGTTATTCAAGAGGACGATATACCAGGAAAGCTTGATGTCGCAATTTTAAAGAGTAAAGGTGTTCCTCCGGGGCCCTTGTATGGTAAAATTAAAGCTGGTGAAACTATAACATTGGAGGACGGCACTATTTTAACTCCAGCTGATTGCGTTGGACCAAAAAGAATGGGCAGAAAAATTGTAATAATGGGCGACACATGTAATTCAGATGAAATGGTGCACATAGCTCACGGTGCAAATGTTCTAGTGCACGAATCTACTAATGAAAATGCAGACGAGGTGAAGTCGGTCGAGCGTGGACATTCAACTGCAGGTAGATTTTTATTTGTTATGAAATTTTAACAAATGAGCGGTTATTTGCAACTTAAAAGCTTAATTACTGTGAAAAGAAAACAAGTTAGTTTCTTGGACTGATAATGATGCTAATTAATGCATGACATCATGTATTTGATGTAAATGAGTTGCTGTATTAAGCAGTTTATCAAGGTATTGGTGGTGTAAATGTTCTTCGATGTAGTTTGATATTGAACATATTTGCATGATTATCAATGACACCAGCAATTGTTTCTCAGCATCTAACTTATTACCGCATATTTAGCTAAACTTCAAAAACCTATATATAGATTTATAAAGATTTACAAACAATTTTTCCAACTTGTTTTTTTTTTCGTGACAGGTATAAGCTTGGAGCTCGAGTACGTTTATTTAATAACAATTCAAGTCAGTAATAAATAGCCAATAAGCCAGGAATTTGGTCACTTTTAGCTGACTTGATTTTTTTTCCCGTTTTTTTAAATTAACTTGTTTATTTCCTAGGAATGGCTGGATGTTACGCACGTCAAATCTCCGCCCATCATTTAATACTGACGCACTTTAGTCAGCGTTACGTGGGACTGTCAGAACCAGAAAAGGAAGGGAACACGTCAGTGGCTAAACTAGTTGAGCAAGCTAAAGAAACATTTCAAAGCGACAACGTGACTGCGGCGGAGGACTTTTTTGTATTTACGATACCTTTACCTAGCTGAAAATTTAAGGGCGTTGAAACGTAACGTAAATTTTAAAGTATAGCTGCGAGTTGATGCGGAGTGTTCTTAATTGCTTGCGTCATTCTCCTTTTCAGAAGGACAGAAATTTTGTATCCTGCAGCATCTAAGAATAACCACTCGGAAATCAGTAACAATTATTTTTTTTACATTCACCTCATTTTATTTCAACGGTTTAGAAAAAACACTTAGCACCACTGTAAGTAATTTTTCCTATAAACATCTAAATATAAATTACTAAAATAGCTGTGCTCCAAAACCGAACACTTGTTTGATGGGTCCCCAGAAATGTCGTTTCCAGCCTTCCTCGGTTCGAACGGTGTCGTAATCAGGCACACCTGTTTGCGAAAGTCTTAACACCGTACAGTCGGATTTTTGTTCGAGGGTGATAGTAACCACGGAAAAAGCGTCTAAAACAAAATTAAAACAAATTGAATCTTCCAAACACTCAATCTGTTTTGTTTTTTTCGCGAGATTATACACGAGTTCTGTTTCAGTAAGCATAGTTTGAATGATTCCTTTTGTTATAGTGCTTTAATCGAGAAGTGAAAAAAGAAGTGAACTGTTATGAATTAAGAAGGCTCCGACCATAAAGAAAAGTGAAATAATTTTTTTTTGTAATTGAAAAGAAAAGTTACAATGTCGTGAGATTAGACATGTGATAAGGTGTATTGTCCTCCCAAATTTATTTTAAAAGTCTTACCAGACGGCCATTCCTTGAATCGCCACTTTTGAACGATTTTTTCAGCAGGTATCTAAAAATTGCGAATTTAAAAAAATTCTTGAAATATAGGGAAAAAGTGCTTGCGGAAGAGAATTGCGCGGTGTTAAAGAGGAAGTGCATAAAAACTAGTTGGAAATAGATGAAAACATTTGGGGAACCGCAAACGTTTTTTCCCCGCAAAAATTCTTTCGTAGAACAGTGCAAGTGTTTCTCCGCAAAATAAAAAATAATTTTCGGCAACGCAGAACCGCAGAAGTTTCTTCCGCAAACAATTATTTTCCTTAAAGTAGGGCGTCACACGGCTTGGCTAATCATGTTAAGCCGTCCCAATCTGCATTAGGTAATAAAACGAATTCTATTCTAAGAAATTTACTGAAGGGTACAAATTATTTGCTGAACTTAGTTTTACAGATTTCACCCAAGCAAATACATTTTGTTACAATCTCCTAAAAAATTACTGTGCAGCCACACATCTGTGTAACAGGTAACATTTTTATCGCAACAAGAATAACATTTTTATCGCAACAAGAATAACATTTTTATCGCAACAAGAATAACATTCGGTCTAATTACTGCATTCTGATTGGCTGGGTACAAAAATATTGATTCAGGATTGTTGTGGAAAATTTCGACAAAAGATTTTTTCTAGTAAGTTGTTTTTAGCAGTAACATTTTTTTTTGTTCCCAGTAACGACGTCATAGGTACAAACATGAATTTGTTACTATCGCCAAAAAAAAGTCGCCTCGTGTCGTCGGCCTGAGAGTAAAGGTGGGTTATTTATTTCTACATTATGAAGGTTCGCTTTGTGTGCAATGGGTTTGTGAAACCCTTATTAACCATTGATGCGGCATGTGTCGTTAATTTTTGCAACGTTACGTTGCAAGGTCGCCGTTACGTGTTTCGCCTATAACAGCCGACGTAAAAATAATGATTTATCGTTAAAAACTTACTAATTCGACGTATGATCCATTTATGTTGTCATTCATAACTGAGAATGTTCCACCAGGCGAAGGGTCAGAGGTGCATAGGGAACGGGTAAATGCGGACAACCTCTAACAAAAAATTAATTTTGGTGTCAATTTATCATAATTAAATTCATCGTATGCAAATAGATTTCTCATAGCAAGGTTACCTCAGCCAAAGTTAGAGTTGCATATAATTCATCTGCTGTTGTTTTGAATTCTTCCGATAAATTTAAAGAAAAATGGCAGGAAGGCTGCTTTTTTTGAACTATAAAGTCAAAAAAATGGTAATTATAGACATGTAAACAAAACATCACATCACCACAAACACTAAGGCTATGTTTCCATTTGACGATAAGCGTCGCGTTTGAAAATTATCACGATTTTAATCGGAAACAGCACATTTGCACACTGTTGTAAATCCTGCGTGGACAGAAAATTTTGCAAACTCAATGCGTGTAATGTGAGTTGCGAAGACATTTTTTGAAAAAACATAACATTTTTAACAGTGAGAAAATCCTTTTTTTCCCGCAAATTTTTGTTGTTATTATTTTGTTTACTTTTTATGTTTGTAAATTTATAAACAGTTTAACATGTAAATAAAAAGAAACCAAATTTTCGGTATAAATTTCATTTCGTTTCTGCCAGAAACAAAACGCCTATCCGATATACTTTTACTACGCGATGAAATGATTATCGTCTAATGGAAACATATATGTACCTAAACTAAAATGGCCATATTTCGCATTTCACCCAAATTGCATAACGGAGTTTTGTTATTTGGGTTTTTATACGTTCTGAGTAAAATTTAAAAATTAGTTTCGCAACAACCGCTTCCTCTGTAATGATTGTGTGCATTCATTACCAAGATCTTCGAGCAGTTTTAATTTTCGACAAAACCCTCGTCCAAAAATTGTAACGTTCCTACTTTTCGGTAAGCGTCTGAAGCCCCCTTCTCGCAATGTGAATGGCTTGATGATTACGCAATGAAAAGTCTTAAAATCTGTATTTTATATCGTCTGAAGTTATAGGTAAAAAAACATCAGAAGTAGGTCAAATACATACGAAAATTTTAATAAAATGTAGCAAAACGCCTCTACTTTCTCCGCAAATTTAGAACACTTCATAAAATTCTAATTTTTGAAGAAAAAACACCAAGCTTACCATTATCATCAACTTTTAAATCTTTCATATCTTTACTAACCTACAAAATAAACATAAATTTAGTTTATCTGGAAAAATATTTAAATTGTACATACCGAGTAGCATTAATTTATTTATCATATTACCGCTGTCTGGTTACTTGTGTTACTGTTTGATTTCTTGTTTGTGTTTTCGTTTTTTGTTGGTAAAACCATACCAGCTGAATATTCTGTAATATATGAAACAAGAAACTGATTACAATACGTAGTGTTGATAGTGAGAATACAGAAGACTTATTATCCATGTCAAACTCGCATGGAGCAAGTAGGAACTGACAGTGGTCTAGTTCAGGGGGAAAGCACGCAAGGGTCTAAAATATTTCTATGAATAAGGATATTGCTAAGATAGAAAGATTTTTGAAATAAAGATGTTGCACTGTATAAAAAACAAGTGAAAAACTTGAAAAGCCCGAAAAATACCACCACAACGGTAATCCTAAAAAGACCATGGAATTTCGCGAAAATGGGTACCAGCGAGGTTTTTAGCTCGAATTTACAGATTTTTCCTGAGCAAAATTAATTTTACAGGAATCCAAAATATATGAATATGTATCGCTCAAGATTAACATTATTAATCGCAAACATTTCTAAGTAACATATCAAGGATAATTACCAGTTTTAAGATCTGTTATATAATTTTGACATTTCTCTCGACAAAGTTTAATGCCAGTCTTTCGAACAATTTGCTTCAACTTTTCAGCATTTTTCGAGTCACCTTTAGCAGTTATTTCAACCTTAATGCAGAACAAACATACCTCAATAACATGTGCAACAACGGATTGGGATTAAGTCGTCTTTAGAGGAAGGACTATAATATACCTTAATGGAATTAATTATCGGGAGAACCAATTTTCCCCAGAAATTTTTTAAAAATAAAATTTAATTTTCGCGAGAATTAAATTTTGCAAAAAAAGGATTTGATGACATTTTGTTTCTTGATTGATACCGTTTTTCAAGCGCGTTTATGTAGGAGACATTAAATAAAAACTGCTGAAATTCACATATATATTATAATGTATAAATCAGTAAAAAAATTTATTGTAACCCTTTTCAAAAAAGGTAAAAAATCTAAATTTTACAGTAATTAATTTTCACAAATTTCGCCAGGGAACTAATTTTCGCAAAATTGCCAAAAACTCGCGAAATTCGCGAAACTTAATTCCCGCAAAAAAATAATTCCCTTAAGGTACTCCACTAAAGATTATTTTAGAAAATCATGCTCACAATGATTCCAAACAAAACATACATCTACATCATCAGCAGTATTCTCATCGCTCAAGTTTGGTATGTGAATGTTCCCACTATGTTCTAATTCAGAATCTGCTAGTTTACCTAAGATAAAACCAGGAAATAATTTATATCTCGAAAGGAATCAAAGAAAGATTGCAAAATAAAAAGTTTTGTGACGGAATTGGTCGAATTAAAGAATGGAAATTGGGAATTAATTTTCGCGAATTTTGAAAGCTTTTGTCAATTTCACAAAAATTTATAACTGCAAAAGTTATTAAAAACCTAGAATTCGCGAAAATTAATTCTCGTAAAATATGCATTTCTTTTTCAAAAAAACGATTAAAAAGACAAGGTAATACGATCCCTAAAGAAACAGTAAAAAAGTTGTTTACCTTTATAACTTAATTTGACAATCCATTCATAAAAAAATATCAATTTCCCTTTTCTGTTACTAAAAAAAATAAAAGGAAATTACACATTAAACATTAAAAACATGTATATTAGCATCAGATTAAAAATATTTTATTTCACACTTCATTTGTAAGACTTTAATCGTAATGCTTTGTTAGATAACTTGTTTACAAAACTTTGCAGATTTTTGTACATGGATACATATTCCTGCATGTGAAACAGCAGGGCAATACAGGGTAATATTGCTGTTATCGAAAGTCAGATTTTTGGAGGTACAAGAATCCCAAAACTAAACACTGAAATTAATTCTTTAACCATAACTTATTTTGTAAATAATTTCACCAATTTTAAGCAAATACTTGGGTTTTCAAATGGATTTGGTCTGTTGTGTACATTTTCTATCAACAGGAATGGGTGCACCTGCCCATTGTTCTAGACGCAAAATCAAAACATTACGTTGCATGGAAAGTGGTACGACAAATATTTAGAAAGCAATTCCAAAACAATCTTAAAAACTTATTAACTATAATAAGGAAAATGTTGGCAACAATTATTTTTTACCAACAAAACAAACAGTGTCGAAATAAAGCTCAAATTGCAACAAACTAAAGCTTTAGAGCACAATAAATTTTTGGCAGGCTTTTTCAGGTGTACCATTATTTTAAGAAACAATAATTTAAGAAACACGAGTAGATTGCCTAAATTAAATTTAAGAAACATTTAAGAACATTGGTGGTCTCAGTTAAACTAAAAAATAACTTTACTGTGAAAGTTATACATATTTTTTATAGCATTCCTATATGTTTTTAACTATTAGCAAAATCTCAGCCTCAAGTTCATATTAGAATATTAAGAAACCCTCAGGCTCAAAGAAAATATCATGTTTATTGTAAAAAAAACAATAAAGATCAGTGTTACCAATACTCAAACAGGAAAAGTTTGAGAAAGGAACGCTTCTGCATTTTAAAAATCTGTAAAAATGTGAAGAACACAACCCTATTTTGGCAAGCTTCCTATGAAAACTGAGCCTTGAAAAAAACCCAGATGGTTTTAAAAAATGCATACTTTATAGTTGCTTCTCCTTCCAGTGTTTTTACTTCATTAACAGCCCATGATCCTAAAACAACAAACATGTATATAGAGTGATTTATACAGTGTTTTTCATGTGCAAATATAGGTCAGCTGAATGTTCGCTTCAGTAAAACAGGAAATCAAAACGGAATGTCAATTTCTACTTCACGAAAAGTAAGGAAATGAAAAATGAGTTTTAGCAAGCAACTTTAACGTTGCTCCTTCACTTTTAAAGACGCTTGGAAAACAAAAAATAAAAGATATGGAAGAAGATTATATTTTTAATCATGCCTCTATTTTGAATCTACGCATAGGTATTTTTTTAATTAATAACAATCAATTCATCAAATTTCCATGCAAGCTTAAATTGCACATCACTTTTTCCAGCATTTAATTCTCGCAAACTTAAATTTAGCAAACATTAAATTTTTGCACACTCCTTACAGGTTGTACACCTAAAATGTAACGCACATTTTCAAAATAAGTTTGCTTTTTTATAAAATAATTATTTTGCATAGCTGATTCATTAATCCAAACCAACATTCAAAATATTGTGATTATTCATGATTTCTAATTTTATAACTAGTTTTCTTTTTCAGTTTTGTGCAATGTAGTCTTTGTGACCTTCAAGCACGAAAAAGAAAATCAAATATTTATGCATGTGAAAATGTCACGAATAAGATATTTTTCAGAATGTGTCAGATAACTCTCTAAAGTTATATTTTTGATCTATGTTGTGATCTATGTTGTGATCTATGTGATGTTGTGATCTATGTTGTGTTTTTTTGTGTGTTTTTTTTGTGGTGCCGTAGTTTAGTGGTTATCACTCTCGTACTTTGTGTGGGAGACCGGGGTTCGATTCCCCTAGACGGCGATTCAATATGGGCAATTGAATATTACCATAGCCCCGGGGTTAACCCAAGCCATGTGAGGGAAATTGGGTAGATGGCACACTGTGTGGGCCGTTGAATGTGGCAGGGAGTTGTCTGGCAGAGCGCTGACCCTAATTGAGTTTGCGTAGCTCAAAGAGAGCATTAAATACTCCAGGACTCCCCATCAAAGCCATGGCCCCTCCTGGAAATAATAGACAGGGTATATCCCTCGATATTTGTGAGGCTAGCCATGTAAAATATGCACATCTATCTATCTCTCTTGGTAAGTGATTCACAAAAGTTTATGCCATATATATACAATCTATTTATTTATGTAGATACATTAGTATAAAGTTGATTATTTTATTTCAAACATAATGCAAACCTTCGTCACATTCATCTTTAACATTTAGAAATAACTCTTTTAGTTTTTCTTTGGACCACGCTGTTCCATCTCTCTCAGTCCTAAAAAAAACGATCCAGTGGTTGGTAGAAGAAAGACAGGGGTTCATTGGATGGGGTTCATTGATGAGTTTGACAGTTTTAAAAGTCTGTGTTTTATCTTGGCTGAATTTGAAGGCATTGTTACACGAGACAAATTTCTTGGAATTGTACAAGTTTAAGTCTTTTTTTAAAGTACCTGGACATTTATTGTGTCCTCGCACATCTGTGGAACTGGTTGCATTATCATATCAAAAAAATTTCCAGTAGAATTATGACAGTTTGAGTGGCAGCAGGAAAAATGTTGAATCAGAAAATATTCACACACACATTTTTTTTGTTATAACCTTTGCCTGCCTAAGAGGGTTGCAGAAAAAAAGTCTGTAGTTTTTTAAACAGTCTGCCAACAACAAACCTTTGTATTTACTTTTCAGTGGTAAGTTCTTTTGCTCTGGCATTTGCGTGGTAGGAAAGAAATGCTAGGATTTTGTGAAGAGAGGTCTTTTCCTGTAGATTTCTACTGATGGAAACACTGTTTTAGGTTTTAAACTATTATCAAGTGTAGATTGATGCATTCTAATTTATTTTAATTTAATAAGTCCTAACAATTCCTTTGTGTGACGAAATAGAAATTTCTTCTCCTGCCACGCATATGCCAGCAATGCCTGCAGAGGCGAAAAAAACTTACCACTGAAAATGTTAAAAAATTAATTTATCTATTGAAGTTATAGGCCAAAACACTATTATCTTCTAAGGAAAAAACAGGAAAAAATAAAGCAACATTTTTCCTGTAGCTCAGTCAGTAGAGTGTTTGACTTGTCTAGTTGGACAGAAATTCCTAAAAGATTTCTGTAGCACAAAAAATATAAACCACTACTAAATGCCAGGGACAATCCCTCATTATCACAGCAGGCTAGCACACCACAGGCAATACCATGCTGAAGATGTGGAAGGCCCAATATTGTAATCTGGAAAGAGGGCAGCCATTAAATTTTTTATTCTAAAAAAAATTCTTGAAAGCTTACAAAAGGAAAACATCAGATCAAAAGATCACTTGAAAGGGATGCCACACTCAAAGTTTCCGCATTTTTACTAGCTACAAGAAGTTTTCTTCCGCTGGAAGGACTTTTCAAGTAATTATCTATCTAGACATACCAGTGCCAGTTGTTTACATTTGTAGAATCAGGTCTTTCCTCAACAATCCATCTTGGGTCTCCCTTTCCCCATAAAGCCATGCTTAGAATATAGCAAAGTCGTTTCTGTAACAAAAAATTAAAAATAAGTTATCACACGAGAGTGTTTAAAACAATGACCTAAAAATATCGAGAAAGTTCTGTCGGAGAAATAACGGAATATTAGAATCGGATACGAAGTGCGAGGGGTGAGAAAAGAACGGGTTTGGGGTTTGGGGGACCTGCTGTTGGAGAAATCTTGTCCATTTGGAAATTTGTGAGACAACGGGCGCTGGGGACGAGGTTGTGAGATAACAGCATTCTTGTCCAGAGCTCTGAGATAAATGTTTATCTCAGCAGAGAGATCTGGGGACTAAAATTCCATTGCAGGTCACATGATTCGCACCGAAAGTTTAGTCCCAAAAGCAAAAAAAAAACTTTTGGAGAGCTTTAAATTAGGAGGCGCTGGTTTAACTAGAGATTACCGTAAATTATGTCTTTCATGGACTCCTGAAAACTGAGTGTTGATGTAACAAGCGCTGATGAAACAAGTCAAATAAAAAAAATGTTCACAAGGTGTCCCCCCTATATGTTAATTCGAAAGAATTTTTGGTAGCAAAGTTAATTTTCGCATTGAAAAACCAACCTTGTCCCCAGGGGTTCTTGTCTCTTTGAAATCGAGGACGGCGCTAGCGGCTTTGACATCAGGCAACAAACCCTAGGGACGAGGATGTTGAAAAACCGCTGATGGTTGCCAGCTTAGACAGTTTTCTATACGGGTTTTTATGAAGACCATGATTTTTTTGTACCTTAATTAGAGGTGTCCGCTTTTTGAAGCATCAGTTAATTAGAGAGCCGACTGCAAAATCAAGAAAGATTTTAGAAACCTGCGCAACTGGAAAAAACGTGTATTCCACATACTTTTTCGCAAACTATGTTGACCAACGGACGTGTGACCCGTTTAAAAGTTCCCCTAATTTGGTGATTGTTGTTCGCTAGAAAAAAAATAGGGGCTACATGTTTCGTAGCTTTGAAAAGTAACATGGCATCGTTTTTATTGATTAAATTATTTAAAAGGGTGTTTTTTCTCAGGAAGACCGAGAGCTTGTATAATCCTTCCTGTTTCCCAATCTACCTCTATCCCAATGAGCCAAATTGATATGTAACATGCAATAAGATTTTGGTGGGAGATGGTAAACAAGATGTAATGATTCTAATATATATTATTTAATAAAGGTTTTCTATTAATTTATGTCATGCGTTCTTTCCCATTACATCTTTTGATCAAGTATCACCCCAAGATATTAAATTTACTTTTTATTTTATTATTATTGTTATTTCGTCGTTTAAAGAATTTACATCTTTTCGTAAAAACAAAACTATAGCCGTTATAATGTAGAATCTAGAAATATGTGATTTTAGGTTTACGTTTAGCTATAGTAGTTAAAAATGGCAGAACCAAGAAGAAGACTGTAATAGTCTTATCACCCAGCCCCTAAACCTTCTATAAAAAGTTAGCAAAGAAGATACAGATTTCTCCAGCTTTCAACTTTTTTAACTAGTTGTGGTTTCCAAGAAAGTTAGAAAGAAAGTTAGTTTCATCCGCGAGGACGACTAGAGACGAGGATTTCGAAGTTTTTATGGGAAAAAATAATGATGAGACAGTCTGCATAATGGCGGTAGTTTGGATTTGCTAAAGATTTTAATTCATTAAATATAAAGAAAAAACAGGAGACGAAAAGGGGAAAAAGATAGAAATCCTGTTCAAATTTTTTTGAAAAAATTACAGTCGCTGGGCCATCTCTCGAAATTGACTTGTATTCTCCGCTGACCTTGTGTTAGATAATAAAGACTGTATATGTCTGGACCGTTTTGTTAGTTAGAAATGTATTACAACAGAGAATGGAAATACATGTACAAAAAAAAACATTCGAATATCACATATATAATTTTTTTAAACGTTTTTTGAGCTAAAATCTATTCTTCTTCAGAAGAAGAGCTGTATCAAACTAATTCGACGCCGTTTTGCTTGTTGCTCATTGTTGCGATGAATGTTGATATTAAAAACGCAGTGGATTTAGAATTATCAACATTCCTTGCTGTTTTTCTGGCGGAGTGATGCGAGGTTTTGGATTTACTGTAAGTAAATTTTAAAGACTGTATGTAGCTGGTTATGTTACCAATTCTCTGGCGAAGTTGTTTGTTTACGTTTATAGCAACCATTTTGGTTGCTATGAGGTTAAAACTTATACCGTGCTGTATAAAGCCCGTAGTGAAGGCTTTTCAGCCAATCAGCGCAGCGGATTTCCAGTATAGAACGGTTGAAAATAGCTATCAGTTAGTTAATAATAATACAATATAAACTGTTTTGTCTATGTATACCGAGAAATATTACCCGAGGTCAAAAGTATAGACTGAGCTTGCGTGGTCGATACGCTGACTGAGGGTAATATTTCTCGGAAGAGATAAATAAACCAGTTATATTGTATTTATTAACTGATAGCTATTTTCAACCGGTTTATACGGGAAATCCGCTGCGCTAATATTCCTTTGTAAGTATAGATGGACATGGACAAAACGGTTTATATTGTATTAATATTTCTATAGTTTTCTTAGTATTAGAAGTTTCATGACATTTGCAGGCATTATGGAACTTTTTTACTATGGAAAAGCACTTCATAATAATAAATAGAAATTATTTTTTAACAAATAGAAAGTACCTCGTTCCCAGAGCCTTGTTATGTTTTTCTTATTTAGACGGTCTGATCCCTAATATACAAAAACCTAACAAGCCTTAGGGTTAAGTTGCGCTATTGGTATTTTATGGAGAACGAACAATGCAAACACACTAATAACTTATGACATTCTTGTCTCCAGAGCTTGTCTGAGATAAACCTCGAAAGTTTCAAAGTTTATTTTAAAGAGCCCTGGGGACGAAAATGGCTGTATGAGTAACAATTTCTTAGAATAAGAATTATAGTGACATTGTTGGCATTGTCGTTGGAATAAAAATACTTCTAAATATGGACAAACAGTTTATCAAAAATAAATTCATCATGAAAAACGCCCTTTATATACAACACAGTGCTTGATAAGCAGAATTTTGATGCACATAGAAAACACATCTCTTCAGATACCGAAAGACGATGGTGTACACAGTAAATGTATGATGAATTGGTAAGTTTTGGGTTTGTATGTACCTGTTTATCTAACTTTACCATAGGGGTCATTTGTTGTCGCAAATAATTCAGACTAGAATATATAATCAGAGGGTCTATACATTGTTTAGTGAGTTTAGACTTGACAATGTTATTGTTGAAGGTTTATCATTTCTTGAACATGATAGTTTAGAAGACAACGTTTTGGACATCCTACTAAATTTTTCTTAATGCTGAGCCCATGGTGATGCCAGTGAAGTTGAAAATCCGTTAAGGCTCTGTTTATGCGTAGTTGAGTATATAAAATGAAAGCAGAACAGACGAATATTGGAAGTTGGAAAATATCTGATTCTTCCATTTCGTTAAACAATTTTAAAAATTTGGTACAACCTCTTGGCAGACTTCTTGGAATCTTGGGATAAACTTTGAAATAATCTCAAAGAGATCTGGGGACGAAAACGCGATGAAGAGGCTCCAAACTTTCTAATTGTTATACCAATCCGTGAGCTTTCAACGTCTTTATCATGTATTAGAAATTGTTTTGTCAGACCAGACCGAAACGGTTCTTTCAGGTTCTAGGAATCAAAATGAAACAGCAATAAGTTCTTGATTTTATCTCACTGGTTGGGTTCTGATGACCAGTCATGGTTTCTTTTTCATTTTGGTCTATATTGCCTCTATTGCTTTTACTCCGTTCAACCATGAATTTTTTCTCCTTTACATCTTCCAGGCCATTGATCATGATGAAAGGCCATGATGTCAGGCCAAACACAAAGACGACATCACGTGAATATTATTTGCACATTTTAAAAAAAATCACTATTCAGCTGAATACGCGGCGAGTTTCGACTAAATTTGACTTGCTTCATTAAATACAAATAAAAAAAATAAATATTAATAAAAATTTATGACACCATAGGAATTGCTTTGATTTTGCAATATCCTTAAGCTAAATATTTAGGCCGTCGAGCATTCATAAAAAAGTCTGTGTATATGAAGCGTGAATAACTTTAAACGTTTGGGGTTACCCTGGAACTACTAACATACTGAGACAACTAGGCTAAGTAGTAAGATTCAACAATCAGAAGAACGGCCATTCAAAACATTTGTGTATTCTATACCGCAAATGAATGAGTTGTATGTCTACTTGTCGAAGATCGATCAAAAATCTGCAACCTTAACAACAACACATGTCTTTGGAGAGAGCTTTGGTCAAAGAGCCCAGCAACCTCGATCCCAGGACATGTTGTCTCTTTTTGCATATCGGATATGGTTGTTTATTTGTAGCAAAATTCAACGGTTCAATATTCAACGAATTATTTGGGTATGCAACGAACTATTTGGCTATTCAACAATATATTCAACGAAAAATATAGTTGTTTATTTGTAGCAAAATCCAACGACTCAATATTCAACGAAATTATTTCGGTACTCAACGACTTATTTAGGTGTTCAACGATATATTCAATGAAACTACTATTTTGGTATTCAACGACTTCAGTATTCAACGATTTATTTGGGCATTCAACGAACTTTGTTCACCGCAAATTTCAATGTTCAATGACTAATTTGCCGAATGCTAACTTTATTTATTTATTTATTTATTTATTTATTTATTTATTGTATCTATTCAATTTAATTTGGCGCGTATTTCAGGCGTGTGTTCTTTGTCAGAGAAATAGCTCTGTGTTTCTCTATTTGGTTTGTGGTCCATGTTTAGAACTGCCAAACACGTACACCTGCTACAGTGAACTGTCTGAAGAATTTACGAACATATTGGGCAGTCATAAAGCAGTTTTTTCTTTTGATATTGTTTAACCTGTTTTGTTTATTTACATTTTCATAGTTACTTTTAAAACTTTTGATCTTTTACTGACATACTGAGTAACCTTAGATACATTTACTCCTTGTCAATGTTGCAAGTCTTGAATTTTGTGAAGTTTTTATAGACATTTTAAGTACCCTCCAGCCACTGTATATTCTTTTGTTTGATTGTTTGTTTATTTGTTTTATGTTCATATTTTACTTTTTATTACAGATGTTGTAGATATCGTTTTTTATGAAAATATTTTTTTAAAAGCAAACTGCTCTGATTCATTCTTACTCCTTCGTTGCCCCTCGGTGTAAAATACTTATTCTGAACCTAATTAATTAAATCTTTAATTTCGCTGAAATCAGTTATCGCAAAAGGACTTGCCAACTTCCCGAAAAGTAGTTCTTGCTTAAATTAAATCCCTTGAAGTAACTGCAGTGGTAGCTTGGAAGCGATCTCTTATTTGCCGGGTTTTTTTGCCGGTTTTTTTTCTAGCGCCCAGGGGTAAAAAGGATGACCTGGGAAGACGCGGTTGTTCACTTATTTGAAATTGATAATCTCGTTTAGTATTACTGTTAAATCCCGTAAACAAGTCGTTGAATATCAAAATAATTTCGTTGCATATACCGTTGAATAGCCAAATAAGTCGTTGAATACCGAAATAATTTCGTTGAATAGCCAAATAAGTCGTTGAATACCGAAATAATTTCGTTGAATAGCCAAATAGTTTGTTGCATACCCAAATAATTCGTTGAATATTGAACCGTTGAATTTTGCTACAAATAAACAACCATAATCGGACGGCGAGACGAACATGGCCCCGGTGGACGCTGGTCAAAAATCTTTGATTTTCGCAGATTTTTAATTAATGCACTCGTGTCTCGTTTATCCAGATTTTTTTACTTCCTAGTCCTTGGTAAGCGAGATTCAATTTAATTATCAAGGTCTGGATTTTATCGTGATCGTTAAAAATGGAACTTTTTAGTGAAGACTGCTACGATGGCCCCTATGGCTCACTTCTCTTCCAATTTAAAAACACTTCTCTTCTATTATCCAAACAGTTCTCTTCTGTATTCTCACACTTCTCTTCTGCATTTTGACACTTCTCTGCATGTGTCCCCAAACTTTCTCTTCAAAACTAAATTTAAAAATCTGGTCCGCAATTTTACACCCATGGTCTGTATATTTTTTTCACTTTTCGCAACTTGGCTAACACGTGCTCAATTTACGAACAGCTTATTGTAGCAGGTCCCGAAGCATGTGCATGAATAAAATAATACAGTAGAGTCTCCATAACTCGAACGGCCAGGGGGAAAAGGAAACCGTTCGAGTTAAGGAGACGTTCGAGTAGTAGAGGTTTTCAAGTTTTTTCAAAATTTTTCCCTTATTTGCCTACCCAGATGAACAAAAACAGTATATTAAGTACGTAGTCTTACTTATTGGGGGTTCTGGGTTGGTGAAATACAAAAACAGAGCGTTTTAGTTGCTTTTTGCTCAAATTTTTTGAAAAAAATCAGTTATAATTGATTGTTTACAAGTATCATCATAATCTCGTTTGATGTTTTTATTCAAGTCCTTTAGGGAAGCCAACATTTCTTCCCCAAATTTCGAGAAAACGCTTAGGTCCTCAAGGACGGTGATTGCTGAACGCACTTGTTCGGCCGTCGGTCTTGAAAGATTATCCTCATCCTTGTCATCGTCATCTTCTTCATCCTCTTCATTCTTCCTCATCTTGAGTTCCAGTGATATCAGCAATGATGTCAGCAGTTTTTAGACTTGTATGGGATGTGCTCATTTCGATATCGAAATCAATGAAATCCTCAACTGATATGGTAGAATCGATATGGTCAGGAAACCTTCGTTTTATGTACGAGAGATCAGCATCGAGGGTCGGGATTGGGTCCTCTTCTACCTCGCTACTGGCAAGGTCTTTGAATGGATCGCTTTTGCAACATCCTTTGGAGCAGTTCCTTTTTCAAGCTCTTTGAGGGCACTGTATTTTATTTTACAGGACTTGTTATCGGCTCTACTTCTTTTTGACCCTGCCACAGACGCCATTGTCAGATTGCTATGAAATTTTGTTTTTGAAAATTGGTTGAGAAAGCGTTGTCGTTCGAAACACAAACAAAACATTCGAATCATGCATTCGAACAATATAAGGCCCACAACACACGTAAACATTAAAATATGAAAATGATAAAGAGTTAAATGATCAGGAAAACTTATCATTTTTTTCAAAATGCCACAAAATTCGAGTTATGGAGTCAAAAACCTTCAAGGGACAAAATAATCTGTTCGACTTAAGGGAACATTCGAGTTATGGAGGTTCGAGTAGTAGAGGTTTTTTTATAATAGAGTTAGAATAGAGTAATAGAGGTTCGAGTTATGGAGACTCTACTGTATCACGAATCAATTTAGATCAGTAGCAGAGTGATTAATTTGATTTATCAATAGACACAAAATATGGAAAAATAAATGGCTGCCCATAGTCCTCAAAATCATGGTAGTGTCAACCAAGCAAATCACATGCTTTTTCTTTATTATAATAATGAATGTGCTTTATAAGAATATCATCAGGCTAGGATTTTAGATTAGAAACAATAGTTCTTTTGTTTAGAATAATATAAAAATATACGGATGACGAAGTAAATCTTTTTAAACATTTTTTTACAAAACAACACAATCCATTATATTTCGAAAAGGCAAAAATGCCTGGGGTCGAGGGTTGTCATTTATTCAAAAACTTGAGTTATCAAAATCCAGCTCAATCAATATTCCGGACCAGAATTTGGTCTGGGAATTTTTTGAGTTCATGGAAGAGAAGTGTTTCGCACTTTGGAAGAGAAGTGTTTCGAACGGAAGAGAAGATTTCGGAGGAAAGAAGAGAAGTGTTTTTATTAAGAAGAGAAGTGTTTTTATTAAGAAGAGAAGTGTTTTTATTAAGAAGAGAAGTGTTTTTATAAAGAAGAGAAGTGAGCCATAGGGGCCATCGTACCAACCTTGTCCCAGGGACTTTTGTTTTTTTGAAGAGCGGCTTGACATAGGCAACAAACCCTGGGGACCAGGATGTGTTAGCGCCCCTTAAATCTGATTCCGTTACGTCATCTAGTAAAGGACTGAATCTAGCAGAGAAATTATTCGCGGGAAAAGGGATTGATCGCCGGTTTCGTTTTCTCAGTTCAGGAGTGTTTTGATAAGGTTATATCCAAATAAAAGATTATGCATGTATCTAGTTATGATTTTTAACCTGTTATTTTTATGGCAAGTAAGAAGCTCTCAAGAATTAAGCAGCTTGGCACTGAGCAGTCAGCTTTTCTTAATAGATGTGGAATATCAACGTGCAAGGTAGGAGGCTGTTTTTGCGCTGCGGTTCATATTACGTGATTATCTAAACAATCAGCTATGATATCTCCACTTACAACATAACTTTATGGATGACTATACACCATATAGCTTCAGCCAACCTTGGCAAAATAGGCAGTGAAAATGGAAACAGTATCCATGTTGAGAAACAGTTTCCTAATACAGAAACAGATTTCTGTTTTTCTGTCTTCTGCAAAGCGACTGTAGCTATGTACCTTGGGTTTCTGGATTTTAATTCTTTGATCAATAGGCCTACTAATAAACTTAAAAATATTATATAAAACCTGGGTATACTTCAGGGGTTCTCTCGCTATTTTCCTATTTATTGAATACATGGAATCACAGTCCCAATATTTACTTTCGCGCACATCTAAGTGATTATGTAATACCGCTCTGAGCACAGCATCTATGTGCAATCTTTGATGTCACTTTTATGCTTGTTTAGCAAAGTAATTTTCAGAAACGGATTATGCAAAGTAGACATCTTATCTATGCCTTGAGAAAGCGATCTTTTAACTATAATTTAAACCATATAACATTTGCCTTAGCGAACGGTGCTTTGCACGAGCACGAATGATGACATAAACCCACGTGAATAGAACATTCAGTCTCTTTCCATTTTCCCAAGAAGTATTAATTGTTTGTGCATCCTATATAACATAGCAGTTAGTCGATCTCTTTCTTTTTTTCACTGTGCTAGCCATATTTTTTACAACACTAATGTTTTTGTTACCTCCATTCTTGTGCACACATCTTTTTGGGATAGCATTACGTAATGTTATATGATGCGCGTGCAGAAAAACATGGCACTGTGATTGAGTGTATTTACCCCCAGTCTCAAAGCTATTTTACCTCCCTGCGAAGAATTTTCTCTTTATCCAGTGCTGGCATGGAAACTAGACAGAATTAAAACTGGTTTCCAATTTTGGAAATTGTTTCTTTTTTAAGAGGGTTTTCACGTACAGAATTTTTTTTCATATCTGTACCTTATCCCAAACTAGTTCTAGTCTCATGATTTACGTCACAATTCTGTGTATGATCAATTTAATGTGAGACCTATTGGAATTACTTATAAAGCCTATTTTATGAATCATATATTCAATTATTTACCAAGTTGCCCCTCTGGCTACTTTAAACATCCTTAGCTAGTATATTTTTCTATTTGTATTTGTTCAAAAACTTGATAAAGTTAATTAACAAAGAGGATCTGTGGGGAAGATCACATGTGCTATGATATTTGGATGCTGTAAATTATTTTAACTACTTTAAAGAAAGAATGTTTCCTTAAAGAAACTTTTGTGATTTTACTACTTTCTATCTAAATCGTGAAAGTTAGGCCCAGGAAAATTTTTTGAAAAGGTTTAATCATTAAAGTTTATCCCCTCAAAATATGTTAAAATATAGGCTGTTCACAAGGATAATTCTCAAAAATTTTTATCTATCTTGAAATTTCTTTTATGAGATAAAAAATTTCCTTTATATATTTCATCATCATCATCATTCTCGGCTTAACGTCCGTTTTCCATGCTAGCATGGGTTGGACGGGGTATATTAATGACTGTGTTAGATCTAAACTCAACTTCCTCTGTATCAAGTCTGTCCTTATAACCTCCTGCCAAGTCTTTCTCGGTCTGCCTCTGGGCTTTGCCCCAGGAACTATCAAGTCTCTACACTTTCTTACCCAATTATCCTCCTCCATTCTTTCCAAGTGCCCCAGCCAATTCAATCTTCTTATCTGAATAACATCTTTAATTCTACGGAGACTTAGCCTGCTTCTTAGCTCATCTGAACTCTTTCTGTCTCTCAGACTGGCGTTACACATCCACCTAACCATTCTCATATCATTCCTTTCTAAACGGTCAAGATCTTCCTGCTTCACTGCCCATGTCTCACTACCGTACAATATAACACTTCTTACACAGGCCTCATACAACCTACCTTTTACCTCAATTGACAGGACTCTGCTAGTCAACAAAGGAAGTAACTCTCTGAACTTTTCCAAGCAGAACCTATCCTGCAAGTAACACTTCTTCCAACACCCCCTTCACTGCCCAACATATCACCTAAGTAACAGAAGTTCTCAACTATCTCTAACGAGCCACTGTTGTACATCATTAAAGCTGGAAATACTTCATTCTCTATAATCTCACCTTTGCAACGCTTGCATACAAACTGAATGTCAGCTCTTAACCTTCCACTAATACTACTGCACTTCTTATGTACCCAATGCTTGCAAGTCTGACAAAAAATTGAGTTACTACCAACCCCTTTCCTGCAAACTCCACAAGGCCACTTTCCAACTACAAGGTCACACTTGGCTGCAATGCTACTAATCATGACTTTAGACTTTGCTGTGTTTACCTTTAGCCCTTTCTCTTCTAGTCCTTTCTTCCACTTCTCAAACTTTTCAACTAATTCTTCCATCGACTCTGCTATGAGAACCAAATCATCTGCATACAATAACTCCCATGGACAACCTGTTCTGAACTCCATCGACAGCGCTTCTAAGACTAGAACAAACAACAAAGGACTAAGTACAGAACCCTGATGTACACCAACATTTACACTAAATTCATCACTAAGTGAATCGTTAATCCTGACACGACTTCTAGCATTGCTGTACATAGACTGTACCATCGTAACTAGCCACTCATCCACACCTAATTTTCTCATAGCCCACCAAATAACTTTACGTGGCACTCTATCAAAAGCTTTCTCTAAATCTACAAAGGCAAAATAGAGATTCTTTCTCTTTCCTAAATACTTTTCCTGAAGCTGTCTGAGTAAAAATATTGCATCTGTAGTGCCACGCCCTGGAACAAAACCAAATTGCATCTTATCTATATCAATCCTTTCTCTAAGTAACTTATCAATCACTCTTTCAATAACTTTCATTACTTGATCAACCAACTTCAAACCTTTATAGTTACCCCTTTCTAATGCATCACCCTTGCCCTTGAAACAATTCACTATTACACTCGACTGCCACTCACTCGGAATAGCACCATCCTTTATAATCTGGTTAGCAAGACTTGTAATAAGCTCAACTCCAATATATCCAGATGCTTTTACCATCTCTGCAACAATACCTGATACTCCTGCAGCCTTGCCAATCTTCAATTTCCTAATAGCCTCCACTACCCATTCTGTCTTGATCTGCATAGCTGGCCCTTCTACAACATCATCATCAGACAAATTATCCTCATCCCAATCAAACTCAGTGTTAAGCAACCTCTGATAATAATTCTTCCAAGCTACCCTTTTCTCCTCCTCTGTGCTAGCCAAAACACCTTCATCATTACGTATACACTTCTCACCTACAACATCTTGATTAGTCTTCTTCATTTGCTTTGCTATCTTGAATACCTCATTGCGCTGGTCTTCCCTTCTTAACACATCTGCAAATCTGCTTCTCTCTGCTTCTGATTTTGCCTTATACACTGCTGTACGAGCACGACGCTTAGCTTCTAAGTAAATATTTTTACTACCACCTGACTTCCACTCTTTCCAAAGATTTACTTGTACATATTCATCCTTTTTGGTTAAGGCTATTTCAAGACCTTCTTGAACATATTATCAACACCTACATATATCACAAAATTAATTCTCATAAACATTAAAATTATCATTCGCAAAAGCTACAGTACAGTCTGAATGTAATCTACCGCGTACACGCTAATATCACACCTTTGCGTGGAGGACGGCAGTCGTTTGTCTTTTGTTATAATTAAATCCCTTAAGGGTTTTGCGAGTTTATATTTACGTGTTAAAAAACAATGCGCTCGCGAAGAAATACCGGAGCAATTATATTTCTTGTAATAGCGAGATACATTGTGTAAATGTATTGATAAGCTATTCCCTTATGTATTAGCGTGAAGTAATTAAATAATAAAAATCTTTCGCGAAGTTTTATAATGCAAGAATGTATTGTTGATTTAATTACTTAAAAAGATTCCAGCGCGTTTAATTTAAGAAACATATGAGAAGCATTGTTCACAACTATTAAATGTCACTTTTCGTTTATAAACTTTTAAAATGTGATCTTAAAAAACATTTCTATCGCCGTTTTTCGTTTATAAACTTTTAAAATGCGATTTAAAAAAACATTTCTATCGCCGCTTTTCGTTTATAAACTTTTAAAATGCGATCTAAAAGAGCATTTCTATCGCCGCTATTCGATTTTAAACTTTTAAAATGCGATCTTAAAAAAACATTTCTATCGCCGCTTTTCGTTTATAAACTTTTAAAATGCGATCTAAAAAAACATTTCTGTCGCTGCTTTTTGTTTATAAACTTTTAAAATGCGATCTAAAAAAACATTTCTATCGCCGCTTTTCGTTTATAAACTTTTAAAATGCGATCTAAAAAAACATTTCTATCTCTCCGCTTTTTGTTTATAAATTTTTAAAATGCGATCTAAAAGAGCATTTCTATCGCCGCTATTCGATTTTAAACTTTTAAAATACGATCTTAAAAAAACATTTCTATCGCCGCTTTTCGTTTATAAACTTTTAAAATGCGATCTAAAAAAACATTTCTGTCACCGCTTTTCGTTTATAAACTTTTAAAATGCGATCTAAAAAAACATTTCTATCGCCGCTTTTCGTTTATAAACTTTTAAAATGCGATTTAAAAAAACATTTCTATCGCCGCTTTTCGTTTATAAACTTTTAAAATGCGATCTAAAAAAGCATTTCTATCGCCGCTTTTCGTATTTAAACTTTTAAAATGCCATCTAAAAAAACATTTCTATCGCCGCTTTTCGTTTATAAACTTTTAAAATGCGATCTAAAAGAGCATTTCTATCGCCGCTATTCGTTTTTAAACTTTTAAAAAGTGATCTAAAAAACAGTTCTATCGCCGCTTTTCGTTTTTAAACTTTTAAAATGCAATCTAAAAAAACATTTCTATCGCCGCTTTACGTTTATAAACTTTTAAAATGCGATCTAAAAAAACATTTCTATCGTCGCTTTTCGTTTTTAAAAATGCATTTCTATCGCCTCAGACAAATTTAACTTTTCTAGACATATGACATTTCGTAAAAATACAATCGCGTCCATGACGAAAAAGTATACACCAAGCAAAAACTTCGAATATGCTTCTTTAACTTGATAAAACCTGAAACAAACAAATAAACTTTAATGAAAGACTTTTTTGAAAAGAAAAAAAATTAAATTATACTGGCTATAAAAATCGTGGAGCTCGCGAAAATAATCGTGGGACACACGATCCTTCGTGGAGATAACTTTTATATTTAATTACTGCAATTAAAAATTTTAAAAGAGTTCGCACAAAATAGATTGCTAAAATTGATCTTGCAACCTATTGTGATTAAACAATCGATCGTGTGAGGTCATTGTTTATCAGCGAGGCAATTATTTTCTTAAAAAAACAAAAGCTATCTCAATGTTATTGTTCTGTGTAACTATTCATGCAAGTTTCCTGTCCGCGGTAGATTACATTCAGACTGTACTGTATTTCACGCAAAATATTTCACAAGGGGACATTTGCGAAAGTTTCTTCTTTAAAAGTATAATGGAGGTACAGGCCTATCAATAAGGGGAGCGCAATTGCTCTTGCTCATGCAAACAGGCCATTTCGTAAGATTTTAAGTAGGCGTGCAATGAATCACACGCCTCAATAATTTTGCGCGTGCGGTGCATGTGCGATCTTAAAAAATTAAATTTTTGAGAAGCTAAAGTAAGAACACATTTCCTTTACCCCCTTTACGTAAATTTCCTTTACGCTGCACAGAGGCTATTGTTTTTAAAGTCATTAAACTTTGTAACTACATGTGGGACAAACAATATTTAATGTAAATTAATTTACGGAAAGTTGAAGTGTGGC
Source organism: Hydractinia echinata (assembly GCA_030067915.1). Lineage (NCBI taxonomy): Eukaryota > Metazoa > Cnidaria > Hydrozoa > Anthoathecata > Hydractiniidae > Hydractinia > Hydractinia echinata. Next base: position 926,076 of record JASGCC010000082.1, read on the forward strand.
TAATAACGATATTCATGAAATTCCTTACTAAAATAATATTTCGTTACTATCAAAGATTTTTTTTATTTTTTACTTATTTTGTTTTATTTCTCCGAAAGACGATTATAAATATATAAACGCTACTGAACGGAACATATAAACATTTGCTGTATTCATTTAACAAATGACCTATAAATAACGCACATTTAAAATTTAATCTGAACAAAGTTTTTTAAAAGAACCCAATACTTATGACCTTACTTCACTAACGTGCTTTATTTTTTTCTCTCAATAACGATATTTTCACTCTCTCTAAAACACGATTATGGAGATCAATTTTTCTTTTGTGTTGAATTTTATTCTAATCTATTTATATCTTTGCAATCACATTGAGCATATTGAAATGATTTGCTTCTGGTAATAGAGCAGTATAGCAGGTATCATTTTTAGATGTTATTGACATGTATTTCACAAGCTAGTGCCCAGGACTAAATTGATAAATGCTGTTAAAAATAAGTAAAAAATGTAACAATTTATAGTTTGAATGAAATTCATTCTTTCTTTTTCTTTTTTATATTCGCTACTTTCAAACAACAGGTGGCTACAAAAAATATGAAAAAAAAATTAAAAATACAATTAATAAAACACATGGAAGTTTGTCCTCCCCATTACTGTCACTCACTTTATTATGCACACTATGACTGGTAAGATAAAAATAGATAATAAAATTATAAAAACATGAGAAAGAATCTTCCATACATCGTTGTTACAGACGATCTGTAATAATTCATTATTTTGTTTCTTTTTATGCATTTTAACTACGCAGTTTTCTACGTACATGAAAGAGATTTAAGTTAACGATAAGGGTTGTAAAGCCTTCTTAAATCATTCTCTGACTTCATTTTTTGCTTTTTTCGTAATTTTGATAATTTCAGAAAGCTATCGCAGACATAAAGAAAACAAAATTTGCACGTGCGATTAATCGCACGCCTAAAGAAATCTGTGTGTGTGTGGGGGCGTGCGCGTGCGATCGCACGCCTCTCACGAAATGGCCTGCGCAAAGACTCACCCAATTCGGAAAAATGAGGAACTAGCTGAGCCATTAATTGCTCCCCCAATTCCAAAAAAAGTTTTTCTGGCTGAGCAATATCAATTCATCTCACATGGAAATCAATGTTCTCTTTCTTATTATTTCAGTAAAAAAGAACCAAAATATATAAAAAAGATATAATAAAATAGATAAAAAAGACTTTGTGATAAAATATGCATTTATAAACTTATTCTATTTATTCAAATTGCTCGCCCAGTTTAAATTATTGTAACCTTGGGAGAGTGATTTATTGCTTGGGTGTTATTTTCTTATTGATAGGCCTGCAGGTGTAAAAGAACAGGAGATACAACTCACAAATCGTCCATTCAAATTTTATTTAAATTATTGAAAGCAGTGTCCTTTAAAACTATGCGAGATGCCTGAATATGCACAGATATGACGCACACTTGCCTTTGATTAAATTTTTCAAAAGCAGTTCAAATACATATTCCCTGGCTTAAAACATCAGAAAAAAGGGCCACTGTAACACCGTTGTAATGATGGCACAATTAATACTTAAGAAAGTTTCTCTGAAAATTTCAAGTCGATTTATTGTTGTTTGTAAGTTTATAAGGTTCTATTTCTGTCATACTTTTAAGCAAAATTTCTGTAAAACAGGTGGGCAAGAGCAATGATGGTTGTTTTGATTTTCTGAATAATTCTTTATTTCTGTATGGTTAGCTGATTTTGTTTTGTTTATTGAGATCTTTTATCGCAAGAAAAAAGCATGATCTTAGAAAGCATATAAAATTAACCTGTATTAATAGCCTAGAACAAATGGGATAATATATGTGAAATGTTTAATGGAAAAATGAAGGGAAGGAAGAACAGTTTATAAAGAATGGTGTATGTATATACATAAGATCCTTAAGGTGGCAGTAACCCTTTTTTAGCTGTCCAAATAGTAGCTGAATTATTTACTCAGTGTTTTATTTATACCATTTTTTTTACTATTTCCTAAAAATATAAGCCTTAATACACAATAAAATGATTTTAACTTAACACCAAAAATGCTGAGTCAGCAGTAGCATCATAAACAAGAAAAAAATCAGCTTCTACGAGCTCCAACTTTTTACAATCTCGTTATTTTTTATCAGCTTCTGTTTTTAAATGAACCTTGGGTTAACCCTGTTAAAACGGTGTACAGAGTTTTTCTGTTCATTCATATTTTTTTAAAAGATTCTTTGTTAGTATCCCATGCTGCATCGAACGCTGTTAAAAGAAAATTATTCCAAATAAAAAGATTTCTGCACACCATATCATGACTGCATGGTTCACCAAGCATTCTGAAAATTTTAAAGTAAAACGAAAATGCTATCGAAAGTTAAAGCTTGTGCAGTGTAGCATAATGAAGATTGTCTTAAATTTCTACATAATCTCTTTAATAATTACGTCATTTCTTTCTGTACAATTTCGCAAGCGCGTAGACTTAAACTATATTCGGCAGAACTAATTAATTATACATGAATTTTAATTTAAAGAGAAATTGTTGAGGCTGAATATTTTTGGTGAAAGATAATAGTACTTTAGCTATAAAATCGTGACAAGTGTGTTATAACAGAAAAAATATGGATATATAGTCTGAAAATAACCTTTCGTAACTAATTATGTAAAAAAAAAAATTTCCGGAATTACTGCCACCTTAAGAAGATTTCTCAAAATAAGCAAATGAAAATCCAAACACTATCAACTTGGAAATGGTTCATTAGTTATAAGTGTTTTATCTTCTGTGTTGGTGAGAATTTATGGAAACAAACAAGTATCAGCAGACATAAAAATATGTTTGTTTGTTAATATTTTCACACCATGTGATTAAAATCTAAAAGACAAACTTAATTTTTTTTATTTAGTTAGTTCACCCTTTTTTAAAGACTGCAATTGTAGCTTTTGTTAGTTAATCACATAAATTTTCTAGTCCTTTTCAGTCTTTTTATTTTAAATTAAAAATATTTTGTTTAAAAAATAAAAATTTTAAATTTAGCAATATCATCTACAAACTTCCTTTGTGTCAAATAAGGAATATCTGCACTACACTTGCCGACTTCTTGCATGAATTAAATTGATTGACAGTTGGTCTGAAATGGCCAATCAAAATGTGTCTTTAAAAAATTAAACTAACTTCCCGCAGGCAATTTAAAAAATGAATTCATTTTCTTAGAATATGGCACCTGTTTTTGCATCACGCATGATTTCAATAGCTCGAAAGAAGATTATCTTCTCTTCTTTTATTCATTCGTGAAAGTATATATATATATATTTTTCTCCAACAATTTTTCTTATGTTCAATGAATGGAGAACACAAAAAGGCAAATCAACATCAATGACTTTTCAATAGTGTGATTATCGCTTTGTATAATACGATACAGTCCAAATGTAAGCTTCTTTATAAGCGCAACTCGCATGAGTAATTATACTTTTATAATAGACCATTGTTTTTTAGAGAAAATAATTACATCTCTAAAAATGAATAGATCAGGGAAACGTATTGTTCCAACAACAACAACCTGCATGAGACAATCTTGAGAATACTTTCAGAGTGAAGTCTATAGAATTCATAAACAACAGCATCCAAAAATATTTAAAAAAATATTACTGTAGTATGAAGTAATTAAAAAAGCTTATATAATTTATTTCTTAAAGGATATTCTCAAATAACAAGAAAACCTTTTGGTTTTGAACACTTGAAATGAGAGATGTTGTTGTTGATGCTCTTAAAACACTTGCTGCAAGCATTTGGTTGGCCAACAATCTGGGGCTGGCATTTGTTAGCCCCTACCCTATAAGGAATTTAATGGAACTTCGTGAAGTTGCTATTCTAAGCAATATGACGAGTGTCCCGCTATGACTCAAAGGTTTAACCTGGTAGTCTGGGAATTCGAATGGCGTATAGATCAGGCAATAACGCACCGCCATGCCACCTTTAACTAGAAAAGTCGCCATTATGATTTTTAACTGGCTAAATTATGTAGTATTCATGAATCCAAGGGGTTGCAGGCTTAAGAAGTGATGTACATCATTTTCAGGGGGTTGTTTTTAAGATGAATGATATTTACAAACCGAAATAGAATGAGAAATTTAAACTGGTTTAAAGGTGTTTAAAAGGTGGTTTAAAGGTGTTTATGAGGTGTTTTGTATGTTGTTTCTAGGGACTTAGGACTATAATTTAAATTAATATCATATTTTACATCTGTATACAAAAAGAACATAAAAAGAAAGGACAGCTGGGCAGCTAAAGAACTGTTTTAAGCAACTATATACTAAAATTATGGCCTCATAATCTCTTCATTGTAGAAAAATTAATCAAAAATAACATCTTTAAAAGGAAACTCACATGCAGATCAACAGCATAAATTTTTAATTAGAATCATGCATTCCGAAAATGTCATTACATCGCAAAAACAAACAAACTTGTTTAATTTTGAAACTTGTTTAATATCTGCAACAACCAGAAAAAATAATTTTTTAGCTTTTATTTAAAAAAGACGTGAAGAAAGATACATAAATATATTATACAAAAAACTACCAACTTAAAATCTAGTCCAGAAGACTTTTTTACTTTAGAATCTTTTCAAACTTTGTATCGCTAAGAATTGCTATTTTAGATTATTAAATGCATATATGGAAAATCGTCTTAACTAATACACTCCCCAGTAAATGGACGAGTGTAAAAATATCTTAAAATTTTAGAACACAATATAATTATATACATCATTTATAACATAATTGCTGTGAAACAATCTATTGTCGTATAACTGCCCTTGTGTAAGTAAACCAATCCGAAAGTACTCACATTTGGAATTTTAAAATTAAGGTACGCAAAGACAAACTTTTTCGTTGTGCCGGAAATGAATGCATTAAAACGTTACCATACATCTTTTGATAACTATCGTAACAGTACCTAAGGCTAAAATGGCACTATAATGGTTGAAGACTGCCAAAACTGTGCTGTAGAAGACTTATATAACGGTGCTGTAGGTTGCATTAAAATTACCAAAAAGATACCATAGAAGGTTAAAGGAGTGGTCCCACGAAAAATCAAAAAAAATAATTTCATCTTATTTTATCGGAAATGTTTTATTTATTATTATAAAAAACTTTTTTTTTAAAAAAAGTTCTTTTTTTTCTCTTATTCGGCCCTTTTTTACAATCCTGTTTAAATAGCCGTGACATCATAGTTGGCGAATGAATTTTTTGTGTGTTAAGACAATTCAGCAAATAGAATGATATTCTAGAGAATCCAAGATCGTAATTTCATAATTAGAAATATTTATTTTATTTTCTATAATTATAATCACATATTATATATTATATATTTTTGTGTTTATTCTTCCGAGTAAGGGACATAGACACCACCCTCTTCAGGGAAAACTTGTCTTATTCTCCACACAACACGCGACGGTATAACTCGGCGATTGCCTTTTCCAAGTCGTTAGAAAACGAACCAAATGAATTGCTTGTAAGCAGCAAACCGAAAAGATTTGTTTGTAGGCGTGGCTTGCAGAAATTTCCCTCTTGTCTCGTGTAAGCATATTAAAACAAGACAAAATTGCTTGAAATCCTCATTCTCAGTTATACATTTTATTCCTAAAAAAACAACGGATATTTGTACGATACATATCATTATTATTTGATATTTTAACAATAATTTTTATGTAGCTTAATCATATTTAAAAAAAATATGTTTAAGCACATATACCTTGGAATTGTTTGTCTGTTAATGCATCCACTTCCGTGCAACAAAGACAATCCATCTCCCTAGTTTCAGTCTTGCAGTTATCGCACTTGCACCATTCGTTTCTCCCAACACGAAAACTTTCCCAATGTTTTACTAAAAATATCGTTTCTCTCTCAGTTTCAATGTTTTTTTTATCATCTTATTTAGTGGTCTCGAATTGAAAAAGTTGCAGCCCTGTGCCTGTAAAAAGCTCATCAAAGGTTTCCATCTCATTATCACCGTCCTCATCTTCTCCAAAATTGTTTTCTTCTTCAATAATATCATACTCTAATTCTTCTTCGCTGTGTCTGTGTTCATATATGTGATCTGAGTATCAAGCTTTTCTTTCTCTCTCTCTCCTCTCTCTCTCTCTCTCGAAACTAACATCGCCAATTATGACGTCACAGCAAAACGTTCTTAATAAAAAAACAATCTTTGCGCATTGATTAAAAGATCAATAAACAATTTTTCGAAAAAAGAATAAAAACTTTATACTAATTGAATAACGGAGAATCCAAAGAACAAATAAAAAAAAATCGAAATTTTGTGGGACCACTCCTTTAATATGGTGCCTTAGTTGGCTTAAAAACTGTCAGAACAGTAATGTAGAAGGTTAATACAGGCCTTAGTTCACTTGAACACTGTCGATGCGGTACCAAAAAAGGCTAAGATGATGCAGTAGGTTGCTAGAAAATGATCAAAACGGTACGGTATAAGGCTAAGACGGAAGTCCCCTTAACATAACCAGCTGCTTAAGTGTATATACCTAAAATAAGCGGAAACTTCTGTCTTGAACAATTTTTGCTATCATCAACAAACAATTAATAAATACATTTTTGTAACAAATGCACATTCATTTTGTTTGTTCATAATCTATCCTCACGTCCTGCCTTTAATAGATCACACATAATGTGTGATCTATTAAAAGGCCAAGATACACTTGTATAATAACATTAAAATATATTCTTTTATATAGTTAAAACCACATTATAAACATATTTTAAGAAATTATATTGGTATTAAGATATATTTTATAATATAGTTATGATTATATTATAACCATATCATAAATTGGTATATATTTTAGTGATTAATATTACACAAGTGTATCCTGTCCTTTAGGAAAAAAAACAGACAAGAAGTTCTATTAATTGTACGTGCATTCTATAAGAAAGCTCTGTGCATGAGTTATTTAGGCAACATTTGCTTCTGACAAGCTGTTTTTGCCACATAACATTGTCAAACTTTGCTTACCATGCAAAGTCCATTGTAAAGAATTGTATAAGAATAATTAAATCACACATACGGAGTAGTGTGATATGTTGGTTTACCCTTTCGTGGCGGCGACGGCGGCGGCAGTCTTCAGGAAAGTTTTATCACACTGGATTCGAGTCATTGTTATTGCTCATTTCACTGGATAAAAAAATTCTCTACCATTTTCTCGCGTAAACGGAAAGCTCATGTTGTTGTGCTTTATCTTTAGCTGTTTTTATTGAAGCATGGCGCTTAGTTAAGATGAAGAAAGAAGCTGTTGTTGCTGAAATTTTTCAAGCAAAAATGAAGTGAAGTAAACATAATTTTAAAACCAACAATTTTAGGATGACTTGAAAGAACGCTATGTTTTAAAGTGTTTTGATGTTACAATACGTAATATTTCTTTCTGTTTGTAGAGTTCCTCATAGCTAGCCAGAATTTAGAGACTTTATGCAGGGAAATTTTTTCTTTCTTCTTTTCAGCGAAACAAACGAACAAGCAAACAAACAAACTAATTTTCATTATGTGTATTTTGCCATGTATTAAAAAATCGTAGCTAAGAATTTGTGTGTCGTAAAATTTATTGTTTCAACTTCTTGAAAAATATAAAATTTATGTTTTTTATTTTATTTTTTCACATGCGCTCTCACAAAAGCAAAACTCATATTCGGTTTTGCTTTCTTTCTGCATATTCTTTTGAAATAAGTTCTCCCACCCAGAGGAAAAACCATTTTTGAAAAGAAGCTTTTGTCCAGAGTGATCAGAATGTTTGATCAAATTTTAAAGCATGCAGAAAGTTTGACGACCTCCTACACAGGGCATTTTTAAACATCTTAATCTTGACACGTCAAAGGCTGGGTTTATTCTTGGCTAGTTTTTTTTCCTCTTTTGACACACCATGTTCTAATTAGTTTTTTGAACAATTTGGTTTAAATTTTATCCCGCCCTCCTCAAATTTACGAATATGCAAGTGATGCAACTGGAGTTGCAGGTTATTATTTTTTTATTAATATCCGGATCGGTATTATATTGAAATATTCCTTGCAGGAACGCGTAGACTAAAGTGTTTTTTCGTTATGTGTGATTTCAAACCGACCGCGGTTTCTTGTTATATATTAATTTAATGTAAAACCATGGGTTGAGCAAACTAATAAAGTCAAAATACTTTTTTCTTCAACTTTCAGAACCAATATCGGAAAATACTTTTAATTTTTATTATAAACTTCACAAGTGCACTTTTACGAGTGCAAAGAAAAAAAATAATGTAGAGAATTCACGTCCACTGCCCATGACGTTTAGTTCACATTCTTGATTATTTACAACAATTTGCTAGGGTCCAATATAAGCTAAAAGTTGTTAGAAACATAGATAGATATAGCAATTGGAAATGAAACAATTTCCTGTGCAGGCCTGAAATTAAATAAAAAATAGAAATTTGTAAAAAAAAAATTTGAAATTGGTAATCAATAAACAAGATACTTTTCACAAATTGTACATCAATTTGATATTTCCATTAAAAGGAGGGAAAATTGTCTAATGAATTGTATGGATGACTATGTAACAAATTTCTTTTTAGGATGTCCTGACCAAGAGTTTAGTGGACTTAATGAACATCAATTATAGCTATACACAATCTCTGGAATTATTGAAAGAAGTCAGTAGAGTGGTATCACCGATTCCTGTATCTGTGAGTTGCGTTAGTCTGAAGCCTTTTGTTAGCTCGATATATTATTATATTATTCCTACTAGTAACAATAATTGCAATACAGAACCTAAAAAGAAATCATGTTTCTCTTCGTGCATATTGTCATGATTTCATTCTTTTCATCACAACAACTCTAGTTTCCTTATGCAACGTAAAAACAATGTCATTCACACTTTTTTCAGGCTTTTCAATTGATGAAGAAACATAAATTTCTCACAACTTCACTTTCTAAGCTTGACGATGTTTTACATGGAGGCTTACCTGCTGGTACGATAACTGAGGTATGTCTTTATAGATAATATGCGATCATACGATGAAGGTTTCAACATGCTGATGTCATAGTGGACTCCTTCATTAAAACAATAAAAATAATTCCATGATTTGAGGCGAAAATTAAAAATTTAAAACTGGAAGCATGTAGTAAACAAACAAGAAACAGGACACTAAAATAATTTTTTTTTTAATATGCAATGACACAAAAACATGGATGCATCATTATCAACGTAGTTCATATAACTTTACATGTGGTACCTATTTATGATAAAGAAAGTTTAAGAAATAAATTAATGCTAGCTCCAAAGTTTTGAAATATCTTTTTAGGTAGCTAGCTAACTGTGTAAACTTTACATGTTTTAAATTACTTTAGGAAGTTACCTGTTGATACAGAAATGCAGCATATTATGCAGATATAAACTTAGTTTACTTATGAGTATCGGTGTTATATTGCATTGCGCTTTAAATAATAATAGCAAGAATAACAAAACTTTCATAACCTAATACCAAACAATTGTACATGGTTAGTTCAGGCTACATCAATAAGAAATTTCCCTTGAGTTGGTTTAGCTGCTGTGATCTGATGGGCTAATTTTGATCCTCTAATTTTCTTCTCAACTAATAAATAGCTAAAGATAACTGTGATCATTACCTGTCGATGACAGCTGTAGTTGTGGAAATGTAGCTTAGAATAAACTTGCTTGTTATATATTCATAAAATTTATAAGGATGTTAGACTTTTGCAGTATTCCATGGTAAAGCTCCAAAGAGTCTTAAAGTATCTTGTTAGGTAGTCAGCCAGCTATATGTGCACTATGTTTTGAGATGCTTTAGGAAGTTAACAGTTGACACAGGAAGTTTTGCTGTATATAGTTTACTAATGAGTGAAAAGTTCTGTGGATATACTATATAGTTGTTTTCATTTTTCTTATTTATAGATGTAGCTTGCTAATTTAATCTGTTTGTGTCAACGATTTTCTTTTATAGGGCGCAGGATTCCGTCCCAAAAAATAACAGGTTTAAATACACATTTTTTAAAAAAACGCAACATCATTTTTTCATTTTAGTGTCATTTGTTTGATTTACTAAGCGTAATGTTCAACTTTTACATGATTATACTTTAGGCAATTTTGCATAAGGCACGAAATGACCTCATCACGGCATGATATTTTAAAACGCATTAAATTTTTTTGTGTCCGCATGGAGTTTTCACATTACTTTCGCTATAACTTTATGCACATGTGCATTGTTTTCATTTAATGTACAAAGGTTTACAAAACATGGTCTGAAATGATATTTGTGCCGGTATAAGTTTCATTTCGTCTGAAACCATATCAACCCGAATAGACACTTCATCATTGACAGGAAGAATGAATTTCATACTGGCACATGTTTGTGAGATTATTTACGTTATTATGTTATTATGTTATTATTTGCCATTTTTTTGAAAAAAAAATTTTTGGAGGCTGCTTATTATCCAATTTATGCCTTGCTCAAATTTTCAAATTTTCAGCTCTAACAGTTGTTTAGCAGTTGCTTGAGTTTTTACCCAAAACTCAGCCTCAGCCTTACTTGCTTTTAAAAAATATACTGAATATAAGTCTAAATAAGAATAAATGAGAATGCTGAATAAAAAAATTTATTTATTTATTTATTTAACATTTATTTGGCTTCCATGAGATACAAATGGTTCTTCTGCCTAAACTAAATTCCGTAAAATTTATTTAATGAATAAGTTAAAAAAAAAAATCTTCACAAGTAAAACTGCCGCAGACACAAGTATGTAAGGGATAGAAGGAATGTTGACAATGCAACGGCATCACAGGCGACTGGGGGAAACGAATATGAGAGATTAAGGCAAAAAGTACTAAAAAAGAGCTAATGAAGAAATGAATTTAAAATAAGAAAATCTACTTGTCCTGAAGAATTCTAGAAAGTGCTTTATCAAAATAATAATGATCTTGCATCGATGCAGAATTTAATTCTTTCGATTTGAGTGTTAAATGAAAGAATTCAAATATATGCTTAGATTTTTTTATCAATATTGAAGTAGTATGTAGCACAATATTCTGAAAGCAATCTCTGAATAAAAATCGCAACATAATAAGCGACAAAAATCTTTTTCATTATTGTTGAAATTTTGTTATGCGTCTAGATTGCTGGACCACCTGGCTGTGGAAAGACACAATTTTGCATTATGATGAGTGCAGTTACTGCTTTGCAAAATGGATCAAATGTAGTGTATATAGACACTGAAAACACTTTCACTGCAAAAAGGTAATTCACATCTTATATAGCAACATGGTTAGTCAGTGTGTGACTGAAAGCACCAATGTTTTCAATTTTTTAATTCACGAAATCATTGTTATGATGTCCATGATATTATTAAAGTTAGTGCATTGTACTCACCACTCATCTTTGAGGTCAAGTAATTTTGAAACAGATGGAAATAACTGATATCTCTTTCTGCATGGATAACTAAGGGGCTACATGGCACCTAAATTGCACCAATCCCTGAAGTCGGAGTCAAGCAAGACATTTTGGAAGGGACGTCAATCAAAAAATGTGTCTATATTATAATATTTGCTGTCTGTCTATGAGCCAGTTTAAAAACCGGGTGTTTTGTAAGCAATATTTTCATTGGCACTGCAGATCTCCATTGTCTTCTTTAGAATTTTTTAAACTTTTTAGATTTTTAGAAATAGTCAAGACAAAAGTGGGTATTGTTAACCATGATCAAATTGCTTTGGACATAGCGTCCAAAGTTATTGTATATTTGGAATCAACTTGTGAGTCTCTTCTTGAAAGGTGATTATTGATTCTATTTTTAGTATTTTTCAGTCAGTTATGTAATTCAGTAAAATTTGGCAAAGATATGATGTGGCTAGGAAGAGAGTAAAGATTTGCAGGAATTTTATCATTGTCATTTTCATCATTTGTTACTGTTTTTTTTTTTCTATTTGATGTATTTGTTTTTCAAATAGGTTGAATATATTGGAAGATGTCATCATTAATAGGAAAGTAGATCTTATTATACTGGATTCAGTAGCATCACTTGCACGCAAGGAATTTGGTCACCAAGCTGTTTTAACGGATAGGAATGAAATGTTGATGAAGCAAGCTGCAAAATTAAAGTATGTAACCATTTGATTCAATTTTGGGAACATACAATTCGGGCTTAGGTCCATAATGCTTTATCATGTTTTTAATTTGAAAACCAAATGGTTTTTTTTTCAATTGGTGTAAATGCAACTGCATATTTCATAATTTCCCATGACTGTTTTTTCAGGTATTATGCTGAAACATTCAACATACCCGTGAGTTTTGTTACATATTTAAGTATATTTATTTATTTATTTATTTATTTGTTTATTCTATACTTTTTAATAATGATGACAATAATTATTCTGCAAATGGTTTCTGTTTATCAAAAGTCTTGTATTTGGCAATCTTGACTAATATCTACACTCAAACTACATTCGGTTAAGCCCCCGTGATGTTGCTTGAGTTGACTGCAATACTTTGTTTTAAAGGGAAAAACATTCTATGGTAATGTTCGCATTTTCTTATGCCAAGTATTTTATTGTTTGTATTTTTTGCTAATTGTGGCCTATTACTGTTGCTTGTCAATTATGATATTTAATAACAATATTTTTTCCTCTGGAAAAAAACTTTAGGTGTTCTTAGTCTTTTCCACTTTAAAGCGTACAGGTGTTTTTAGAGTGTTTATAGGATCAACAAAAATCAAACCATGTCTTTGTATTTGAACATGTATCACTCCCTTCTTCGCTAGATTGCAATTATTTAGTAAATTCTTCTGATTCTCTTTAGTTGACTGGCTTTTCTTCTTCTTTTTAATGTACAGTAAGCGTTGTTATTGCTTTAAAATCCCATTATATATATTAACTGTTACAACCTGATTAATGCCAACCGACATCATATCCCATGTTATGGGGTCATCAGCAAATTAAGAGGCCTGGGACGAGCAAACTAGTGTCATTTTGGCAAAAAATTTATTTTAATCAATTCACCTTTATAATATCTATACATTGATGAAGTTTGAATGCACATCCCTTAACAGGTCTAAAATTACTGATGACAGAAAATGTCAAAATTTGCTATTACTTAAATATGACATCATAATTTATGCAGCATAAATAATTTTTTTTTTGGAATTTTTACATTCTTCTTGGTTAAACTATCTCCTTCAGAATAAAATGACCAAAATTATCACAAAACACTTAGAAAGCACCAAAAAATAAAAAATCATAGTTTGAAAATCTTGAAAAGTGAAAAAAATTTACAGCTAGTCCTGTTAATCTTCTTGGCTGCTGTTAAATAAAAACCTCCCATCTGCAAAATGTACCAGACTACAATCCGAGATAACTTAAAGACTTTAGACTACCCTAATATCTCTTAAGCAGGCTTAAATTGTTTCCAAAATATCGCTTCCTCTTAAAATCTAACATTCATTACATTTTTTCATACAAAATTACATTTTTAAAAATAACAAACTAGTATTTCTGTTAGTAACTTCTACTGCATTGCTTTTGTCTTAACAGCTAATTTGTATTTCGAAGCTTCTAAGCTATTGAAATATCATATTCCTTTCCATTCTGGCTTTATTTTGGAGTAAACAACAAGAGTAACGAATTCTGCACTAATAACAAATTTCCTGGCCTCTCTTCTGTATTTTTTTCTTCAATTCAGGCCAAAGAGATAATGCGTTTTATAGCTCTTTGTTATATTAAGTTAAGTTTCAAAAAATGTCTTTTCTTGCTAGTCTTGTGGTGTTATTGATCCGGAATTTCTACTTGTAAATAAAGTTATTTTCATTAATTTTTTACAGTTATTTGTATTAATTTTTTACGGTTATTTGTCTGATTAGTCAAATTTTGGATGCTGGGGTTGTGTAACTTGCTATGTATATGTTATACAAATTTTTTAGAGAATACCAGGGCTTAATTAGCAAAAAACAAGGGTATATCAGAGTTGCCGTTTCTCCCTAATTCTCCTCAATTTTAAAAAATTTCCTCAAATCTCATCTAAATGTATATTTTTTTAACAATTTTCGCCTCAAATCTCCTCAATTTTTCTTTTAGAAAATACCAAGGCTTAATTAGAGAAAAAACTAGGGTGTATCATGGTTGCTATTCCTCCTCAATTCTCCTTAATTTTGATTAGTCTCCTCAAATCTTCTCAAAATGTAGATTTTTTACCAACTTTCTTCTCAATTTTTCTTGTAACCAAAACAGATTTTGTGATAGTGGACAAAGAAAATGTTTACATACGAATTAGCAAATGCAATACACTTTTTATAGGATTTATCTGTGCAACCCCTCACCCCTCTCACAGGGTAAATTAATTTCCATTGACTTTCCACGAAGTAACGACTAGTACAGTAATAATTTATTGATTTCCGCCAGCGAAGGCGGAATCTTTAAAATCGCCTGAGGAGATAGAGAGATAGAGAGATATAGAGACAGCGCAGCTAGGCTGGACGCCCGAAACTTATCCAGGCTAAAGATTTTTTTCTGAGAACGAGGCTAAAATGAGTTTTAAGCCAATAAGAATCCTAACAGTGCAACAGATTGTTTTATTATCCAATGAACAATACTTTATTTTAAAGTTTATATGCTATCGAAAGTTAAAGCTCGTGCAGTGTAGCATAATGAAGATCGTCTTATAATGCGCCATCTTTGATGTTACGTCATTTCTTTCTGTACAATTTTTCAAGCACGTAGACTAAAGCTATATTCAGCAGAACTAATTAATTATTCATGAATTTTATTTTTTATTTATTGAGTTGTATTTTAACATTGCAGGTTAGTTAAGGCCAGGATACACTTGTATAATATCATTAAATATATTCTATAATACAGTTATAACTTTTCTACAATATACTTATAATTTGTTAAAATATCGTTATAATTTCATTTAATTTCATAACATCGTTGCCACAACAACGCTAGCAGATAATAGATCTATTGTCACACAAACAAAAGGCATTCGAAACCAGATCACCAACAATATTATTAAAATCAAACTCGTTTGATTTTATTCAAATATATAGCCATGCAGCAAATTATGAGGTTATGACGCACATGTCAGGTGTTGAAATTATACATATTATAGCTATATTATAAGAAATTATAAGAAATTATAACTCTATTTTAAACATATTTTAAGAAATTATATTGATATTATAAGTTATATTTCAGTAGAATACTCAATGATTTGTTTACCCCATAATTCTCCGTTTTCAAGATCAACTTCAAATTTTAAAATCTTTTAGGCTAATGGCGGAAATCTTCAAGCCCCTGGGCTTCTTGTTAAATATAAAAACGATTCTTTTATTTATATTCAATTTAAAATTTATACATTGTAAGTTGTGTGTTGAATTCGTGGAATTCTTCTTTTGCATTCATATTCTCGTTTAGATAGTATTAAAAAATTAATGAAAACAAAAACCACGCTAAAACAAACAGCTAAAATTTTAAGTCTGATCAAGGGAAAGGTCATGTTATCGAATCAAATTCAAAATGGAACTAGGAGAAAGGTTATCTGTATTGAAGGTAACATTGGAAGTGGGAAAACAACATTAATTAATCGTTTGAAGAACTATACATCTGTGGAAGCCCTGGATGAGCCTGTGAATAAATGGCGTACAATTGGGGATACAAACCTTTTTGAGCTGATGCATCAGGACCCTGCACGGTGGAGTTACACCTTTCAAAACTATGTTCTCCTCACCATGTGGCAAAATCACCAAAAAGAAAGCAATAAGGATTTCTTGATCATTGAACGCTCAGTGTACAGTGCGATCTATTGTTTTGTTGAGAACTTGCATCGAGATGGAAATTTTGCTGATGTAGAGTATAACGTATTTCATGAGTGGTTTGAGTGGATGACTAGTATTGTCAAACCAACAGTTGATTTGTTTATTTATTTGCAGACACGCCCTGAGAAATGTATGGAGAGAGTACAGGAAAGGGGACGAAAAGAAGACAGAGATCTTACTCTGGATTTTCTACGGACAGTTCATGAACGACACGAAGATTGGTTAATCGAGGAAAAGAAGTATAAAGTGCCGGCACCCGTACTTATTGTTGATGCGAATCAAAAGGACTTCCCCTTGGATAAAATTAAAGAGCATTTATCTTTTTAAAACTATTTTTGAGAATTTGTACATCGATAGTTGTGCTTTGAAGTTACTCTGGTACAGATTTTTAACATTCACATAATGCATTTGCACTGGAATTTTGAACAGGTTGTTTTTATAAAGAGAATGTATCTATCATTTTCTATGCTTTACCGTAGTTGTTTTTTATCGGACAAAAAATGTCGGTCAAAATTTTCGTCACTTAGAAAAATTTCGTCACTTTTGTCTATATTTTAAAAATTCTCGTTTTTTAGTCCCTTTTTATATAAGACGGTGAGAAAACAAAATAGAATTTAGGTTGCTTATGCTTCAGTGGATATTCTTATTCGTAATTCGTCTAGCAAAATTTGCGTTACGAAATTTTTAAAAACATATTTTTTATTTTTTATTCAAATGCACAAAAAATTTTTAAACCTGAAGATTGCGAAATAAGCTTTATTCTTCTGAAAAATTAAAATGACCGTTAATAACGTCCCATGTAAATTGACCACCAAATTTGAACATCATATTATTTACAGTTTAGTTCATTAAAGAACGTTTTGTAAAATATTGCTTTTGTTTGCGATAGTTAATTTCTGCGTTAATTATGTTAATTATGCGATAGTTAATTTCTTTTATCTGCTGTAGAAAAAGCAAACACTACACCACACGCACCACATACACACTATTCTCACGCAAAAATTTCTTTAAATTAATAATATAAGATATAAAATAAAGATTTCTTGTTTTAATTGTGTAAATATTATAGATTTAGTTTAAACAATGTTATTAATTAATTTTAGAGTTAGTTTTTTACACGTTATAAATTTAGATAGTAGATGCTAGAAACATTAATTCTTCTTCTCTGATCATTCTGTGTATCTGCTCATCAGTAGTTGATTTTGTTTAGACTTGGTTTACACTTAAATTCGCCATTTTTAACCACCCCTCCCGCCCCACCCTTTGTAACGCATCGTAACACATCTAGTACAGATTTCGAATCTTAAACCTCTTTTATTCATTTCCTATAGTACCAAAGACATTCATGTAACAGATAATCGGGCAAACTAGTGCTCTAAAATGAGAAAAAGATATAACAGGGCCATTCAATTTAGCACACAAGATGACATTTTTGGTACTTTTGCGTAAGTCCAGAGGCAAGAAAATTCTCTGTTATATAAGAAAAAAACTCTGTCTCTACTGCTACTGTCTAAACAATTGGGTTAAAAAAAACACCAGGCCTTAAAAAGCCCAGGAAATCTAGATAAACTTTAGAGGAAGCTAACCCTCACCCTAACAGGTCCCTCGTATTATCACACTAAATTTGTTTCTAAACTTAACAGTTTAAAGGTGTAACAAAAAAATAATTTTGCTTCACTTCTTTTACCGGAATTTATTTTAGCGAAAACTCGTATCGCAAATATTTGACTTTTTGATTTTTGACTGATTTTGAGGAGAATGAAACAAATGTTTTTTTCAAACTCCAAAATGTCAGCAAGACATGTAAACAAGTCCCATCCGCAATAGTTTTTCGAAATTCTTAAAGATGCTTTTTGAGATTTGGAAAAAAAATGTTTTTGGTTATTTTTGCTTACATATTTAATATAACCTTCAAATCTGCAAATCTGCAAAAATTTATTGATGGAATCACGAAAATTTATGTTGCAAGTTTTTGACCAGTCCATTCTGAAAACCTGCGGAAAATTTCTACAACAACAATTTAATGAACCAAAATTGATTTGATCTTAACATTCCAATTTCTCCTCACCCAACTAATGCTTTTCACGTTTTTGTCGTCTTCACTTTCCAAGCTGTTTACAAGTTTTTTTCATTTTAGGTACTGGTAACCAATCAAATTAGCACACAACCTTCAGATTCGGAGTTCAGCAATGTTTTCTGTGTGACAGCAGCATTAGGTAATACATGGGCACATGCTGTCAATTCTCGTCTAATGGTGACATTCGTGAATGATCGAGTTAGAGAGGTAATTTGGTTCTCTTTACAGTCTATCAAAATTTCTTTTCGTTTATACTATTAAAACCTGCGGGAGATGTAGACGAGGCAATAAATTGATTTTTTTATTTATAGACACTAGTCGTTAGCCTGTGGGAAAATCCACGAGAACTCTCCCGTTGCAACCAAACGTTGACAAAAATATATTGTATTTGCTATTTCCTGTGTCCGTAGCATGGCTATGAAAATCGTGCAGACAGACGACGGCTATTATTATTATAGAAACTAGACGTTAACCTGTGGAAATATCCACGGGGTCGCCCCTTTTTTAAATTACACGCTATTTCGTGTGCCCGTTTGCACGTCACTTTTCTCGCGGACAGACAGACAAAATACGGCTATTATTATTGCAGAGATAAATTAATTCATTTATTCATGGATATAACCACCAATTTATATTCTTATACAAAATGTTGTTTATTTTATTTTTTTATACAATTCTAATCAAATGTTTTTAAAGATTTTCTTATTCACATGTCTTTATTGGACAAAAGAAAAGCGTACTAATTTAGAATAAGAAACATTTTAGACTGAAAATGTACCCTTGGTGTTGCAATTGTAAAAGGGACAACACTAAATTTTGGAAAATTTTACTACCCATTTCAATTTGTTAACACTTGTCCCTGTATTCAGAATTCAGAAAATCCACCTGACCTCTGCTATCCAAAGAAAACGACATGTGTATTTTTCAATAAAAGTCTTTAAAACATCATAAGGAAGTCAATCAATAAATCAGTCTAACTTTCAGACAAAGACGTCAGAATAAATTAAAGTCATTGTCTGAGAACACAATTTGTATTGAAAATTAAAAATTCTATTCCCCCTATTTTATACCTGAGAATAAAAACTACCCACTTCAATTTATTAACTATTGATTTGAAAAAATATCAACCTACTATACTCCCACCCCCTCCCCCCACCCCTTCTACAACTAAAAAATAGGATTCTGATAAAAAGAAAAGAGTGTGTGGGATCTCCTGCAACATCTGCTCTGAGACCAGCGTCTTTACAAAGTCAAAGAAGGTCAGAAAAACTAAGAAAAGATGCAAGAGACATCGTCAGCTGGAGCATTACGGTTCTAAAGCATCTCTATTCGATCCTCAATTAGTTTTTGAATGGTTCTTAAAATGTTATCACAGCCTTGTACTCCACTAATTTTGTTATGCAACAACTCTTGTGTTATTTTGTTGCCTACATATTTAAGGATAAGTTCTAATGGTTTTATGATTCCCTTAGAATTGCTGCTTTCTATTTTTGTTCTTGCAACCCTTATAATAATGGTGAAGTTTAGATCCATTATTTATTTATAAGTAGAAATTTTGACAATTAAAAATGTCAACAATTCTGTAGGATGACGATTGAAAATGTCGACAATTCTGCAGGATGACGATTAAAAATTTCGACAATTCTGTAGGATGACGATTGAAAATGTCGACAATTCTGCAGGATGACGATTAAAAATGTCGACAATTTTTTAGGATGACGATTGAAAATGTCGACAATTCTGTAGGATGACGATTGAAAATGTCGACAATTCTGTAGGATGACGATTAAAAATGTCGACAATTCTGTAGGATGACGATTAAAAATGTCGACAATTCTGTAGGATGACGATTGAAAATGTCGACAATTCTGTAGGATGACGATTGAAAATTTCGACAATTCTGTAGGATGACGATTGAAAATGTCGACAATTCTGTAGGACCAAACATGACGTAGCAAAATAATTAAATGTCAAAATCTTTAAAAGAGAATATCTTAAGATTGAAAAAAACAAACTTTTTAATCACCTTTGAGCTCTACAACATAAGTTCCACATCATTTTCCTCCTCAGATTTCCTTTAAAATCATGGCTGTGACTTTTGCACAACATTTTCCCTGATAAAAAAATATATTTTTAAACATACATTTTGATAAAGTATCTGCGTATATGGATCATCGTATTGTGCACTGTTGCTTATGCTACTTTTATATCCTCTTTGTCCCAATGTAGATGGTTGTTGCTAAGTCACCCATTGCACCACCTGCAAGCTTCTGCTATAAAATTGATGAAGGTGGAATTGTTTTTCTTGACCAAGCATAAGGTATGTGTTTTCGTATTTATTTATTTGTCTTTAAACAGTAGCTGGACGTGAGTACACGTTTTTTTTTTATAAGAACACAAAAATCGGGGATAGCCTTCCAATGTTCTTAATTTTTATATATCATAGCCTAAAACTGTTCTTACAATGTTCTTAACCTTTTTTTTTATATCAATAAAAACATTCAACAGATTTAGTTAGAATAGATGATTTCAATGACATTGATCTGAAAATATTGTAAAGTTTAAAACGTGATATAAAAGTTATGTTTATATATTATAGGATTATTTGTCTTTTGTTAATTTTAAGAAAAAGAATGTATTTGTGATTTAATATTCTTCTTTTTTTCTGACCTTAATTTTTTTGTCCAATCGCGTCGAAGCCTTCATAATGTTCTTAACATGTTCTTAATTTTTGGGGTTTTGAAGCCTTCCGTTCTTATAAACTTTGTTCTTATAAAAAAAACAACGTGTACCGCGTCTACCCATAGTTTGGGATGGCGAGATTATAAGAATGATGTCTATAGTCATGTCACATAAACTTAAAACTTTAAACTTTAACACAGATCCTATGAAAGCAGACTCCAATAATATGAACCCCGTAACTCTTAGTAGCTACAGTACTAAGAGTTATAAGTTTTTAAGTACTAAGTTTTTATATTTTTTTTAATATTTTTTTTTTAAAAATCTTGATTGGTACTTACGAATTTGGACTTAGAGGTTCCACTAATTATGCATGACATCATGAACTAATTATGCTTGAGGGGTTGTATTAAACAGTTTTGACAAGGCATATTAGGGTTAAAATGATTTTTGGTCATTCAGTTTACATAAATTCTAATATTAGTTAATATAATTATGCTCAATAACAGCAAATACATGTTTTAGAGTTAGTTCATGACGTCATAAATTCGCATAATTAGCGAAACTTTTGAGACATATCTCAAAAAGTTTTTTCAAAATAATAAGATTTCTAGACAACTTTTAAAGGACAAACTTGTTTCTTCGCGGGAGGTTAACCTAAAGTACTTTTTCTTTTCTGGCGTTCTTAATTTTTCAAACCTCTCTAAAACGTCTGTCATTTGGTTATTTTTAACGCAAGATCATTGTAAGGATTTAAATGAATAGATTTACGCCTGAAAGCTTTTTCGCTATTGAAACGATAATTTTTTTCTTCAAAAAAATATATTAATTCTAGATTCTAGATTCCAATCAATCCCAAGCTCAAGCACATATAGATGAGTTGCGTATGTTTACAAAGTTACTTACGCGCGCGCATCCTTACAGGCATTAAAAGAAGGACCACATAAGGAAAATTGACTATTTCCTCTAATTTATAGATTTAAAGACTAAAAGATCTAAAAGGAGCTGGTATTTTTTCTTAACTATCATCTCTTTAATAATAGCCGTCGTCTGTCTGTGTGTCCGCGAAAGGCGATATATAAAGGACGGGCGACCCCGTGGATTTTTCCACGGGCTAACGACTAGTCAACATTATAATATACCCGTATGCGTCTGTCTGTCACGCAAAATGGTAACCGCAGTAGCGAGACACAAAATGCGGCTAATAAGGACGGGCGAACCCGTGGATTTATCCACGGGTTAACGACTAATCTATATTATAATACCCGTATGCGTCTGTCTGTCACGCAAAATGGTAACCGCAGCAGCGAGACACACAAAATGCGGCAAATAAAAGACGGGCGAATCCGTGGATGTATCCATGGGTCACCGACTAGTTTTCTCTATTTAAGATCAGGTTTTAATTATTTTAAAAGGTAAGTTGCCTTTTTAAATTGATCTCTTTGATCGTTACGGTCTGTTTTTTATATTTCTTGCCTGTGTGCATGCGTGCGCATGTCCATTGTTTTAGACGCAAAATCAAAACAACTACGTCACGCTGCAACTCATCTTTTTAAAAAGACACATAATAAGGTGTGTATTTTCTGCTTGCAAAAAACATAAACAAGAAACAAAAAAAACAAAATCTTTTTCTGTATGAAAAGTGAAGTAATTCCTATTTTAAGCCAAAACAACCAGTTAGTTTCTATGTTGGTGTTTCTTCACTCATTTGTATAGATTAACCAGTAAAGAAATTTAATAATTGATGAGTGATGTAAGAAAAAGATCAGAGGCTATCATCATGCAGAACTAACAGTGCAACAGATGTTGCATGGTGCTGCAACGATGTCATTTCAGTAATACCACAAAACCGTTTTTCTTGTTAAAGGGGTTCCTGCATTGAAAATAATATTTTTATGATGTCGTGGAGAAAAGCAGCTTCTCTTCCTTTTGCCTTTCTGGCAAACAAAAAATATCATTTTAAATGCAGGAAACCCTTTGCATATAGGTGTTTCAAAACATTATCGTTACACATTTTTTCATCAGCAGCCAACCAATCAGCAATCAACCAATCACCAATTAGCCAATCAGCAACTAGTGTTGAGATGGTTCATTTTTGCAACTTTTTTTGCCCAGTTTTTGCTTTAACAACTAAAGAAGGGACTTTTTATTAAAATGAAGTTACAACAGCTGTGAAGTTTAATTTTAATCAAAAAAAAATCTTAGCTACTGTTAAGTAACATTCAGTGCTAAAATTATCGAGAGAGAAATAAGTCCTGTCACGCCTCTGATTTGGTAATTAAAGCATCGTGGCCAATCATATTTCGACGAACAAAGATACTTTGTAACTGTCAAAAATTCGAATTAACTGTTCTCTTTTTTGTTGTTGTTGTGGTGGTGTTAAGCCCTTTATTTTATGGAGATAGTGGAGGAGTATTTGTCGCTTTTTTATGATTCTTTTGCAGCATGATTTTTTAAAACCTTTCAAAGCAGGTTTGCGTAAAAAAAAGAAGCGCGTGACACCAACGCATGCAACATTTTGAGGCATCATCAGAAACATGTTTATGTTATCAGATAAGTAGCTACGAGATCGCAATGGCAACAAATGCAATATTTTTTTTTGCTTGAATGTTATTGCTTTCAATATATACACCATATTTAAAAATAAAAGAATGAACGAATTTACACACCGAAAATTATTTCGTGCGCGTGAAGCCGCATTTCGTGCGCGTGAAGCAGCATTTCTTACGCGTATAGCAGCATTTCGTGCGCGTGAAGCAGCATTTCGTACGCGTATAGCAGCATTTCGTGGTATTACGCAGGCTATTGTTTCTCAACTTCAGCATTTTAAAACTCTCAAGAAATAACTTTCTGAATTACTAAAACATATACCCTTGAATTAGTACCCAGAGGGGGGGACTGTTTTGAGTTTCAAAAGTAGCTAAGGCTTATCGAAAATGGGGAGGGAGGGAGGGGGACGGGGGGGGGGGGGGGGGTGGCAAGGAATAAAAGGAAGTTTAAGAAAAGGAAATACGATACTAACAGTAGAAATTAGACAGTGACTTATCTTCCTTTTGTTTTCTTCGTTTTTCAAAAGTTATCAAATATTCTAATTAAGTTTATGTTCAAAGAAATTTTGGGTCTTGTGAAAATTTTGGGTCTGTGGAAATTTTACGCGCCAGAGTGGCCAGTTTTCACGTTATTGAAGCTAAAGCGTTCGTAGTCAAAACATTTTACTCAAACTATACCTTTCTGTATCCTTTCGTTGTACAATGTTTCTATACAGTCAAGAAAAATATTTTCAAAATCTATGGGTACCTCAACAAAAGTGTATTTAATCAAGATGATATCAGGCAGCTACTGTTTGGTGTATTTTAATATCGTATATTGCTACCTCAAGTTGATCAATTTCGCAAAGATTAAAATGTCAAAAATTACGCTAATTTTTTAAATATTTAAGTCAGTTGGTGGAAATAAATTCGCGAAATTAATAAAAATGACTATGGTTACTGTTAAACTTGTATATATTTAGAAGAACTTTGTAAGTTTTTGTTTGCTTGAAAATGGGTGTGTGAAACACCCGAAACGTCTCAAATAAGTAGTTTTTTTTCTTGTCAAATATAGATTAATTCGTGAAACTGTTCACTTGCGAAAAAAATCTTCGCGGAATATCTCAACATGATTGATTCGCGAAAATTAATCTTCGCGGAATATCTTAACATGATAGCACACACCCTATTCTGTTTATTGGCTGCTTTGCCACCTCCTTTAACTTGATTCTATACCTGGTTTTAAGTGACCTTTACAGTACCCCTCTGCGGCACACACCCTATTCTGTTTATTGGCTGCTAGGTCACCCCCTTTAACTTGATTCTATACCTGGTTTTAAGTGACCTTTACAGTACCCCTCTGCAGCACACACCCTATTCTGTTTATTGGCTGCTTTGCCACCCCCTTTAACTTGATTCTATACCTGGTTTTAAGTGACCTTTACAGTACACCTCTGCAGCACACACTCTATTCTGTTTATTGGCTGCTTTGCCACCCCCTTTAACTTGATTCTATACCTGGTTTTAGGTGACCTTTACAGTACCCCTCTGCAGCACACACCCTATTCTGTTTATTGGCTGCTTTGCCACCCCCTTTAACTTGATTCTATACCTGGGTTTAAGTGACCTTTACAGTACCCCTCTGCAACACACACGATTAGTTTACTGACACATCGTTACGAAAGAGTTTTTAAAATAAGCTTGATCCTTGTTTAAAGCGATGTGTCAAGAAACCGATCAATCGTCTCTCTTGTGTAACAGGTTGTGAAACGAAGCTCACTAATGCTATTTCGACGGGCTATTTCTTTACACAAAAAAACTTTTACAACTTTTATTTTCGTCTGAGATTTTAGATAACCTTTTTAGCTGTCTGTCATTTTTTGACATTATTCGATAAGTGAATGAATGTGACAGCGGAGGAATTGCGATAACAGTTCTCAGATTAGTAAATGAATGAATTTTCTTGTTCCAAATGTCAACTAAATATTTGTTTTGTGCATCGAAATTAAAAAGTGTGAAATTCAACACAAGCTTGCATGAAGATTGGAAAGAAAGAAATTTTGTTGTGGCACGATTCCAATGCTGCCAAAATTTGAAATTTTTAAAATTTAATGTATGAAATCCTAAAAAAAAATTCTGTTTGGAGAAAGATGCTTCCAGGGAAGAAACGACAGCCACCAAACTTACGAATGACCATACGTAGTAGCGGTATGTCACACCGTTGGGTCATTAAAGGCCAGTCTTCACCGCGCTGTTAGTTAATCAAAGACCGGTTTACACCACTCTGTTTTGTCATTAAAGGCCAGTTTACACCAAAATAAGTGAAAACAGTGAAAGTATAACTTTATTTCTTATGATTTCACGCAAAAAGCTTACCTAGTTAAGCAAAAATATTCCTGTGTAATGACAGAATTAGTAGAGTGTAACTTATATGAATGTTAATGTTGAACGTTACCTTTGAGTTTGTGAGATATAACAGATTTTGAAATTTATAAGAGAGAATTTTCAATGAACCTAATGTCCTGTTTCTTTGACGTCAAAACATGTGCGTTAACACGACCAATATTTTTTTTTGTCAACACGAGTGTCATATTTCGTAGTTATAGACATGACAGCCGGACCGTTTAAACTTATTTTCTGTGGTAGCTGTTCTTTTTAACCTTCGTAATTGAGGTCAGGGAAGTTAATCAAAAGCGTTGTTAAAGTGGATAACAGTTACTCATCATTTTTGGAAGTTTTCATCAGAATACCTCCTTCTGATGCATCAAATATCGTTCTTTTATAATCCAATCGTTCTTTTAAAATCCAATTAAGCAATGTTTTAAACCGTCAAAAAAGCGTAACTCGAGCAATAATAGTATGCAGCATTTCAGCCTCTGCTGTGAAGTGTGGATAATTTCAAAGGCATGTTTGTTTGTTAAGAAGTATTAATATTTATTATATGTTGTTTTTATTTCTGCTTGTAAGGACGTTAAATTAATTAACCTTAAAATGTCACAGTAAGAGTAGAAAGATAAAAAAGAGAACTCCACTTGGGAACGGGTCCCTACAATCCCTCTACCTCCCTCCCTCCCTCACCCCTGCAAATATTTTTTTATTTGTGCAAAGAGCAGTCTGACACCACCAACCCTTTTTAAAACCAGAAACGCGAGAATTGTAGGTAACCCTGACAACATATTTAGGGAATTTGACCATAATTTGATAAAATGTAAAACTTTATATTTATAAATTTTATGGTTAATACTTTGAGCTTCTCTTTAACTAATTTGTTTCAATTTTCGCCAGACCACTGTAACAAAAATAGTCATTTTTCTTAATAATACCTCGTTAACATTGGTTATCTCCTGGCACCGTTTCAAGAAAAGACCTTTCACTGCACCATTCATCGTTATTGACACGGCTACAAATGACAGTTAATTGTTAAAGTTTGGTCTGCTTCCAACAGCCTGGAAATTAATCCATCTCCTTTAAATAATTACTGATGACTAATTTGTTTTTGTGGTTGTATATCCAAACCCACTAAGTATGTTTTCCTCCTGAAACGTGTTCATTGCACGCGCGCTTCTGATCTGGTGTCATTTCAGGGGATTTTATTTCAGATTGACGAATATGGTTTTAATTAATTGAAACACAGCATCCCGTTAATTACTTCAGTGTCGAGGATTTTTACCCCTTTGATAACGGATTAAAAAAGGTGGTATAAAGGGGATCTGTAATTAAACTTTTGTTTTTTCAAACACAATTGTTGTCTGTCGAATGATTTTTGTACATGGATATTAATGTTGTTTAATCTATTCTATCTTTTCCTGTTCTTTTTTGAATTCTTAATTTTTTAAATAAACCTTGATTTGTTAGTCATCAGTTTTTGAAAGCTTTGTCTGTCTGACGCTTGACACTTCTGAAAACGTCTGAATGGGGGTTATGAATAATGGTCCGTTATGTTATTTCTGACCTTGATTATTCAATTTATTTCGTGTTTTGCTGACTCATTGGTTCAATCCTATTTTTGAATCTGTTAATGCAATTAGCGTTGTCGAGTAATGCGAAGGCTTCTCAGCTGAATGGTCATTTAATTTTTTTCTATTCTCTTTCATAATCGATTAATGTTTTCCTGGAGACTAATTATTCTGTAGTAAACACAGATAAAAAGCAAACGACCGCGCCCCGTTTTTTTTTTATGAAAGAATGTTAAGTCCGGGACTAATTTTTATAAGAAACTCTTTATTTGAAGCTAAAAGGCTTTTTCGAGTTTCCGATAAAACAAAAAACACGTTAGTCGATTAGTAAAAAATTCACATGAAAATTCGCATGTTTTTTTTCATCTCGCTTGTTGCACTTATAATTGTGCTGACGTCAGCAGCAATTTCCAATTTATTGTTTTCAGCATAAAAACATGTTTTGGAGACGACTGTTACGTCGTTGTGTGGTGTTGTCATCAAATATTACAAGATTTTTTCATTTCCTCGAGTTGATTTAATATTTATTTTACCATCGCAACAACATGTGAAAGAATCATTGTTTATTTTTTCGTCAACTTTAAGTGTGAATAACACACACAAGGAAACTGTCAATACATAAAGCATGCTCGAATTGAGTCATTAGGATGTTGGAAATTATTTTTATTAGATCATTAAAACAAGATGAACTCTTTAGTGGAGACATCATGTGAAGTAATTATATGCCAATCGATACTTTTGACTTGATGAAAACCACTTGTAATGACGTCAGAGGAATTTTATACCACCAAATACTGCCATTAACATGGTCTATATATTCCAAATCGATAAGTGCTATTAACAGCACTCAAAATTTTTGTAGTGTCTTATAATTACATTGTTTGGATAGGCCTTAAACATTGTCGTGTAAACATAGCTTTATTATACTAATTCGCATAGTTGAGGTATTGTTAGATATCTCAATTCAGTAGGTTAAACCTTTATAAGAAATTCTTTTCAATTAATGAATTAATAACAGACAAATATAAAAGGGTCTTATCTTAATCTGCTCAATGACGTCATAAGATTGTTAGCCTGGTAACACGTAATTAGGCTGTTGTCTTTTGTTGATAACTTAAAATTAATTAATTTTTTTAACTGATAATTCTTTGTCAATCATAGAAATACACTTTTTTTTCATTTTTGTCTTTTTATCTTTTAAGTGTATTTCATTGATTGATCGATCCTTTGGTTGATTCGTATTTCGACATTTTAAATAACTGCTTTTGAGGAGTTGTTGATCAAATAAATAAACGAGCGCATTTTTGTAAACAATCCGCGAGAGTAATCTTACGAAGTGTAAACAAAGCATTTGTTTTGTTTTTTGCTATACTCACAAACGTCATAATAGGGAGAATTTTATTTTGAAGGAAACTATGAGCGTATTTAAAAACACTCGAAAGTTAATTCTTCTAGAAATTGTTATATGCGTGGGTGTTTCTGCGTGTGTGGGTGCTTTTTGAAGGGGGTGCGAATCAATTTGGCTGTTCCCCGGGTGCACATTAGCTTGGTTGCTACAATCTTGCCTCGATTATGTATGTCTCGATTAATTTGTCTAAAAAAATAACCAACAAGCCAGGTTAAAAGAAATTATTCACTAAACTCCATGTTCCCCTCTTTGACAAACTCGAACTAGGAAAGAAGAATTTGGACTTTTTTTTTGCGGGACCTTTGATGCTATAACCATATTAATATTACTCACATTTCAAATATTGTTGACTTAAAAACTTGTGAAAGGGCCATTTTTGCACCATTAAAATCGAAATTCATGCAAATTTTAAACAATCAATACTTTCGATCAGAAATTCTCTAATTACTTTCGCTTAATCACTATTACTCTGTTTCGTAGCCTTTTAAACGACAGCACAAATTCCTTTCCTTCCTAATATTTTTACACCTCGAAATTTTACTACTACTTGATTTTGACAAATGGACCATTGGAATGGGTGTTCGTGAAAGAATTTAAGAGATCAGATTGTGGTAAGTTCTTCCTTAGGATTCTTGCTCACGTGCAGACAGAAGAAATGATTTTAATAATTCTTATCCCTTCGCAAACAGTTATGTCTTTTAATTAAACAGCGCGATATTTTTATTTGCCTATCGCAAGCCTACGAGCCGTTTAAACTGTTTAATATTCTAAATATTGTGTTTTGCTCTTTCTTCATTTTTGTTTGTTCGATATAAATAGACTTTCGTTGGGTGGTGCCTATCTCAAGATCTGCCAAAAGAAATCAGCTACTTTAAATCAATTGAAAAAATGACAACCGCTTTTTTAAGTGTCTGACGAAAGCTGTTAACCTCAAATCATAAAAGTTCAGGAAGTTTATGCACAAATAATTTGAAAATTTTATTTGTTTTGCACTTTTAATTGTGAAGAAAAACAATACCAATAACAACAATATTAAAAACAACAATATTAAAAACAACAATGACAACAACAACAATGACAACATCAACAACATCATGTGCTGACTTCAGCACTTTCATTAAGAATAAAAATTAAGCTATCTATTTTCAGCTATCTTGAAACACAGCAAAAAACGATGACCAATAACAACAATAATAAAAAAACAACAACAACAACAACAATGACAAAATCAACAACAAGCATTGACACGTTCAGTTTCACAAACATTTAGACCTAAAACAACATGAAAAGCTCAACTAGGCTAGCTAATTGTTCGCCCAAGCAATGTCCTCTAGTTAAAACGTTTCATGCAAGTTGTCATGTGGCCGTTAAATAGAAACAACTTTCGTATAAATAAGACGACTGTTTTTTTATTAAAAAGCTTTTAATATTTTTTCCCATTGCAATGTTAATTCGATGTGAATCAAATAAATATCTTATTCTTTTTACATCTCTGGTTTCCTGTTTCAGTTTCTCCACAACATAATGTTTTCTTTGTAAAACATCCGAAACTCTTTTTTTTTAAAGGGCTACATCATTTTTCTGCTGTGTTTCAAGATAGCTGAAAATAGATAGCTCAATTTATCTTCTTAATGAAAGTGCTGAAGTCAGCACATGTTTCCATGGTGATTTGTTGGATGAATCTAGGTTTGTTGTTGTTGTGGTGTAAATTGGGTAAAAAATGACATCGGGATAATTAAAGAAAAACTTTCATATAATTAATTTTTACAAAGTGTATTCTCGGCTTTCTTACATTCACGAACATCTCACGAACATCATTCAATATATATTTTTCTATTGACAAGCGCCTGCAACCGCATTAAGAAGTATTAACGAAGATGTCCAAGCCACAACTATTTAAAGTGTTACCGACTAAGTACGGGACGATTGTTGACTCAGTCTAAAAATAAGGATGTGGTTAAGTGCATTTTTTTATTCGTGTCAATGTTTTTTTGTTTTGTAAGTGTACTTCTGAAATTTTTTCTTTTCTTTTTTTTCATTGCACTATTAAAAATAATTTCTGTCAGCACACGTCTGTCAGTTGAGTAATTTTGTAATCTGATCTTAAAAGATTTTGAGATTATTTTACATTTGTACGCATTTAAAGCTTGTCCAACTTTCTCATCAAAATATAGACTTTTATTTGATGTTATATATTGATAAACAAAAGCTATTACACAACCGATTTTCAAATGAAGTTTATCGTTTCCATCTTTGAACTCCCATATTGTCAATGACAAAAAAATCGCTGATGTTGTTTTTTTGTTTTGAAAAAATTTATCTCCCTTGTCTTTATCAAGTCAATCTAGTTTGTTCTCATTCTGTTAACTGTGTTTTCATTTGTTGAAAAGTTATGTAAAGAATGACGTCACCGCTATTATTAGGAAACGCAAATTTTGCAATGTTTGGGATTGTTTTGAAATATGTTTCTGCGTTAATTACTGTAGAGTAATTATGTGTTAATTATTGACATTGCGTCACTCGACAGTTTTGTCAATTGGGAAATGCAGCCTTAGATACAAACTGTACAATCAGGGCCACTTCTCATGAAATTTGTCTGTAGTGTGATTTGCGTGTAGTGTATCGTCGGTTATTCATTTGATCGTAAAATGATTTGTATCAATCACGATTCCGATGGTGTATTTTTGGCGGGAAACTTTTGTAAGATGCCCATGGAATTAGGAATGTTAAAAGACGCGATTGATATTTCTTTTCCTTAAAACGTTGAAGCTTTTAAATCGGCTTTCATACCTTCTTAGAAGCAAGTTGTTAACATATCTCGATTGGCTGGGTGATGATATGGACGAACTCGTTGTTTTGTAGGAAAACATTCAATCTGTGAAACGTTCTCGAGTTCTCCTAAATCTGTGACAATTGTCATCACTTGTTTTCCTGTAAAGAAGATACGGGTGATTGTGGTTTTTGAAACATTTCCAAACCTCATTGCGGATAAATTAAAAGATTGACTGTGTGAAATATGTCATTGCACCCACTAAGTACGTGCCACCCACTTACGTTTTGACACCTGTCTGATTTATGACAAAATTGATGACTTACAGTGACTTCGGAATAAAAAAAGTAAGGTTCAGGGGTCTGGAGATTACCGTGATTACCGTTTTTGGTCAACGTTCCACATACTGCCGGTCCTTTAACGATAAAATATAATGTAGTTTAAGGCGGCGTTTAACACACTCATAATATTATCTTTTGATTTTTTTTCTTTTATAAACTTTCGTGTCCAGCTATTTTTACAATGTAAGAACCATTCGCAAAAACATTTTGCACTTCGTGATACTAAACTTTTGTTACTTAAAGTCAGTGAAAAAATATTAACTAATTTCATTCTCGGATATCCGGAATGCGTGTCAAAACTCACTCATATAAAACTCTCGCGAAATTAACAAAATTCTGCGAATGTTTCTAATCTTGAAGTTTAAGACAAATCACTATTTCGCCACTTTAGTATGTGAAGTTAAGAATGTTTAAGAGTGCTCGCCTGACACTCGTCAGTGTAAACATTTTATCAGTGACTTGTTAACCCATAGAAAAATCTACGGGTTAGCCCGTCGTACATATACTGGCCTTCAGATATCGTCATTTCTTTAATCCTTAACCTAAAACAGCGATTCGGCTACCTTTTTGAACAGACAAAATACTCCTATTATATTATGGAGATTAGTCAACCCGCGGAAAAAAATCCACAGGTTCCTCCATCAGCAAATTATTCGCTCTGCTGGTGACATGGAATGAAGTTGTGCTCAGCAATTTTAAACCCGCAAAATTCGGCTAGTATTCATTTAGAGTTCAATCGTTAGCCAGCGAAAAATTTATTCAGTGTACTAAATTTCCTGTTTCCGTAACACGAATTATTTTCACGCACAAACAATACGGGTATTACTGTTATAGCGAATCTGAACACTGTGGGGGGTAAATACAAGAAAAAAAGTGATTCTTACTCTACGAAACTAGCTCTAATGTGACGTCATTTTATCAGGGGCCGTTTGACCTTTCATTAACCTGTCCCTAACGAAAAAAACTCATTTAAAAGATGAGTGTATAGGAAGTAATTAGATGTACTAAGTGAAGAGCGGTTGCTGAGGGGAAATGCTCTTTTATCCACTTCATTCGGCTTTCTTTGTGCGGTTAAAATTTTCGCTAATTAATAAATCGATCTCCTCTTTGTTTAAATTTTGAACAAACTAATTGTCTATATGATTGACATATTTCACTATTGGTTATGTAATCCCTAATCGCGAGTCCATTAGCATTTCACTTTTAGATTGAGAAAGTTTGTTTACATTTCCAAATTTGTAAATTGAATCTGACTCTATTCTACTGTTTGCAAAATACCATTTGTGACAGTTGTGGTCATGTCCTCCCTCAAGCTGTGGTCAAGTGCACTATAGGAAAAAGGAAATTGCGAAAATTACTTTTGGCACAAACAGGTTCATATGAATCTGACTTTCAAAATACGTCTAGACATCTTCATGTTTGGCATTCGTGCGTTACTTACACCTGTCACTTTTAGGATATATCAGCATAAAATATATTTTTTTTTATTTTTTTTTAGAAATAATCCGTTTTTCTTATTGGCAAGTGGTATTTATTCCCTGTTGCTTCATTTCTGACATGTCAGGCAACATAACAATGGGAGTTCAAAGAACTGAAAAGCAAGAAAGGAACACTACATTCGAAGTTGAAGTAATTTTCCCAATTATACAGACCCAAATTTTGATGAACTATGAAACTATTGAAGAACACTGAGAAAATATTTCCAAGAAAGTAAAAATTAAAAAAACATTTTAATGGGGAAGTATAACTTGAACTTTCTAGGAAGTGTTTTTTATTAGGCTATGTTTTATGTTTTATTTAACAAGTTTATATATGTATAAGATTCAATCAGAAAAAAAGGGAATTTCAAATCGTCTTGAACTTATTGTTGTTGCAATTAAACATAACAGCGTGATTCAATTACATATTCTTGGAACAACATAAGCTATAGAAAAAATAAGTCAAAGTAAACAACTTTATACATATTCCCTTTATCCGCCGCAATTTCTATAAATTGCAAGAGAAAAATTGGTTGAGTTGTGGATCGATCATTCGACAGTCCTCAACATGGCTCCACTCGTGTCTATAACACCAAGACTTTCCTTCGAAGCTCATCAATATGGTAAGTATTTCACCTTCAATTATCAAATGTTCCTAACGGTCGTCTTGTACGATCGGATTCGTTATTGCCGCCTCTTATTGGCGTTATTTCCTCGTAGTCAAATACCTATCCGCGGTCCATTTTTATGCCGCGTTCAGAGAATTAATGACAAAAGTGCGCGTAAAAGAACCAATAAGATGGGCATGGTATAAACTTATTACACATCTTAATCTAATTAACTTTCTTGGACGTACAAATGACATCGTTTCATGTAATTAGTTAAAACCTGTTTTGGAATTTGATTTTAATATCCTGCCGACAAACGTCATTTATCAAATAATGTTAATGTTATGGTTAACGATAATAACGTCATTTATTGAATGACGCCGTCCGTCAATTTATGACGCAGCATGTGTCAGTAATTACGATGTGTATCACGACGTTGCTAGTCATTCTTAAATGATCATTACGTCACTTCTAAAAAACCAGAGAGCGTTACGTGCATGCAGCGCGCGTTAAAAAAACAACGGGACATTAGGTACGTGGGTTTGCTGACACCAGATTAATGTAGAGCCGCGCTTACATAGCTTTAACTGACGTAATACAAACTAATATTTATTTTTATGCCTGCTCAAAACTTTTTCTATCCTTCGTTTCCTTGACA
Organism: Hydractinia echinata; assembly: GCA_030067915.1. Taxonomy (NCBI): domain Eukaryota; kingdom Metazoa; phylum Cnidaria; class Hydrozoa; order Anthoathecata; family Hydractiniidae; genus Hydractinia; species Hydractinia echinata. The sequence goes on from JASGCC010000082.1 coordinate 960,435, forward strand.
ATGTTGACGTCAAGCAGTGTGAAATGTAAACAAAGTTTATCGCGTACGTCATGACAACGCCAAGTTTTTGGACGATTAAGTTTTTCTTCTGGTGACTTTAATATTGACATAACTCTAATCAGATCGTCCGCTGACTTTCTTGTTTCGACAGCTTTTAGAAATACTTTTCCAGCCTGTAAAAATTTAACCCTCAAATCAGCCGTTAACCGCCGTACTAGCACTACCATTTTGAGCGGTATATGTATATTTTCTTTAAATTTTGTAAAAAACTTTTAACAACATATTGAGAACGTGGCTCTTTCAAATTGCTAAACGTTTCGAATGTTTTGACTTATAGCGTCTTGGCGTTTGAGAAGGAGCTGAAAGTGGATGCTTTCAGAAATTGGCATTTCTTCAACTTTTATGCGCGTTCTTGAAACGCTATCCATCAGCTAGAATATTTTGAATTTGCTCGGCGGGTAATAAGGTCAAGCAGTTTAAAATTTATATTTCGCTTGGTGCTAAGCAGAAAATTAATTTTAAACCAAGCATGGGTTAATGGACATTAGATTTAAGCGTTAAATCACCGGCTAATTCACTGGAATCGCTGGGAAAAAAAATAATTTTTTTAAAATTTCGAAATGTAACGTAACACAACAACAAGCTCAAACGGAAATTTATGCTTACAAAAGTTAATGAATGTTTTGGTTATTATAATGTTTGTGTCAAAAAAAATAATTACACATATTGTATCACTCATGATTAGTTAATGAGTTTTTAATTTACAATTTGTTTCTTAATCGCATGAAGAACGTGAAGAATTCTGACGTCTGATGATAACAGTTTCTTTGCGAGCAGTTCTATTTTTATCGCGCGAATTTAAACGTTCGAAAACAAAAATAAAATCCATTGAATAAATGAATGATCCTTTATTAAATATATCGCTACAAAAATAATACTGACGCCATTTTTATTCCCAATGGATCCCCCATGTTCTAAAAACTTCGTTCGAATCTTTATCAATTGCCATAAAAGGCGCTTATTTTTTTCTTTTTTTTCTCCAAATAGAACATGTTTTGCCTAATGCAGCGCCATGCATTTTAATTTCTGTCTTTTGCTTTCAAACGTACCAAAAGAAAATGAGTATAGCATTAATCGAGGTAGTAACAATAGGTATGTGTTTATAACAGAATTTTATTTTTTATTTTATCTTCAAAAAATATATATATTTCCATCCCTCTCACATTTTTTTTTCTTTTTTTATTCTTTGCCATCAAGTATATTTTGGAGCCATTGTAAATAAACGCGCCGATGGAGCGAGTCTTATTGCAAATTGTTTAACTTCTGTGCCAGCCAAACGTTATTTTTTTAAATGTTACTTGACAAAAAATTGACATTATAATTATAGACAACATTTCATTTTAAACACGATATGAAAATTTTATCAAACGTACGAAGTTTATAACCGTTAGGTGGCTTGTTTTAAGAAAACTAAAAGTATTATTTTAATTTTTATTATGATTAAACATAGTTTATATATTTATATTTCTCAATGGTGCATTGTGTTTATCAGACACCATGGCACCGTTCAGGATTTACGAGGTTGCTAAAAGTCATAAGCTGTTACGACACATGTTGAATGAAAACAGCCGAAACTTTAAGATTAACTATTTTTAGCAACTCGCTGTTTAAAAAAAGAGAGGCACGACAAAACTTGAAAAGAGGTCTAAAGTGTAAACTTCAAAACTTGGCAAGAGATCAGCTTGTTTACTGTCTCAAATATTACGCGTGTCGTTTAATTAATTTGTAACCTACAAATATTTCCTCGTTATGAAAAAAATATTATAAATATAGAATAAATTCTCTTTTTTTACCCTCTTCCCTTTAATATTTACTTCACTAGCTATAGGGAAGAAGAAATATATATATATAGTTATAAAATGAGTGAGATAACAGATAAACGATAAATCGGTATGAATGACCAAAAATATTTTACATAATGCAGATACCAGCAAATTCTCGCCACCTCAATGGTCTCTAAAGTCTTAAACACCTTAATCCTAAAACCCTAATGCTGAAGGTTAAATGAAAATATGAGTTCGCTAATAACTTTCAAGAATCTCCACCGCATTGCTTGTTCTACTAATAGGTTTTCTGTTATTTGAGTGGCTAAAAAAAGACAATAGCAATTAAGGTTTTAAACAATAGATTTTGATTGACAGATAGTGTAATCAAACACGCCTCTTGGTTTGTTCATATTGTTTTCTTTTACGAAAGAGTGAGCAAATCAAGTTGGTTTATATAGCAGTGACAATTCTGCTTTATAACAGTCAGTCTGTCACCGACATTGATCTATAAACAAGTCGATGTGTGAATAAATTTTAAGAAAAAGCGTGTTCAAAACCAAGCATTATTTTATACATATAATTTATTACAAATTCATTTATTTATTATTATTAGAGAGAAAAATGTCCACGGCATTAGTATCAGCATTCTATGATATAAACGACGTCATACAACAAGTAAGTTTCACATGTTTACATTTTTTTTTTACTTTTTTATTTATAACTTTATCCTGTAAGTTTTATGTTTACGTTTATGTTTTAACCTTATTTTTTCTTTTCGAGTTTTTATATTTAGCTAGCTGGAAGCCATATGGCTTGTTATATTCTCAAGAGAGTGTTCATTATATTTTATTCGTGGAACGACTTTGTATACAATAATTTCGTAGGATAGGAAAGAAAAAAAACAGGTTTTAAATATTTATAGAAAGATAAAATTTTATTAAGCGATTTGAGTACATATGTATGAAGCATTAATTTATTAACACGAGGTCCTAACTTTTAAAAAAAAAAATTCTATAGAAAAAAATGTTTTGTGCTTTTTTATCTGTTTAAATAAATATAGCTAAATATTATTTTTTCACGAAAAGTTTTGAAAAGATCTTTCGGTTTAATAAAACTTTCTTTATTGTGAATATTTTCAGAACAAGCAACGTCCAACAATGTTGGATTTACGTCAACGACTTCTTGATAGAAAACCGAATAACTTACTGATCCCAAGACGACACTCCACAAACTCATCGACTTTTACTGCTTCACCTCTCACTAAACCGACGTTATCGCCGACTTCTTCCAGTTTTTATCCGATGCCGCCGTCACCTAAGGATCAATTTCTCAGTGGAACAGCTTCTCCGTTAAGCATTCGCGAGAGAGCTCATAGCGCCAGCTTCCAAGAAGAATTAGAAGCTCAACACAGAAAACGATCTGCTACAAATTCCAGTCGATACAAAACTGAACTGTGTCGACCTTTCGAAGAGAACGGCACATGTAAATATGGTGATAAATGTCAATTTGCACATGGCTTCCACGAGCTCAGAGGTTTAAACAGGCATCCTAAATATAAAACTGAATATTGTCGCACTTATCACACCATTGGGTTTTGTCCGTATGGTCCACGCTGTCATTTCATCCATAATGACGAAGAGAAAAGACCCCCTTCGACAACTTCAGCCCATACGATCTCCATCTCCTCTCCTTTATGTTCGCCGCTCCCGTCTCCCGTAATTGATATTGCGCCATCACCATTCAGTAACCTGACGCCACCAACATCGCCTGTTTATGGCGCAACATCGCCTGGTTATGGTGGTGATGTATTTTTGTTTGATGAAACCTCTCATGCGCCAAACACTCCCCTGGGGATATGCGGACAAAACATTGCTTTAAATTCCATGAATACCATTCAGGAGAACCCGTTCCCGTCGCCCAGCAGCTCATTGGATTACAATATGATGAAGCATAGCTCCCTGCGAGGTGATTCCGATCCCTGCCTTACACAGCTAATTAGTGACAGTATTCGTGAAATGTCTTTTCAACCCATACAAACAAAATTTGACGAGCGAATTCTGACACCTTCCGAGTCTGGATCATCCAACCCACCGTCGCCGACAGATTCGTGTGACGGAAGTCGACGACGTCTGCCGGTTTTTGGATTTCAACATTGAAAATTTGAGGCAGGTAAAAAGAAAAAAAGTTCTGTTTTCTATGAAGGCATGTAGAAACTGCGAATTTATATGTGTATATTTCTCAGAAATTTTTATATATAGTGTTATATAACTATTAATATTATATGATGATAGAACGGCGAGAGAAGAGTGCGAGAGCGAGGAACTTGAATTTTATAAAATTCATAAGTATAAAAAGCAGCTGGATAATTTGTGTGGAGTACGAATAATAAACCTTTGCAGTTTTTTTGTGTGTAATGTCACAAGTTTTTTTGTTAACATCAGCAGTAGAAATATGAATTATTTTAGTTCCATAAATATATAGTACGTAAAAAAGAATTTTAGAATTTTTCAAAATCTATTTCCTTCTATTATTTATATTTATATTTTAATTTGTTTGTTTTAAGATATTAATTTTTTTGGTATACTGCAATTTTTCTGGAGTACATGTTGACATATAATTTTTCCTTCTCTTTTGAGGTTAATGTTTTTTTTAGAAAAAATGTTATTTAAATTATTTCAGTCGTATGTGTTTCCAGACATTTTCACTGTTTTTGTGTGGGGAGCTCTAAAAACATTTAATGCATTAAAATTTCAGTTGATTTTGCAGAATTTGTTGAACCTATTAACAACTCGACCGAAACTTTATTTATAGCCGGATAAACTTCAATAATGAATAGTTTTTTTATACACAATAATTCGTTTCTATTATGTGGTTTCTCTCAATATCTTTTTTCTTTGTGTTGTATTGTGCGCGAACAATTTCAGATGGCACCATTCAGTCTGGTGAAAAGCTATTTAATTTGCTCGTTAAACAAATGGGCAATTATACAGCATTTATCTCTGATAGAATTTCCCTCATAAAGGTTTCATATAATTTGAGTTAAATGGCTTTTTAATCCTCCGTGCGTCACTAAAGTCTCCAATTAAACGTTACGAACGAGTTATTTTGAAGTTTTTATCTCTTCAATTAATGGTTTTTTTTAATAAAAATTTCTGACAAAAAAAATCGTTCAACTCCTTCGCTCCTCTCGCAAAAATTTTTCCAGCCGTTCCGTTTATTCGTGAAGGAAATGGATCTGTCTTTGTCCCTTCTCACAAGTATGTGTGAGGTAGAAGGGCCAAAGGATAAATTTGTTTATTTTTTGCCAAATGTTTTAATATAAGTAGTTTTGGATTTTTTTACGATGAAAAAAGTTGTGGAAAATTTTATTTTTCATGTCAGCAACTTATATTATTTAAATGTGGTTATTTATTGACTTCTGTAAAATAATTATTATTATTTTTTTGTTATTTTTTTTATGAACAAAAAAAGAGGTTTTAAAACTTCCCCACAAAAAATATGTGAACGGTGAAAGGACACGTAAAATTTTCTTCGCATGCAAATACAACGTACGGGAGAATATTATTTTATTAGAGGATCTGTTTCTTTTCTTTCTTTAATGTTCGATATAATTTATTTCTAAATTTTTCAACGTTTTCTGTGAGTTCAACTTTCTTTCATTCAAAAAGGATTAAAAATTGTGCTATAGTGAAAGTAATAATTTAAGATCTGCGATGGAGAGTTTTCAGTGTTTTTCATTACTCAGCTTTTTTGTCACATGGTCAAGATGTGTAAACAAGAAAAGATGTAAAAAATATCTTGAATCATACATTTTTGTGTGCTCGACGTAAACAGAAAAAAATTCGTGCTTCGATTTTCTTTGTGTTGACTGTTTAAAAGGTGTTTGATTACAGATTTCAAATGTTTTTTTTTTTCACAAACTAAACACTCTCCTACACAGAGTCTGAATAGCCGTAATGGTGAGCTTCTTCCCTGGAACGAACAAGTTTTTCTTGAAAGCGCTCTGCAGAGAAATTGCTTTGAAACATTTTGGTCTATATTTCCCTCATCCCATCCACACCCTCATCCTACCCACAACCTCTAACGTTCTCAATCCAGTCACAAAAATGTTTTACGAAGAGAGAGAGTATTTAAAAATTTATTTATGTTCGTATTTTTTATGGAATTTTACTGCTCGAAGTGCATGTGTCGAAATTATAGATAATGCTGATTCAGCTTTTATCTTTGGTTAAATTTTCTTATTAGTGGTTTATATTTACGATGACGCCCATTTTTTGTATGTAGTTCATCCGCCGCGTGTATAATATTGCAAAAGAATAAATTATGTCGTTAATTTATGTTGGTTTCTAGCTGGCTTGTCTTTTTATAAGTAAGCTTATATTAAAAGAAATTTTATTGTATTTTGTAGAAAGAGGGGTCCTCTATCTACCCAGGTTGTAATTTATATATGTCTGATCAAATATTTTTCAATTCATATTTACAAACTTTTGTTTTTACTTCGTCTTGTTTTCATCCTTTGTTAGTCAACTAAATATATGCGCGCCTGTTTGAAATATTTATGACGTATCTGCACAAAGGCGTGGTCACTGAGGGGTTGGTCAATACCCAAGTTCTTATTTACACCTCCGGAAATTGCAACCAGTTTTAATACTTTGCAGCACATTTAACCTGTCTCAGGCGAGATAGTTCAGAATGATTTCAGATAGAAGCCCGACGACCTTTTGAAATGTGGCAGGCTTTAAATTGTACTCAATATGCTGGAAATCTGTGACTCTGACACGTGCTGCTGCTGCAAGTAATCCGACGTCGTGAAGTTAAATTTCGTTCCAAGTTCAAGTGGTAATGTAAATTTCGGGATTGACAAAATTCGCGATGCTTAGGTATCAAATTTATTGCTTTTATTAGTAACAAAATGTCAAAGTTGTTAGCCAATTTAGTGAAAAAGCAATGTCCTTATATTGCGAACGGCAAAGAGACGAGGTCATTGATTTTCCCATGCGCATCCTATATATGTCCCTAGTTATGTCCATTTATGGAGCATCTTTTAATGTTTTTGTTCATTTTTCAAGAAGAAAGAGAAAGTTGATTTAAGACTTTCCGTTTTTTATTCATTTCTAACCTTATATTCTTAAGTATGTTGGAAACAAAATCCCAACAACTAAAAACGAACTGAAGTTTCAAAATCACGTAAAATACACACGAAACATGACTGCCTTGTGATGTACGTTTAATTCTCTGCGACAATTATTTGTGAATATGTTTCATAATCTTGCTGCCAGGCAACTGGTGTTGTAAATCATTCTGGTCCAATTCACGAGGTTAAAATTAGACAACGAAGCATGACATTATAAATCGATTCAGAAAGTTGATCGTTTTATCAACAATCTGCACAGCAAGCACATTCATGTTCATGTCTCGCTGTTTCATCTTTTTATTTTTCTTGGCAATAATGCCAAATTAAAATGATGCTTATGCATTGCCTAAAGTACTTTCAATCTGTTAATTGGTTTAGGATCAATATTAAAGTCGATGCTTTTGACATTTGTTTAAAGCGGGATCCTGGTAATATATCTCGCACTGTTGTAGGTTTCTGAGCATTTTTTTTGTCTCTTTTGAACGTACAGTAAAAAATTCTTTCATGAGTGATCATTGAAGTTCAAGAAGTGGTCGAGTCAACAACAGGAGCTTGGTATGATAAAAAAATAAAGAAACATTTCTCTGCTTCCGACCAGAACTAGAGCACTTCAAAATCTCACCACCAAAACACCTATCTCGAAAAAAATATCTGACCAATATGGACAAAACATGTATGCAAAATAAATTGGTATTATCGAGTCATAGTAAAAACTTTCATTTTGACAACCTCGTTCCCAGAGTCTCTTGACTCCCGAAGCCGTTATTAATCAAAAAGACAAAATGCGCTGGGAACGAGGTTGTCATTTTGAATGTTTAATATTGGTCGAGTTTTTTTTATCTTTGATGCTTTAATTATATGAACTATGTCAGAAAATATAGAACGGATTAAGTTTTGTACGCAACAAATATAAATTGAAAGCGGGCGTACTTCGGCTGACCGTGTTCACGTAATCAACACGTAACAATATTATACATGTGGCGGATGAACTGCATACAAAATATAGGCGTCATCGTAAATATAAAGTGCGTATAACAAAAATAAAAAAAAAAATAAAGCTGAATCAGCGTTATCTATAACTTTCTGGATGAGCATTTTGGCGCGAGTATGACTGGTTATTAAGCCTCCTCGAAGCTATTTTGCGCCCTCTGTACCTGAGTTCATACCGACGGAAAACTCCCACTAGTTCACTTTCAGGATACGTCGTAGTGTTCGCTTTGTGAGTATTCCTGGCTTGGTTTCATTTGACATCCCTGCGCTTATAATGTCATGGCATGTCCCCTCGAAAGCGCCGTGTATTGATTGGAAGGTAGAATAGTTAGGGAGCTACTTAAAAACGTTAAAATGGTTGCTATTGGCGTTGCTATGCACCTGAACACGCATTTCATAAGTCAAAATGCGGGGTTCAATCCATTTTAGCCAAAAATATTTCTATTGTCTTCTCGGATAAATTTTGTTTCTAGTACAGGCTAAAAAATTTCTTTGGAAAATTTTATGAGAGAGTTCCCACTTTAAAATGCTAATCATCGTCCTCTCCCCAGTAGGCAACCTCGTCCCAGGGGCTTTTGCCTTTTTGATATCGAGATTTTTTTTTAGCCGTCAAGTAAGCGCTAGCGGCTTTGACAGGCAACAAACCCTGGGGACGAGGATGCCCAGTAGGACTGAACTGGAGAAGTATTTCTTAAAGTCTTGTAAATTTTGTGTTAACTTCAGGGTGCAGACACCAGCACTTTTTCTGTGTGTCGTAAATGAACGATTAAGAGCTCAGTTCTCATATAAGCGCCCGAATTCGGAAACAACTCGAGACAACAAATAGTACAGGATTTTTATACCAAGGAGGTTTATACCAAGGGTCAATTTTGACAAGGAAGTAATTCCAACCTTTACTAAATGATAGATGTATGACTGAAGATTCTTGGAAGAATGGTTATTATCATGAAACCTCATGTAAGGGGTTATTTTACAGACAAACTAACTTTAGTACTCCCCGCCCCTGCACATCACCTCTGCACACCGCCCCTGCACAAGTGAATATCACTCTATCCAAAAATTACTTGTACCACTTGATAGAAAATACAAAAATTCGTATCAATGTCACACTGCTGATGTCAGCATTTCTATGTTGAATAAGAAAACCATTTGACAGATGAGAAAAAAGCTGATTTTTAAGAAATGGTATCAGTTACAATTTAGCGTTAAGGAGTATTTTTTTATATTAAAAATATGGATGCTAAAAAATGTGCTAACTCTAAAAAAAAACATATGAACAACACTGACGTTTTTACTCTTCTAAAAGACGTCTGGTCCTAAAAAAAACCCACCCCGTCGGATAAGTGCCCACGCTAAAAATCGCAGATCTTAAGTATGTTCGGTTAGTTATGATATACCATTATCGTCCCCAGAGCTCTTTGAGATTAAAACCTCGAAAGTACTTTCGAGTTTATCTCAAAGAGCTCTGGGGTCGAGAATGATGATATACCTTTTGTAATAATGGATATTACAGTGGAATCTGTCGAACTCGCAAGGGACCAAAAAATTTGTTCGAGACAGAGAAAGTTCGAGATAAAGAAAGGAAAATACCTTAGGCGGACCACAAAGGGACCGAGACTTTAGTTCGAGATAGAGAGAAGTTCGAGATAGCAAGAGAGAATTCCACTGTATTTTCTTCTAGGTATTCGATCAAATTTTTGGTAAATTGTCTGATTTGTTTATTAAAGTGCGGAATGAACACAAAGTCGAAGTTTGGCTAAGTCAGCACATTTTTTGGATACAGCCCAAATTTCTCATTACCGTAAATGATCGATTAAGCCCCCGGGGGCTTATTTGTCAAAATGGGTTTTTGGGGAGGGGGCTTATTCGGGAGGGGGGGGGGGTAATTCAGGAGTGGGGGCTTAATCGATCATTTACGGTATCGTCAAATTGCAAAAAATAGAAAACCTTTTAAAACAGCTTTTATTCCTCTGTTAAATAATTGTATTAATTCCTTACACGATTTAACACATGTCGAATCTAGATTGTAGATTGATTTGTTTAATCGTGCGAGAACAACCAAACAAAAAGTTTGTTCTTACGTTCAAAAAGTAGCTTCTATTTTCTTCCCACCGCGAAAAACGCAGCGCTTGTGCACAGCTTCACTGCTGAAAACATTACTGTGCTTTCACTTTCTTGAAAAAAAATCATTCAACCGTGTCTTCTCTCTGCAGGACTAAAATAATTACCTATCTAAAATTTACTTGACGCATGCTCAGAATGATGGCTCAATATATACAGTAAACTTTGACGAGAGAAAAAAATTAAGAAAAATAAAGAATTATATCGTTTTAGCGAGAATGTATAGGGTACTATGTTGCCTCGTTGTGGCTTCACTTACTATTCAAATATGTTGTGCTGGTGCTTCGAACAAAACAGAAAAAGGTAAGGGTGTGTTTTTCATGAAAAATATCTTCTTCTTTTTTGCTAAGTAAAAGCAAGGTAATTTCACCTAAGAATGGTATTTTTCCTTAAACAGGCGGAGAAATCAGCCAGTTATCTGTACGACGAGCTGTCGGCTGATGCATGTTTTTTTAATTGGAACAAAATTAATATTTAACCTTTAAAACTTTTCGCTATTTTTACTTTTATATTTTAAGATGGTAACTTATCAAATATTACATATTTAGCTTGTAAGTGGCACAGGTGAAATGATCTTAAAATTTTAGAGCTATGCGTAGTCAGACGGCTTTCTTATAAAAAAAGTTAATGAAGTGATGCTGTGTCGCTTTATGGAAATTACTTTTTACCAGTACAGCATTAGCTATGTGGCTCAATAGGTTTGGAAATATCCAAAACTTGTAAGTTTTAAATTTTTTGATATAACTTAAAAAGTATGATTTCTTTGCTAATTGTAACTCACCGGTTTTTGGAACGACGCTTTTTTGTCAAAAAATAATTAGCTTACCGAAACTTTAACCCGATTGAAGAAGAGATTTTGGATCCATTATGGACACCGTTGTGTAGTCCAACCCGTCCTTTTTCTAAAACATGCACTATTCATGACAGCCATGACAGCCTAGGAATTATGGCGGTCCAACTGTGGGGCGGTCTAACTGTGGGGCGGTCTAACTGTGGGACGGTCTAACTGTGGGGTGGTCTGCGATTTTTGCTCGGATATTACCGTGACCCTTTGTAGATGTGATAGATGAGCAAAAATCGTGTTGAATGAAGTTGGATCGCGATCAAACTTTTTCATCGAAGCAGCAAAGACGAGCAGGCAGAGTTCAAAATCAAAAGCAAATCCTTTGAATCGTATCTTCGTTTTGGTAGGCACATAGCTGGCATGAGCTATGTGCACAATCCAATTCTCTTAATCCAATCACGTGTTTTGCCTTCGTTAGGCTTTTCGTCATCAAATAGCTCTGAGAGCAATATCGGTAGCTTCATGTCAGTCGCCATACGACGAATGAATGGACATTTATTCAAAGATTTAGCTTGTTGGATGACATGCGCAAACGGTGAATAAGTTCGTCCAGCATTCATCCAACATTTTATCAAACATATTGGAAGAAAATTAATCGCTAAGATGCGCAAACGATGATTAAGTTCATCCAACATTTGTCTAACAATCAACCAACATTTTATCGAACATGTTGGATGAAATGTTGGATCGGTTTGCGCTTAGCTTTAGGATTTTCACCACTTGCGTTGAATGTCACGAACCTGCAGTATATTTTTTCTAAGCTTTATAATCCTCTGTCCTTTTTTCTTTCAGAAAAAAATAAAGAACCTGAAGTCAAAGAAGAAAAGCTGAAAGGTTTCCTGAAGTTATACAACTTTGCTTTACAACATGGTAAACTCAACGTGTCTGAGAGCATGAAGAATCTGTCCACCAGAGTGAATGCTACGCTTTCGAAAGCAACTGCTGAAAAGAACGCGACAGAAAAAACAAACGCGACAGCTGTCAAACTTCCAGTCAAAGCAACTGCAACGGCTGTCAAAAAACCAAAAGCCAGTGGCAGCAGTGAAACGAATGATGGAGCATCTGGTGACGACATCAAACACCAGAGCGACGATAACGACGAAGGTAAACAAGGTGAAGACGGGGGCGAGGAATGGTCAGACGAAGAATATGACGGTAGCCATCCTGATAATGAATACAGCTACCATGATCAATATTATGGCGGGAACGGAAAAGGCTTTGAAGTTACGAATAATAATGGTAATGTACAAGGGAATGGGTACCAATACCAGTACGATAATTCACCTGAGGGATCCCAAATGATGGGCGGACAACCATTTGGAGGCGGACAATTCATTCGGAGGTGGCTTCCCTTCCACCGGGCTTGGTCAAGAATTCTCCAATGGCATTGGTGGCGGTATGGGTACTGAAGATAATCCTACCGATTACAATCAAGGTTTCGTCAACTACGATGACGGAACTTCCCAATTTGCCGGTAATTACGACAAGAAAACGAAAACACACAAGGTAAAGGGCGGCAAAGTTACGAAGGCTTTTGTTAAACATCACAAACACAGCGTGATGAAGGCGAAAAAGATGGTTGCTATGAAGAAGTACACGATCGAAGGACAAGCTGAACGAAGAACTATTATGATAGGTAGGAGTTAATCCACGGGAAATAGTTTATTTAATGACTGTAAAATATTTTACGCATAATGGTAGCAAGGATTTAGTGGATCAAATATAAACAAGTGGACCATGTATAATCATCACAAAATTCGTAAAAGACATTTTTTAAAGTAAAAAAATATATAGATGTAGATTTCCATGCAATGCAGTGAAGTTCTAATGTTTCAAAAAGTTTCTTCAACATACTAAAATTAATTTTACAAAGTAGTCGTTAACCCGTGAAATATCCACAGGAATCATTAAAAATATATCGCATTCGCTATTGCCGCCAAAAATATTTCGTGTATTCTTAACACGACATCAGCTATGCATCATCACTGCATTGCTTGAGTTAAAACGCACAAAATTTTTAAATACAAAATAACAATAAACATTCTTTCACTTCTTCATCTTTAGGCTAGATTATCCTCATGCACTTTCATCAGTTGGAACGCACATCACGACTAATGTGTGATTCAATCTCGTTTAGGCAATCGAGTGTGCGGTTCTAAAAAGAGCACAAATGTTCACGCCAGAGATGAAATCCACATTTTCCACGGACTGGAGGGAGAGCATGAGGATAACCTAGCGAAAAGAGAACTTAAAACGCGACTTGAAAACTCAGCGGCCCTTCATGCAACTGATTCGTGCTGTGCGAGCACAACGAATGTCCACGTATAGTGCCAGCCAAAACAGCGAAATTCGGTTATTCGAATGATATCGAATATGACGTCATGGCATGTGCATGTGATGCGAAATTTCGAAACTGTCTTAAAAACGCTAACTCGTACACTGCGGACGCTGTCGGTCATTTATACTTTAACACATTAAAAATTCCTTGCCTTACATTCGAGCACGATCCAACTGCAGAAACGAAAAGTGATCAACCCATCCCGCCACAGGATTCTTTGAATGTTGTAAGTGTAGTGCCAGATGCTGAAACAGAGAGGGAGACAGTTGGCGGTGCTCAGTTGGTCATCTCACCTCGAGCAGTTCCACATAAAGAAATGGAGGTAAAGAAGGAACGGGAACAAGAAGGAACCCTGCACGTAAAAGAATTAAAACAAGACGAACCTGAAGATAGTGATGATGAAGAACCTGAGCACAACAAAAAAAGCAAACCGGACAAAACGACCAGACACGATAAATCCAAACCCGAGCCCAAACAATCCAAACCCATACGGTACAAAGTTAAAAGGCGTACCTACACTACCAGAAGCATATTCACCCAAAGTTGGTATCTCACACTAAAATCTCATCAAAGTTAACTTTCATACTTAATAAACGTTTTCACGCGTAAAATTAAAACAACTGGCTTTGTAGATGTTATAAAAAATATATCTATTTCTTAGAAACAGTTTTTTACACGCGCATGCAGGAAAGAAGCGTGTTCTTTCAGCTGCAAGTTACAAGAGGACTGGTACCGAGAATTTCCAACCACGTGCTGATGATATTCATTTTCGTGTTACCTTGCAACCACTTTGTTCGAATTTGTTTTGTAAAATAACCTCGTCAATGTAAATGATAAGACTGAAAGAAAGTGTATATTAAATTTATTTATTATTCTTCAATCAACTTTACGGGAATAAAGTGTTTGCTGAAGAAACTTGAGGCTTTTGCGGTTTTTTGAAAAATTTGCAAAAGTTTATTCCCATAGAAAGTAAAGTTAGTCGTGAACCGAGAAATGTTTCAATTACAAATATTCTCGGATAGTTTCGAATTTAGTAGAACAGCAAAAGTTTTTCCCCGCAAATAAGGTCTAATTTTATACAAGGTTTTTCCCGCAAAATGTAAAATTTTTGCGTTAAAATTGGACTGAAAAAGTTTATTCCATAAAACAAAATCTCCCTTAAAGTATCGTAAATCTCTACGTCGACGACAGAAGTAAATCTAAATTTCGCGAGAATTAATTTTCGGCATTTCGCGAATAAATAGTCAGCCAGTAATTTTCTATAAAAATTTTTTTTCGCGAACTTGAAAAAAACTAAAAAAAATTAATTCAATAATGGTGGGTGGGATTTTTTAGTTTAATTTTTGCAAACTTTATGGCCTTTCCGTGTTAAATTCCGTGCCGCGACTGGTTGGAAAACACCGCTAAAAAAAGTTACAGAAAAACTGCATTTTAAGAAAGAATAAGAAAAAAAAACCGAAAATTGTATGGAATTCGGACGTCTTAAAAATCGCTTGCAGGTAAATTTTTGTCTGACTAAACTATTTATCAGGAAAATGTCCAGTATATTTTATAATGCTTTTTCACGATAAAGGTTTCTGAGATTATATTTATCGCTTTTCCAATACAAGAGGAGCCACTAGACCCGTGCGACTTTAACGCGATCCCTTATCGTTAAAAAGTGCCCAAATTTTACTGACTAACAATTTGTACCGCTCAACCATTTTTACCACAACCATTTTTTTGCCGGCTAACTTGTCGATGTCGATTGTCTTAAAATTTTTAGTTAAAAAGAGAAGAATTTGTCAAATTCCTTTGTACAAATTTTATTTTTTTCAAACTCAACAAATTTTTCCAAAAAATAGTTGTCAAAAAGTGACAAAGTTTTGTGCAGGTGATAATATTTTTGCCCACTATAACTTTTTATCGACGTTTTAGCAGAGCATCGATAACGATATACCTTCTAACCAAGCTTTTTTACAATGCCATTACTTCAACCTCGTAAACAAAGATCTTGCATTTTTGGACGTTTCTTTCATCACTTCTTTTTCACTAATTTGTTTTATTCGCGCGATCTCTCTACAGGATATCATAATATTAGCAGGAACGTTTCTTTCCTGTACAAACATAAAAACATAATATCTTAAAAATAATTCAAGTGTCTTCGTAAAGAAAAAAGTTAACAGGATTATAGATATACTAGTCATAAGTTGAATCCACGGCAATTCACACGTCGGTAAAATTTACGGGAAATCACCCTCTACCACTCGTACCATGTTTGACTCACAGACAAAAGTTGGGTAATAGAAAACATGTTTTATTTTTTATAAGCAATTGAAATTCCAAAATGAGGCTTAAGGATGCTTATGAAAAGTACTTTTTCAGGCTCAAAATATGATTAGGTTATGCTTAATAGCCAAAAGATTTATTGGAATTCGCTTTTGAAAAACACATGATCAGGCTCAAAATATGCTTATTTGAAAGAAAACAAGATGCAGGCGCTGCATAAACTATCTCGCTATTAAAAATGCACAACTATGAAACATCCACAATGCGACCCAATTCTACAAATTCTGCTAACAAAAATACAGCCTATCATCCATGGTTAAAAGTCGCGCGATTGAAACGTTTATGGTCTTAAACGGCATTTAGGTGACAAAAAATCAAAATTTTGATGTCACCATCATGTTCAGCATACTTTTTTTGTTATCTGTGCCAAATTTTGTCGAAAATAAAGTAGTTTTAATTTCGGACCAATTTTGGCCTAAAATGACATTTAGGTGACAAAAAATCAAAATTTTAATGTCACCATCATGTTCGGCATACTTTTTTTGTTAACTTTGCCAAATTTTTGTCTAAAATAAAGTAGTTTTAATTTTTGGACCAATTTTTGGCCTAAAATGACATTTAGGTGACAAAAATCAAAATTATGATGTCACTATTATGTTCAGCATACCTTTTTGTTAACTGTGCCCAAATTTTGTCGAAACAAATACCAATTTTGGCCTGAAACATCATTTAGATGACTTAGGCGAGATAGTAAAAAGAAAAAAAAAAGTAAAAATAGTTACCAAGATGAGATTCGAACACACGACTACTCCCGTGTCGGTGCTCAGAGAGCCAAAAATTTCCATTTTGGGACGGACAGCTGTATTTGAATACTCCTCGCAGGCGAGATAGTAAATATTGCATTTGAATTTTGAACATCAGTAATTACACTTTAAATCTCACTACATACTGGTTAATTCAGACATAAAGAATAAAAAGAAAAACTGCTCACGAAACAACATTTTCTTAGGCTTCATATAATGCTTATCATATGCCTAAAAATGACCAAACTTAAGCCTACGGATGCTTGTAAATGTTATGGTTGTAAAGAAAAAGTGTAGCTTCTTTTTTTTTTGCGTTAAAAGGTAATAACGCAAAAAAAAAACGGCAGAAAAAAACCTGGTACCTGCTTCTCAGGACCGAGCGCCGGAGCGTCAGTTTCCAGTAACAGATTCGACAAAGGTATCTTACTAGCCAACCGCTGCTTCTAAAATTATAAAAGAGTTACATAACAATGGCTTACAACATGATCATCTATAGTTTAAGTAGTTGATGTAGCTAAAATCGTGACTGTGAAACGATCCTGTGCAAAGGCTCTAAGGGAATTAATTTTCGCGAAGTCCTAAAAGTTTGCGAGAATAAATCTCTGTAGCTAATAATAGCCGTATTCTGTCTGTTTGTGCGCGGGAAAAAAAGTCGTGTTTGGTAACACGAAATGCGATATACAATTTATTTGGTCTTTTGCGTGGTTTTACAAAAGCTAATTTTTTTATATATATACGTGCACGGTCAAAGTTACGGACAATTAACATTGCGTTGTCTATTTCGTTGAAGAAGTTTTAAATATTCGTGCCTTTTTAAAGAAATTAACAAGAACAAGCTTTCTGGTGAAAAGAACAATAAAGTTTTTGTAAGTGATTTTTTTTGTTGGTTCCTTATTTTATTTCCATCCTGCAACTAAAATTAACAAATCGAATTATAGAAACAAAATTGTTTTATGTTCACTAAATTTGAATTTGGAATTTATTTCGAGAATCTTGTGTCATAACCATTTACATTATTGACAAGAACGTCAAAATTTTGGCTGAAGATGGATATGTTTATTCTTGCTAAAATTGTTCTTTAATATGTTATCCACTAAACAATCTTTAAAAGCGAAAGAAAATGTCAAATTTAGCGTTTACTTGTTATTTACAAAGCTTCTTTTTCAACCCAACTCGGGCGATAAAAATGCGCTAATTATTGTTATACGCATTTTACGAGAAAGCGGCGTAAGACTACGCCGATTTTTGTCGTAAATTTTTATAAGCTTAAAAATTCGATCTCAACTCAGTATGTTCTTAACGTGTTCAACCCTAACTTTGGAAAATGTCAGCCCGAATTCTCGGAATCCAGTAAAAGATGGTTTACGAAGAGAGAGAGTATTAAAATTTTTAGTTTATGTTCGTATTTTTTATGGAATTTTTACTGCCGAAGTGCATGTGTCGAAATATAGATAATCTGATTCAGCTTTTATCTTTGGTTAATTTTCCTTTATTAGTGTTTATATTTATGGATGTAGCCCATTTTTTGTACCTGTAGTTCAATCGCGCGTCGTATACATAATTGCAAAACGAATAAATTGTTCGTTAATTTATGTTGGTTTTGCTGGCTTGTCTTTTTATAAGTAGCTTATATAAAAGAAATTTTATTGTATTTGTAGAAGAGGGGTCCTCTATCTACCAGGTTTGTAATTTATATATGTCTGATCAAATTATTTTTTCAAATTATATCTTTCAGAACTTTTTGTTTTATACGTCTTAGTTTTCAATGCCTTGTTAGTCCACTAAATATATGCGCCGCTGTCTTGTAAATATTTATGACGTCATCTGCACAAAGGCGTGTCACTGAGGGTTGGTTCAATACTCACCAAGTTTATTTAACCTCCGGAAGATTGCAACCATTTAATACTTTTGCAGCACATTTAACCTGTCTCAGGCGAGATAGTGTAGAAATGCAATTTCAGATAAGAAGCCCGACGCACCTTTGAACATGTGGCAGGCTTTAAATTGTACAATATGCTGGAAATCTGTGACCTGACACCGCCGTGCTGCTGCTAGCTGCAAAGCTAATCCGACGTCGTGAAGTTAAATTTGTTCCAAGTTTTCAAGTGGCTAATGTAAACAATTTCGGGATTGACAACTTCGCGATGCTTAGGTATCAACATTTATTCGCTCTTATTAAGTAACAAAACTGTCAAAGTGTTGTCTTAGCCAATTTAGTGAAAACAGCAATGTCCTTATATTCCGCGCAACGGGCCAAAGAGACGAGGTCATTTGACTTTTCCCCTGCGCATCCTATAATTGTCCCTATTTTCCATTTATGGACATCTTTAATGTTTTTGTTCATTTTTCAAAGAAGAAAGAAAAGTTGATTAAGACTTTCCGTTTTTATGTCATTTTCTAACCTTTATATTCTTAGTAGTTGTTGGAAACAAAAATCCCGAACAACTAAATAACGCAACTGGAAGTTATAAATCACGTAAAATACACGACGCAAACAACTGCCTTCGTGATGTACGTTTAATTCCGTGCGACAATGATTTGTGATATGTTTTCAAATCATTTTTGCTGCCAGCAACTGGTGTCTGTATCATTCTGTCCAATTCCCGAGGTTAAAATTAGACAACGAAGCATGAATTATAATCCGATTAGAACAGTTGATCGTTTTTAACAATCTGCACAGCAAGCACCAATCATGTTCAATCGTCTCGCTGTTTCACATCTTTTTATTTTTCTTGGCATAGATGCAAATTAAAATGATGCTTAATCGCATGCAAAAGCTACTTTTCAATCTGTTGAATTGGTTTAGCGATCAATATAAACGTCGAATTGCTTTTGACATTGTGTTTAAAGCGGATCCTGGTAATTATATATCGCATGTGTGTTTCCTGAGCATATTGTTTTTTGTCTCTTTTGAAGTATCATGTAAAAATTCTTTCATGAGTGATCGATTGAAGTTCAAGAAGTGGTCGAGTCAACAACAGGAGCTTGGTATAAAAAAAATAAAGAAAACAGTTCTCTGCTCCGACTCAGAATAGAGCACTTCAAAATCTCCACCACACAAAACATATCTCGAAAAAAATATCTGACAATATGGACAAAAACATGTAATGCAAATAAAATTGGGTATTGATCGAGTCTAGTAAAAACTTTCATTTTGACAAACTCTCGTTCCAGAGTCTCTTGACTCCCGAAAGCCGTTATTAATCAAAAGAGACAAAATGCGCCTGGAACGAGGTTGTCATTTTGAATGTTAATATTGGTCGAGTTTTTTATTACTTATATCGCTTACAGTTATATGAACTATGTCAGATAAATGGATAGACGGATAAGTTCTTGTACGCAATCAAATATAAATTGAAAAGGGCGTACTTCGCTGACCGTGTTCACGCGTAATCCAACACGTAACCATATATTTCATGTGGCGGATGAACTGCAATACAAATATAAGGCGGTCATCGTAAATATAAAGTGCGTATAACAAAAAATACAAACAAAAAATAAAGCTGGAATCAGCGTATCTATAACTTTCTGGATGAGCATTTTGGCGCGAGTATCGACTGGTTATAAGCCTCCTCGGAAGCATTTTTGCCGCCCTCTGTACCTTAAGTTCATACCGAACGGAAAACTCCACTAGTTCACACTTTTCAGGATACACGTCGTAGTGTTCGCTTTGTGGAGTATTTCCTTGGCTTCTGGTTTCAATTATGACATCCTGGCCTTATAATGTCATCGGCATGTCCCTCGAAAGCGCTCGTGTATTGGATTGGATACAAGGTAGAATAGTGAGGGAGCTACTTAAAAAACGCTTTAAAATGGTTGCTATTGGGTTGCTATGCACCCTGAACACTGTCATCTTCATAAGTCAAACGAAATGCGGGTTCAATCCATTTTAGCCAAAATATTCCTATTGTTTCTCGGATAAATTTTGTTTCTAGTACAGGCTAAAAAATTTCTTTGGAAAAATTTTATGAGAGAGAGTTCCCACTTTCAACTGCTAATCACATCGTCCTCTCCCCGTAGGCAACTCCTCGTCCCAGGGCGCTTCTTGCCTTTCTCTGTATGATCCGTAGCGATTTTTTTTTAGCCGTCAAGAAGCGCTAGCGAGCTTTGACGGCCAACAAAACCTGGGGACGAGGATGCCCAGTAGGCTAGACTGGAGAAGTATTCTCTCTATAAGTCTTGTTTAAATTTGTGTGTAACTTCAAGGGTAGCAGCACCAGCACTTTTTCTGTGTGTGTAAATGCAAACGATTAAGAGCTCAGTTCTCATATACAGGCCCGAAATTCGGAAACAACATCGAGACACAACAAGTAGTACACGGATTTTTATAGCCAAGGAAGGTTTAAATCCCAGAAGGGTCAATTTTGACAAGGAGTAATTCCAACCTTTACTAAATATAGACTGTACTGACTTGAAGATTCTTGGAAGAATGGTTTAATTATCATGAAGACCTGCATGTAAGGGGTTATTTTTACGACAAACTAACTCTAGTACTTCCCCGCCCTGCACATCACCCTCTGCCACACCTTCGCCCCTGCACAGTGAATATCACTCTATCAAAAATTATCTTGTCCTACTTGATAGAAAATACAAAAATTCGTATCAAATGTCCACACTGCTGATGTCAGCATTTTCTATGTTGAAATAAGAAAACATTTGGACGAGAGAGAAAAAGTGATTTTTAAGAAATGGTATCGTTACTAAATTTAGCGTTAAGAGTATTTTTTTATATTAATAAACTATGGATGCTAAAAATGCTGCTAACCTAAAACAAAACAATATGAACAACATGACGTTTTGACTCTTCTAAACGACGTCTGGTCCTAAAAAAAACCACCCCGTCGGATAAGTGCCCGCACGGCTAAAATCGCAGATCTTAAGTATGCTTCGGTTTAGTTATGATATACCATTATCGTCCCCAGAGCTCTTTGAGATTATAAACCTCGAAAAGTTACTTTCGAGTTATCTCAAAGAGCTCTGGGTCGAGAATGAATGAATATACCTTTTGTAATAATGGATATTACAGTTGGCAATCTGTCGAACTGCGGCAAGGCACAAAAATTGTTTCGAGACAAGAAAGTTCGAGATAAAGAAAGGAAAAATACCTTAGGCGGGACACAAAAGGGACCGAAGCTCTTAAGTCGAGATATGACGCAGAAGTTTCGAGATACGCAAGAGAGAATTCCACTGGTAATTTTCTTCTAGGTATTCGACGATTCCAAATGTTTTGGTAAATTGTCTGAATTTGTTTATTAAAGTAGCGGAATGAACACAAATCGAAGTTTGGCTATGTCAGCACAATTTTTGGATA
Source organism: Hydractinia echinata (assembly GCA_030067915.1). Lineage (NCBI taxonomy): Eukaryota > Metazoa > Cnidaria > Hydrozoa > Anthoathecata > Hydractiniidae > Hydractinia > Hydractinia echinata. The sequence continues at coordinate 982,070 of JASGCC010000082.1, forward strand.
CAGCCCCAATTTCTCTTACCGTAAATGATCCGATAAGCCCCCGGGGGCTTATTTGTCTAAATGCGGTTTTTGGGGAGGCGGGCTTTATTCGGTGAGGGGGGGGGGGGTAATTCAGGAGTGCGGCGGGCTTAATCGAATTCTTACAGCGATAGTCGCAAATTGCAAATAATAGAAAAACCTTTAAGAACCAGCTTTTATTCCTCTCTGATTAAATAATTGTATTAATTCCTTACACGATTTACAGCATGTACCGAATCTAGATTGTAGATGATTTGTTTAATCGTGCTAGAACAACCAAACCAAAAGTTTGTTCTTAGTTCAAAAGTTAAGCTTCTATTTCTTGCCCACTCCCGCACGAAAAATCGCAGCGCTTGTGCACAGCTTCAACTGCTGAATAACATTACTGTGCTTTATTCACTTTCTGATGAAAAAAAATCAATCAACCGTGGTCTTCTCTCTGCAGACTAAAATAATACCTATCTAAAATTTCTTGACGCATCTCAGAGATGATGCTCAACTATATACAGTAAAGCTTTGACGAGAGAAAAAAAATTACAGAAGAAATACAAGAATTATGCGTTTTTGAAAAGCGAGATTAGTAGGGTACTATGTTGTCGTTGTGCTTCACTTACTATTCAAATATGTTGTGCTGGTGCTTCGAACAAAACAGAAAAAGGTAAGGGTGTGTTTTTTCATGAAAAATATCTTCTTCTTTTTCTGATAAGTAAAGCAAGGTAATTTCACCTTAAGAATGGTATTTTTCTTAAACAGCGCGGAGAAATCAGTCCACGTTATCTGTACGACGAGCTGTCGGGCTTGATGCATGTTTTTTAATTGAGAACAAAATTATATTTAACACTTATAAACTTTTCGCTATTTTTACCTTTATATTTAAGATGGTAACATTATCAAATATGTACTATTTAGCTGTAAGTGGCCAACTGGTGAATATCTTAAAATTTATTAGAGCTATGCGTAGTCAGCGAGACGGCTTTCTTATAAAAAGATTATGAAGTATGCTGTGTCGCTTTATGGAAATTACTTTTACCAGTAAAGCATGCATTAGTCACTAGTGGCTCAAGTAGTTTGGAAATATCAAACCTTGTAGTTTTACAATTTTTTGATATACTAAGAAGTATGAATTTCTCTGCTAATCTGTAACTCACCGTTTTGTGAACCGGACGCTTCATTTTTTGTCGAAAAAATATAATAATTAGCTTACCGAAACTCTTAACCCGATGAAAAAGTAGATTTTGTCCATTATCGGCACGGCGTTGTGTAGCAAACCCGTCCTTTTTTCTAAACATAGCCGCAATATTCATGAACACTACAGTACTAGTGAAATTAGGCGCCAACTGTGGGCGGTCTAACTGTGGGCCGGTCTAACTTGTGGGACGTCTAGACTGTGGGCTGTCCTGCGATTGTTTGCTCGGATATTTACCGTGATCGCTTTGTGAATGTGATATAGATGACGGAAAAAATCGTGTTGAATGAGTATTGAGATCGGATCTAAGCATTTTTCATGCGAAGCAGCAAAGACGACAGGCGAGTGTCAAAAATCAAAGCAAATCCTTTGAATCGTATCTTCCGTTAGTTGTGATAGTGCAGCATAGCTGGCATTGAGCTATGTGCACAATCGCAATTCTCTTAATTCCAATCACGTGTTTTGCCTTCGTTAGGCTTTTGCGGTCATCAAATCAGCTCTGAGAGCATACTCGGTACTTCAATGTCAGTCGCATACGACGAATGAATGGACATTTATATAAAGATTTTAGCTTGTTGGACTGACATGCGCAAGAACGGTGAATAAGTTCTCCAGCATTCATTCAACATTTTATCAAACATATTGAGAAAATTGAATCGCTAAGATGGCAAACGATGATGTAAGTTCCCAACATTGTCTAACATCAACCAACATTTTATCGAACAATGTTGGATGCAAATGTTGATCGGTTTTGCGCTTAGCTTTAGGATTTTCACCACTTGCCGTTGAATGTCACGACTCTGCAGTATATTTTTTCTAGAGCTTTATAATCCTCTGTCCTTTTTTCTTTAGAAAAAAATAAAGAACTTTGCACTAGACTCTACAAACCAACGCAATGAGAAATATATGATCTGCAAGTCAGGATGATTTCCTGAAGTTAATACATACTTTGCTTTTACACATGGTAAACTCAACGTGTCTGAGAGCATTAAGAATCTGTCACCAGAGTGAAATGCTACGCTTTCGAAAGCAATCTGCGAACAAGAGACGCGACAGAAAAAACAAACGCGACATGTCAAACTTCCAGTCAAAAGCAACTGCAACGGCTGTCAAAAACCAAAGCCAGTGGGAGCAGTGAACGAATGATGGAGCACTTGGTGACACATCAAACACCAGAGCGACGGATAACAGACGCCAAGGTAAAAAGGTGAAGACGGGGCGAGGAAATGTCAGACGAAGATATATGACGTAGCCATCCTGAATAATGAATCACAGCTACATGATCAATATTGGCGGAACGGTAAAAGGCTTTGTAAGTTACGAAAATATAGGTAATGGTAACAGGGAATGGGTACCCCCAATACCAGTACGTATAATTCACTGGCGGATCCCAATGATGGGCGGAAACCATTTGGAGGCGGACACTCATTCGGAAGGTGGCTTCCTCCACGTGGCTTGGTCAACGAATCTCCAAATGGCATTGGTTGGCGGTAGGGTACTGAAGATAATCCTACGATTACAATCACAGGTTTCGCTCAACTAACGAATGAGGAACTTCCCAATTTGCCGGTAATTAACGACAAGAAAACAAAACACACAAGGTAAAGGCCGGCAAAGTTACGAAGGCTTTGTTAAACATCACAAACACAGCGTGATGAAGGCGAAAAAGATGGTGCTATAAGACAGTTACATCGATCGAAGGACAAGCCTGAACGAAGAACTATTATGATAGGTAGGGAGTTTATCTCCACGAAATATTTATTTAATGACTGTAAAATATTTTTACGCAATAATGCTAGCAAGGATTTAGTGATAAATATAACAAGTGACCATGGTAATTATCATCACAAAAATTCGTAAAAAGACTTTTTTAAGTAAAAAATAATAGATGTAGATTTCCATGCAATGCAGTGAAGTTCTAATGTTCAAAAAGTTTCTTCAACATACTAAAATTAATTTTACAAAGTGTCGTTAACCCTGAAATATCCACAGGAATATTAAAAAATATATCGCTATTGCATGGCCGCCAAAAATTATTCGTTGTATTCTTAACACGACATCAGCTATGCATCATCACTGCATTGCTTTGAGTTAAAACGCACAAAATTTTTAAATACAAAAATAACAATAACATTCTTTCACTTCTTCATCTTTAGGCTAGATTATCCTCATGCACTTTCATCCAGTTGGAACGCACATCACGACTAATGTGTGATTCAATCTCGTTTAGGCAATGAGAGTCGTGCGGTTTCTAAAAAGAGCACAAATGTTCCCCCAGAGATGAAATCCACATTTTCCACGGACTGGAGGGAGAGCATGAGGAATACCTAGCGAAAAGAGAACTTTAAAACAGCGCCCTTGAAAACTTCAGCGGCCCTATGCAACTGATTTCGTTTGCTGTGCCGAGCACAACGAATGTCCACGGTATATGCCAGCCAAAACACGCGAAATTCGGTTATTCGAATGATATCGAATTAGTGAGTCATGGCATGTGCATTGTGATGAGAAATTTCGAAACTGTCTAAAAACGCTAAACTCGTACACTGCGGACGCTGTCCGGTCATTTAATACTTTTAACACATTAAATTCCTTGCTTACATTCGAGCACGTTATCAACTGCAGAAACGAAAAGTGATCAACCCATCCCGCCACAGGATTCTTTGAATGGTTGTAAGTGTGTGCCAGATGCTGAAACAGAGAGGGAGTCAGTTGGCGGTGCTCAGTTGGTCACCTCACTCGAGCAGTTCCACAATAAAGAAATGAGGTAAAAGAGAAGGGGAACAAGAAGGAACCCTGCACGTAAAGAATTAAAACAAGACGAACCTAAAGATGTGATGATGAAGAACCTGAGCACACCAAAAAGGCAAAACCGGACAAACGACCAGACACGATAAGTCCAAACCCGATCCCAAACATATTCCAAACCATACGGTACCACAAGTTAAAGAGGCGTACTATACTACCAGAGAGCATATTCACCCAAATTAGTACTCACACTAAAATCTCATCAAAGTTAATTCTTTCATACTTAATAAACGTTTTCAACGCGTAAAATTAAAAACAACTGGCTTTGTAAGTGTTATAAAAAAATATTATCTATTTCTTAGAAAACAGTTTTTTACAGCCGGCTATGGCAGAAGAAGCGTGTTCTTTCAGCTGCAAGTTACAAAGAGACTGGTACCTAAGTAGAATTCCACCACGTGCTGTGATATTCATTTTCGTGTACCTTGCCAACCATTTGTTCGAATTTGTTTTGTAAAATAACCTCGTCCATGTAAATGATAAGACTGAAAGAAAGTGTATATTAAAATATTATTTATTCTTCAATCAACTTTACGGGAATAAAGTGTTTGCTGAAGAAACTTGAGGCTTTTGCGGTTTTTTTGAAAAATTTGCAAAATTTTTCCATAGAAAGTAAGTTAGTCGTGAACCGAGAAAATGTTTCAATTACAAATATTTTCTCGGATAGTTTTCGAATTTGTAGAACAGCAAAAGTTTTTCCCCGCAAATAAGTCTTAATTTTATACAAGGTTTTCCCGCAAAATTGTAAAATTTTTGCGTTGAAAATTGGACTGAAAAGTTTATTCATAAATACAAAATCTCCCTTAAGTATTCGTAAATCTCTTACGTCGACGACAGAGTAAAATCTAAATTTCGCGAGAATTAATTTTCGGCATTTCGCGAATAAATAGTCAGCAGTAAATTTTCTATAAAAATTTTTTTTCGCGAACTTGAAAAAAACTAAAAAAAATTCATTCATAAAGGTGGTGGGGGATTTTTTAGTTTATTTTTGCAAACTTTTATGGCCTTTCGTGTTAATTCCGTCCGCGACTGGTGGAAACCGCTAAAAAAAGTTACAGAAAAACTGCATTTTAAGAGAAAAGAAAAAAAAAAACCGAAAATTGTATGATTCGGACGTCTTAAAAATCGCTTGCAGGTAAATTTTTGTCTGACTAAACTACTTTATTCAGAAAATGTCAGGTATATTTAATACTGCTTTTTCACGATAAGGTTCTGAGATTATATTTATCGCTTTTCCAATAAAAGAGGAGCCACTAGACCGGTGCGACTTTACGCGATCCTTATCGTTAAAAAGTTGCCCAAATTTTATGACTATAACAATTTGTACGCTCAACCATTGTTTACCCACCAACCTTTTTTGCGGCTAACTTGTCGATATGTCGATTGTCTTTAAAATTTTAGTTAAAAGAGAAGAATTGTCATATCTCTTTGTACAAATTTTATTTTTTCAAACTCAACAAATTTTTCCAAAAATAGTTGTCAAAAAGTGAAAAGTTTTGTGCAGGTGATAATATTTTGCCCACTATAACTTTTATCGGTTTTGTCCGTATGGTCCACGCTGTCATTTCATCCATAATGACGAAGAGAAAAGACCCCCTTCGACAACTTCAGCCCATACGATCTCCATCTCCTCTCCTTTATGTTCGCCGCTCCCGTCTCCCGTAATTGATATTGCGCCATCACCATTCAGTAACCTGACGCCACCAACATCGCCTGTTTATGGCGCAACATCGCCTGGTTATGGTGGTGATGTATTTTTGTTTGATGAAACCTCTCATGCGCCAAACACTCCCCTGGGGATATGCGGACAAAACATTGCTTTAAATTCCATGAATACCATTCAGGAGAACCCGTTCCCGTCGCCCAGCAGCTCATTGGATTACAATATGATGAAGCATAGCTCCCTGCGAGGTGATTCCGATCCCTGCCTACACAGCTAATTAGTGACAGTATTCGTGAAATGTCTTTTCAACCCATACAAACAAAATTTGACGAGCGAATTCTGACACCTTCCGAGTCTGGATCATCCAACCCACCGTCGCCGACAGATTCGTGTGACGGAAGTCGACGACGTCTGCCGGTTTTTGGATTTCAACATTGAAAATTTGAGGCAGGTAAAAAGAAAAAAAGTTCTGTTTTCTATGAAGGCATGTAGAAACTGCGAATTTATATGTGTATATTTCTCAGAAATTTTTATATATAGTGTTATATAACTATTAATATTATATGATGATAGAACGGCGAGAGAAGAGTGCGAGAGCGAGGAACTTGAATTTTATAAAATTCATAAGTATAAAAAGCAGCTGGATAATTTGTGTGGAGTACGAATAATAAACCTTTGCAGTTTTTTTGTGTGTAATGTCACAAGTTTTTTTGTTAACATCAGCAGTAGAAATATGAATTATTTTAGTTCCATAAATATATAGTACGTAAAAAAGAATTTTAGAATTTTTCAAAATCTATTTCCTTCTATTATTTATATTTATATTTTAATTTGTTTGTTTTAAGATATTAATTTTTTTTGGTATACTGCAATTTTTCTGGAGTACATGTTGACATATAATTTTTCCTTCTCTTTTGAGGTTAATGTTTTTTTTAGAAAAAATGTTATTTAAATTATTTCAGTCGTATGTGTTTCCAGACATTTTCACTGTTTTTGTGTGGGGAGCTCTAAAAACATTTAATGCATTAAAATTTCAGTTGATTTTGCAGAATTTGTTGAACCTATTAACAACTCGACCGAAACTTTATTTATAGCCGGATAAACTTCAATAATGAATAGTTTTTTTATACACAATAATTCGTTTCTATTATGTGGTTTCTCTCAATATCTTTTTTCTTTGTGTTGTATTGTGCGCGAACAATTTCAGATGGCACCATTCAGTCTGGTGAAAAGCTATTTAATTTGCTCGTTAAACAAATGGGCAATTATACAGCATTTATCTCTGATAGAATTTCCCTCATAAAGGTTTCATATAATTTGAGTTAAATGGCTTTTTAATCCTCCGTGCGTCACTAAAGTCTCCAATTAAACGTTACGAACGAGTTATTTTGAAGTTTTTATCTCTTCAATTAATGGTTTTTTTTAATAAAAATTTCTGACAAAAAAAATCGTTCAACTCCTTCGCTCCTCTCGCAAAAATTTTTCCAGCCGTTCCGTTTATTCGTGAAGGAAATGGATCTGTCTTTGTCCCTTCTCACAAGTATGTGTGAGGTAGAAGGGCCAAAGGATAAATTTGTTTATTTTTTGCCAAATGTTTTAATATAAGTAGTTTTGGATTTTTTTACGATGAAAAAAGTTGTGGAAAATTTTATTTTTCATGTCAGCAACTTATATTATTTAAATGTGGTTATTTATTGACTTCTGTAAAATAATTATTATTATTTTTTTGTTATTTTTTTTATGAACAAAAAAAGAGGTTTTAAAACTTCCCCACAAAAAATATGTGAACGGTGAAAGGACACGTAAAATTTTCTTCGCATGCAAATACAACGTACGGGAGAATATTATTTTATTAGAGGATCTGTTTCTTTTCTTTCTTTAATGTTCGATATAATTTATTTCTAAATTTTTCAACGTTTTCTGTGAGTTCAACTTTCTTTCATTCAAAAAGGATTAAAAATTGTGCTATAGTGAAAGTAATAATTTAAGATCTGCGATGGAGAGTTTTCAGTGTTTTTCATTACTCAGCTTTTTTGTCACATGGTCAAGATGTGTAAACAAGAAAAGATGTAAAAAATATCTTGAATCATACATTTTTGTGTGCTCGACGTAAACAGAAAAAAATTCGTGCTTCGATTTTCTTTGTGTTGACTGTTTAAAAGGTGTTTGATTACAGATTTCAAATGTTTTTTTTTTTCACAAACTAAACACTCTCCTACACAGAGTCTGAATAGCCGTAATGGTGAGCTTCTTCCCTGGAACGAACAAGTTTTTCTTGAAAGCGCTCTGCAGAGAAATTGCTTTGAAACATTTTGGTCTATATTTCCCTCATCCCATCCACACCCTCATCCTACCCACAACCTCTAACGTTCTCAATCCAGTCACAAAAATGTTTTACGAAGAGAGAGAGTATTTAAAAATTTATTTATGTTCGTATTTTTTATGGAATTTTACTGCTCGAAGTGCATGTGTCGAAATTATAGATAATGCTGATTCAGCTTTTATCTTTGGTTAAATTTTCTTATTAGTGGTTTATATTTACGATGACGCCCATTTTTTGTATGTAGTTCATCCGCCGCGTGTATAATATTGCAAAAGAATAAATTATGTCGTTAATTTATGTTGGTTTCTAGCTGGCTTGTCTTTTTATAAGTAAGCTTATATTAAAAGAAATTTTATTGTATTTTGTAGAAAGAGGGGTCCTCTATCTACCCAGGTTGTAATTTATATATGTCTGATCAAATATTTTTCAATTCATATTTACAAACTTTTGTTTTTACTTCGTCTTGTTTTCATCCTTTGTTAGTCAACTAAATATATGCGCGCCTGTTTGAAATATTTATGACGTATCTGCACAAAGGCGTGGTCACTGAGGGGTTGGTCAATACCCAAGTTCTTATTTACACCTCCGGAAATTGCAACCAGTTTTAATACTTTGCAGCACATTTAACCTGTCTCAGGCGAGATAGTTGAGAATGATTTCAGATAGAAGCCCGACGACCTTTTGAAATGTGGCAGGCTTTAAATTGTACTCAATATGCTGGAAATCTGTGACTCTGACACGTGCTGCTGCTGCAAGTAATCCGACGTCGTGAAGTTAAATTTCGTTCCAAGTTCAAGTGGTAATGTAAATTTCGGGATTGACAAAATTCGCGATGCTTAGGTATCAAATTTATTGCTTTTATTAGTAACAAAATGTCAAAGTTGTTAGCCAATTTAGTGAAAAAGCAATGTCCTTATATTGCGAACGGCAAAGAGACGAGGTCATTGATTTTCCCATGCGCATCCTATATATGTCCCTAGTTATGTCCATTTATGGAGCATCTTTTAATGTTTTTGTTCATTTTTCAAGAAGAAAGAGAAAGTTGATTTAAGACTTTCCGTTTTTTATTCATTTCTAACCTTATATTCTTAAGTATGTTGGAAACAAAATCCCAACAACTAAAAACGAACTGAAGTTTCAAAATCACGTAAAATACACACGAAACATGACTGCCTTGTGATGTACGTTTAATTCTCTGCGACAATTATTTGTGAATATGTTTCATAATCTTGCTGCCAGGCAACTGGTGTTGTAAATCATTCTGGTCCAATTCACGAGGTTAAAATTAGACAACGAAGCATGACATTATAAATCGATTCAGAAAGTTGATCGTTTTATCAACAATCTGCACAGCAAGCACATTCATGTTCATGTCTCGCTGTTTCATCTTTTTATTTTTCTTGGCAATAATGCCAAATTAAAATGATGCTTATGCATTGCCTAAAGTACTTTCAATCTGTTAATTGGTTTAGGATCAATATTAAAGTCGATGCTTTTGACATTTGTTTAAAGCGGGATCCTGGTAATATATCTCGCACTGTTGTAGGTTTCTGAGCATTTTTTTTGTCTCTTTTGAACGTACAGTAAAAAATTCTTTCATGAGTGATCATTGAAGTTCAAGAAGTGGTCGAGTCAACAACAGGAGCTTGGTATGATAAAAAAATAAAGAAACATTTCTCTGCTTCCGACCAGAACTAGAGCACTTCAAAATCTCACCACCAAAACACCTATCTCGAAAAAAATATCTGACCAATATGGACAAAACATGTATGCAAAATAAATTGGTATTATCGAGTCATAGTAAAAACTTTCATTTTGACAACCTCGTTCCCAGAGTCTCTTGACTCCCGAAGCCGTTATTAATCAAAAAGACAAAATGCGCTGGGAACGAGGTTGTCATTTTGAATGTTTAATATTGGTCGAGTTTTTTTTATCTTTGATGCTTTAATTATATGAACTATGTCAGAAAATATAGAACGGATTAAGTTTTGTACGCAACAAATATAAATTGAAAGCGGGCGTACTTCGGCTGACCGTGTTCACGTAATCAACACGTAACAATATTATACATGTGGCGGATGAACTGCATACAAAATATAGGCGTCATCGTAAATATAAAGTGCGTATAACAAAAATAAAAAAAAAAATAAAGCTGAATCAGCGTTATCTATAACTTTCTGGATGAGCATTTTGGCGCGAGTATGACTGGTTATTAAGCCTCCTCGAAGCTATTTTGCGCCCTCTGTACCTGAGTTCATACCGACGGAAAACTCCCACTAGTTCACTTTCAGGATACGTCGTAGTGTTCGCTTTGTGAGTATTCCTGGCTTGGTTTCATTTGACATCCCTGCGCTTATAATGTCATGGCATGTCCCCTCGAAAGCGCCGTGTATTGATTGGAAGGTAGAATAGTTAGGGAGCTACTTAAAAACGTTAAAATGGTTGCTATTGGCGTTGCTATGCACCTGAACACGCATTTCATAAGTCAAAATGCGGGGTTCAATCCATTTTAGCCAAAAATATTTCTATTGTCTTCTCGGATAAATTTTGTTTCTAGTACAGGCTAAAAAATTTCTTTGGAAAATTTTATGAGAGAGTTCCCACTTTAAAATGCTAATCATCGTCCTCTCCCCAGTAGGCAACCTCGTCCCAGGGGCTTTTGCCTTTTTGATATCGAGATTTTTTTTTAGCCGTCAAGTAAGCGCTAGCGGCTTTGACAGGCAACAAACCCTGGGGACGAGGATGCCCAGTAGGACTGAACTGGAGAAGTATTTCTTAAAGTCTTGTAAATTTTGTGTTAACTTCAGGGTGCAGACACCAGCACTTTTTCTGTGTGTCGTAAATGAACGATTAAGAGCTCAGTTCTCATATAAGCGCCCGAATTCGGAAACAACTCGAGACAACAAATAGTACAGGATTTTTATACCAAGGAGGTTTATACCAAGGGTCAATTTTGACAAGGAAGTAATTCCAACCTTTACTAAATGATAGATGTATGACTGAAGATTCTTGGAAGAATGGTTATTATCATGAAACCTCATGTAAGGGGTTATTTTACAGACAAACTAACTTTAGTACTCCCCGCCCCTGCACATCACCTCTGCACACCGCCCCTGCACAAGTGAATATCACTCTATCCAAAAATTACTTGTACCACTTGATAGAAAATACAAAAATTCGTATCAATGTCACACTGCTGATGTCAGCATTTCTATGTTGAATAAGAAAACCATTTGACAGATGAGAAAAAAGCTGATTTTTAAGAAATGGTATCAGTTACAATTTAGCGTTAAGGAGTATTTTTTTATATTAAAAATATGGATGCTAAAAAATGTGCTAACTCTAAAAAAAAACATATGAACAACACTGACGTTTTTACTCTTCTAAAAGACGTCTGGTCCTAAAAAAAACCCACCCCGTCGGATAAGTGCCCACGCTAAAAATCGCAGATCTTAAGTATGTTCGGTTAGTTATGATATACCATTATCGTCCCCAGAGCTCTTTGAGATTAAAACCTCGAAAGTACTTTCGAGTTTATCTCAAAGAGCTCTGGGGTCGAGAATGATGATATACCTTTTGTAATAATGGATATTACAGTGGAATCTGTCGAACTCGCAAGGGACCAAAAAATTTGTTCGAGACAGAGAAAGTTCGAGATAAAGAAAGGAAAATACCTTAGGCGGACCACAAAGGGACCGAGACTTTAGTTCGAGATAGAGAGAAGTTCGAGATAGCAAGAGAGAATTCCACTGTATTTTCTTCTAGGTATTCGATCAAATTTTTGGTAAATTGTCTGATTTGTTTATTAAAGTGCGGAATGAACACAAAGTCGAAGTTTGGCTAAGTCAGCACATTTTTTGGATACAGCCCAAATTTCTCATTACCGTAAATGATCGATTAAGCCCCCGGGGGCTTATTTGTCAAAATGGGTTTTTGGGGAGGGGGCTTATTCGGGAGGGGGGGGGGGTAATTCAGGAGTGGGGGCTTAATCGATCATTTACGGTATCGTCAAATTGCAAAAAATAGAAAACCTTTTAAAACAGCTTTTATTCCTCTGTTAAATAATTGTATTAATTCCTTACACGATTTAACACATGTCGAATCTAGATTGTAGATTGATTTGTTTAATCGTGCGAGAACAACCAAACAAAAAGTTTGTTCTTACGTTCAAAAAGTAGCTTCTATTTTCTTCCCACCGCGAAAAACGCAGCGCTTGTGCACAGCTTCACTGCTGAAAACATTACTGTGCTTTCACTTTCTTGAAAAAAAATCATTCAACCGTGTCTTCTCTCTGCAGGACTAAAATAATTACCTATCTAAAATTTACTTGACGCATGCTCAGAATGATGGCTCAATATATACAGTAAACTTTGACGAGAGAAAAAAATTAAGAAAAATAAAGAATTATATCGTTTTAGCGAGAATGTATAGGGTACTATGTTGCCTCGTTGTGGCTTCACTTACTATTCAAATATGTTGTGCTGGTGCTTCGAACAAAACAGAAAAAGGTAAGGGTGTGTTTTTCATGAAAAATATCTTCTTCTTTTTTGCTAAGTAAAAGCAAGGTAATTTCACCTAAGAATGGTATTTTTCCTTAAACAGGCGGAGAAATCAGCCAGTTATCTGTACGACGAGCTGTCGGCTGATGCATGTTTTTTAATTGGAACAAAATTAATATTTAACCTTTAAAACTTTTCGCTATTTTTACTTTTATATTTTAAGATGGTAACTTATCAAATATTACATATTTAGCTTGTAAGTGGCACAGGTGAAATGATCTTAAAATTTTAGAGCTATGCGTAGTCAGACGGCTTTCTTATAAAAAAAGTTAATGAAGTGATGCTGTGTCGCTTTATGGAAATTACTTTTTACCAGTACAGCATTAGCTATGTGGCTCAATAGGTTTGGAAATATCCAAAACTTGTAAGTTTTAAATTTTTTGATATAACTTAAAAAGTATGATTTCTTTGCTAATTGTAACTCACCGGTTTTTGGAACGACGCTTTTTTGTCAAAAAATAATTAGCTTACCGAAACTTTAACCCGATTGAAGAAGAGATTTTGGATCCATTATGGACACCGTTGTGTAGTCCAACCCGTCCTTTTTCTAAAACATGCACTATTCATGACAGCCATGACAGCCTAGGAATTATGGCGGTCCAACTGTGGGGCGGTCTAACTGTGGGGCGGTCTAACTGTGGGACGGTCTAACTGTGGGGTGGTCTGCGATTTTTGCTCGGATATTACCGTGACCCTTTGTAGATGTGATAGATGAGCAAAAATCGTGTTGAATGAAGTTGGATCGCGATCAAACTTTTTCATCGAAGCAGCAAAGACGAGCAGGCAGAGTTCAAAATCAAAAGCAAATCCTTTGAATCGTATCTTCGTTTTGGTAGGCACATAGCTGGCATGAGCTATGTGCACAATCCAATTCTCTTAATCCAATCACGTGTTTTGCCTTCGTTAGGCTTTTCGTCATCAAATAGCTCTGAGAGCAATATCGGTAGCTTCATGTCAGTCGCCATACGACGAATGAATGGACATTTATTCAAAGATTTAGCTTGTTGGATGACATGCGCAAACGGTGAATAAGTTCGTCCAGCATTCATCCAACATTTTATCAAACATATTGGAAGAAAATTAATCGCTAAGATGCGCAAACGATGATTAAGTTCATCCAACATTTGTCTAACAATCAACCAACATTTTATCGAACATGTTGGATGAAATGTTGGATCGGTTTGCGCTTAGCTTTAGGATTTTCACCACTTGCGTTGAATGTCACGAACCTGCAGTATATTTTTTCTAAGCTTTATAATCCTCTGTCCTTTTTTCTTTCAGAAAAAAATAAAGAACCTGAAGTCAAAGAAGAAAAGCTGAAAGGTTTCCTGAAGTTATACAACTTTGCTTTACAACATGGTAAACTCAACGTGTCTGAGAGCATGAAGAATCTGTCCACCAGAGTGAATGCTACGCTTTCGAAAGCAACTGCTGAAAAGAACGCGACAGAAAAAACAAACGCGACAGCTGTCAAACTTCCAGTCAAAGCAACTGCAACGGCTGTCAAAAAACCAAAAGCCAGTGGCAGCAGTGAAACGAATGATGGAGCATCTGGTGACGACATCAAACACCAGAGCGACGATAACGACGAAGGTAAACAAGGTGAAGACGGGGGCGAGGAATGGTCAGACGAAGAATATGACGGTAGCCATCCTGATAATGAATACAGCTACCATGATCAATATTATGGCGGGAACGGAAAAGGCTTTGAAGTTACGAATAATAATGGTAATGTACAAGGGAATGGGTACCAATACCAGTACGATAATTCACCTGAGGGATCCCAAATGATGGGCGGACAACCATTTGGAGGCGGACAATCATTCGGAGGTGGCTTCCCTTCCACCGGGCTTGGTCAAGAATTCTCCAATGGCATTGGTGGCGGTATGGGTACTGAAGATAATCCTACCGATTACAATCAAGGTTTCGTCAACTACGATGACGGAACTTCCCAATTTGCCGGTAATTACGACAAGAAAACGAAAACACACAAGGTAAAGGGCGGCAAAGTTACGAAGGCTTTTGTTAAACATCACAAACACAGCGTGATGAAGGCGAAAAAGATGGTTGCTATGAAGAAGTACACGATCGAAGGACAAGCTGAACGAAGAACTATTATGATAGGTAGGAGTTAATCCACGGAAATAGTTTATTTAATGACTGTAAAATATTTTACGCATAATGGTAGCAAGGATTTAGTGGATCAAATATAAACAAGTGGACCATGTATAATCATCACAAAATTCGTAAAAGACATTTTTTAAAGTAAAAAAATATATAGATGTAGATTTCCATGCAATGCAGTGAAGTTCTAATGTTCAAAAAGTTTCTTCAACATACTAAAATTAATTTTACAAAGTAGTCGTTAACCCGTGAAATATCCACAGGAATCATTAAAAATATATCGCATTCGCTATTGCCGCCAAAAATATTTCGTGTATTCTTAACACGACATCAGCTATGCATCATCACTGCATTGCTTGAGTTAAAACGCACAAAATTTTTAAATACAAAATAACAATAAACATTCTTTCACTTCTTCATCTTTAGGCTAGATTATCCTCATGCACTTTCATCAGTTGGAACGCACATCACGACTAATGTGTGATTCAATCTCGTTTAGGCAATCGAGTGTGCGGTTCTAAAAAGAGCACAAATGTTCACGCCAGAGATGAAATCCACATTTTCCACGGACTGGAGGGAGAGCATGAGGATAACCTAGCGAAAAGAGAACTTAAAACGCGACTTGAAAACTCAGCGGCCCTTCATGCAACTGATTCGTGCTGTGCCGAGCACAACGAATGTCCACGTATAGTGCCAGCCAAAACAGCGAAATTCGGTTATTCGAATGATATCGAATATGACGTCATGGCATGTGCATGTGATGCGAAATTTCGAAACTGTCTTAAAAACGCTAACTCGTACACTGCGGACGCTGTCGGTCATTTATACTTTAACACATTAAAAATTCCTTGCCTTACATTCGAGCACGATCCAACTGCAGAAACGAAAAGTGATCAACCCATCCCGCCACAGGATTCTTTGAATGTTGTAAGTGTAGTGCCAGATGCTGAAACAGAGAGGGAGACAGTTGGCGGTGCTCAGTTGGTCATCTCACCTCGAGCAGTTCCACATAAAGAAATGGAGGTAAAGAAGGAACGGGAACAAGAAGGAACCCTGCACGTAAAAGAATTAAAACAAGACGAACCTGAAGATAGTGATGATGAAGAACCTGAGCACAACAAAAAAAGCAAACCGGACAAACGACCAGACACGATAAATCCAAACCCGAGCCCAAACAATCCAAACCCATACGGTACAAAGTTAAAAGGCGTACCTACACTACCAGAAGCATATTCACCCAAAGTTGGTATCTCACACTAAAATCTCATCAAAGTTAACTTTCATACTTAATAAACGTTTTCACGCGTAAAATTAAAACAACTGGCTTTGTAGATGTTATAAAAAATATATCTATTTCTTAGAAACAGTTTTTTACACGCGCATGCAGGAAAGAAGCGTGTTCTTTCAGCTGCAAGTTACAAGAGGACTGGTACCGAGAATTTCCAACCACGTGCTGATGATATTCATTTTCGTGTTACCTTGCAACCACTTTGTTCGAATTTGTTTTGTAAAATAACCTCGTCAATGTAAATGATAAGACTGAAAGAAAGTGTATATTAAATTTATTTATTATTCTTCAATCAACTTTACGGGAATAAAGTGTTTGCTGAAGAAACTTGAGGCTTTTGCGGTTTTTTGAAAAATTTGCAAAAGTTTATTCCCATAGAAAGTAAAGTTAGTCGTGAACCGAGAAATGTTTCAATTACAAATATTCTCGGATAGTTTCGAATTTAGTAGAACAGCAAAAGTTTTTCCCCGCAAATAAGGTCTAATTTTATACAAGGTTTTTCCCGCAAAATGTAAAATTTTTGCGTTAAAATTGGACTGAAAAAGTTTATTCCATAAAACAAAATCTCCCTTAAAGTATCGTAAATCTCTACGTCGACGACGAAAGTAAATCTAAATTTCGCGAGAATTAATTTTCGGCATTTCGCGAATAAATAGTCAGCCAGTAATTTTCTATAAAAATTTTTTTCGCGAACTTGAAAAAAACTAAAAAAAATTAATTCAATAATGGTGGGTGGGATTTTTTAGTTTAATTTTTGCAAACTTTATGGCCTTTCCGTGTTAAATTCCGTGCCGCGACTGGTTGGAAAACACCGCTAAAAAAAGTTACAGAAAAACTGCATTTTAAGAAAGAATAAGAAAAAAAAAACGAAAATTGTATGGCATTCGGACGTCTTAAAAATCGCTCGTAGGTAAATTTTTGTCTGACTAAACTATTTATCAGGAAAATGTCCAGTATATTTTATAATGCTTTTTCACGATAAAGGTTTCTGAGATTATATTTATCGCTTTTCCAATACAAGAGGAGCCACTAGACCCGTGCGACTTTAACGCGATCCCTTATCGGTAAAAAGTGCCCAAATTTTACTGACTAACAATTTGTACCGCTCAACAATTTTTACCACAATCATTTTTTTGCCGGCTAACTTGTCGATGTCGATTGTCTTAAAATTTTTAGTTAAAAAGAGAAGAATTTGTCAAATTCCTTTGTACAAATTTTATTTTTTTAAAACTCAACAAATTTTTCCAAAAAATAGTTGTCAAAAAGTGACAAAGTTTTGTGCAGGTGATAATATTTTTGCCCACTATAACTTTTTATCGACGTTTTAGCAGAGCATCGATAACGATATACCTTCTAACCAAGCTTTTTTACAATGCCATTACTTCAACCTCGTAAACAAAGATCTTGCATTTTTGTACGTTTCTTTCATCACTTCTTTTTCACTAATTTGTTTTATTCGCGATCTCTCTACAGGATATCATAATATTAGCAGGAACGTTTCTTTCCTGTACAAACATAAAAACATAATATCTTAAAAATAATTCAAGTGTCTTCGTAAAGAAAAAAGTTAACAGGATTATAGATATACTAGTCATAAGTTGAATCCACGGCAATTCACACGTCGGTAAAATTTGCGGGAAATCACCCTCTACCACTCGTACCATGTTTGACTCACAGACAAAAGTTGGGTAATAGAAAACATGTTTTATTTTTTATAAGCAATTGAAATTCCAAAATGAGGCTTAAGGATGCTTATGAAAAGTACTTTTTCAGGCTCAAAATATGATTAGGTTATGCTTAATAGCCAAAAGATTTATTGGAATTCGCTTTTGAAAAACACATGATCAGGCTCAAAATATGCTTATTTGAAAGAAAAATATTGCATTTGAATTTTGAACATCAGTAATTACACTTTAAATCTCACTACATACTGGTTAATTCAGACATAAAGAATAAAAAGAAAAACTGCTCACGAAACAACATTTTCTTAGGCTTCATATAATGCTTACCATATGCCTAAAAATGACCAAACTTAAGCCTACGGATGCTTGTAAATGTTATGGTTGTAAAGAAAAAGTGTAGCTTTGCTGAAGGTAGCGCTCTGTCCTTAAACTTGCGTTAAAGGGTAATAACGCAAAAAAAAAACGGCAGAAAAAAACCTGGTACCTGCTTCTCAGGACCGAGCGCCGGAGCGTCAGTTTCCAGTAACAGATTCGACAAAGGTATCTTACTAGCCAACCGCTGCTTCTAAAATTATAAAAGAGTTACATAACAATGGCTTACAACATGATCATCTATAGTTTAAGTAGTTGATGTAGCTAAAATCGTGACTGTGAAACGATCCTGTGCAAAGGCTCTAAGGGAATTAATTTTCGCGAAGTCCTAAAAGTTTGCGAGAATAAATCTCTGTAGCTAATAATAGCCGTATTCTGTCTGTTTGTGCGCGGGAAAAAAAGTCGTGTTTGGTAACACGAAATGCGATATGCAATTTATTTGGTCTTTTGCGTGGTTTTACAAAAGCTAATTTTTTTATACAAAGTTCATGGGTAGTTAACTTTTATTGTTCGCTCGATGCAGTTCCTTTGTTATAAATACGTGCACGGTCAAAGTTACGGACAATTAACATTGCGTTGTCTATTTCGTTGAAGAAGTTTTAAATATTCGCGCCTTTTTAAAGAAATTAACAAGAACAAGCTTTCTGGTGAAAAGAACAATAAAGTTTTTGTAAGTGATTTTTTTTGTTGGTTCCTTATTTTATTTCCATCCTGCAACTAAAATTAACAAATCGAATTATAGAAACAAAATTGTTTTATGTTCACTAAATATGAATTTGGAATTTATTTCGAGAATCTTGTGTCATAACCATTTACATTATTGACAAGAACGTCAAAATTTTGGCTGAAGATGGATATGTTTATTCTTGCTAAAATTGTTCTTTAATATGTTATCCACTAAACAATCTTTAAAAGCGAAAGAAAATGTCAAATTTAGCGTTTACTTGTTATTTACAAAGCTTCTTTTTCAACCCAACTCGGGCGATAAAAATGCGCTAATTATTGTTATACGCATTTTACGAGAAAGCGGCGTAAGACTACGCCGATTTTTGTCGTAAATTTTTATAAGCTTAAAAATTCGATCTCAACTCAGTATGTTCTTAACGTGTTCAACCCTAACTTTGGAAAATGTCAGCCCGAATTTTCTGTTAAACTAGGCTATAATAAAAAGAAAAATGTGTAGTTTATACTACTTCAGTGTCTTTGAGTTAATTTCAGGGATCATGACTTCCGCAGTGTAACTTCATAATACTTACACAGGCACGAAATAACGGTGCGGGAAATAAGCCCGACGGGTGAATTCCTGTGGATTCTTCCACGGGTTAACGTCTAGTTTTCTAATAATTTTGGTGACGCAGAAAATTCGCGAACATCAATTTCCTTACGGCACAGCTAATTAGAATATTTAACATCGTGACTGCCTCGATTCTCCTGCTTCATGACTTGACTTTTTGGCGCGTTATGCGATTGAAATCAGAAGAATAGATTAGTCAATTTTTCTCTTTGCAACTGTTACTGTATCGATTTATCCTTAAATACATACTAATTTATGCTTAGCCTGACCATCTGATAAAATCAAGAAAGTTAGAAAATCCGGACGAGTAACAAACAGAAACAATTCCAATGTTAACGCAAAATACACCTTTATTTACGACGGACACATTAATTGCTTGCGCGGGAAATCTCACCTGTTCAGAGCGCGCAATGCATGGTGGTATAGAAAAGTAAAACCCAGCTTCCACTCCACGCGCTGCAACGGAAGGCTTGCCATCGAAAGCATGCAATAAAACTTTCCTTGCACCTGAAAGATTGATTAAAACCTCACTGTAATTATTTGAGAGAAGCAAATTTGTTAGTAGTTGATACACACATTTCAATAAAGAAGGGAATATATTTAGTATATTTGAAAATCCAGTTCATCGTTACCTTCTTCAATAAGCAGATCGACGACTGGTCTTCCTGCAGAGCGCGAATGCACGTTGCTGCAAAACAAAACAACAGAAGAAATATAGATGGTATTACATGAAGGGCGATTAGTTATCACAACACCATCTTGGCAATCTCAAGGTTTTTTATTATGCACTTTAATGAATAGGTTATACGCTGAAATAATTAATTGTTTTTTATTTTTACCTGCATAAAAATAAAATTTATGCACGACAACGTAAAAATTTTTCAACATTTTTGACAAAAAATGTTTTGCTTAGCGTAGAATTTAATGAAGTCAGTAAAATTTCTAGAAGCTAATTCCTTTGCCATTCCTATTTTCTTTTCAATAATTCCTATGTTGCAGCAAGTTCCTGTTAAAAAATTGCCATACACACGGGATAACATTCGATGAAATTAACAGCATAACTCTAGCTCCGGGTGTTTAGCGAATTTTGGATAAAATTAGGGTTTTCCAGGGTTTTCTAGGCACCCTGTATCTAGGGACACGCAGAAGGTGAATAGTTTTCCTAGTCACCCAGAACAGTAACATATACACCTATTTTTATCGACGACTGGTCTTCCTGCAGAGCGCGAATGCACATTGCTGCAAAACAAAACAACAGAAGAAATATAGATGGTATTACATGAAGGGCGATTAGTTATCACAACACCATCTTGGCAATCTCAAGGTTTTTTATTATGCACTTTAATGAATAGGTTATACGCTGAAATAATTAATTGTTTTTTATTTTTACCTGCATAAAAATAAAATTTATGCACGACAACGTAAAAATTTTTCAACATTTTTGACAAAAAATGTTTTGCTTAGCGTAGAATTTAATGAAGTCAGCAAAATTTCTAGAAGCTAATTCCTTTGCCATTCCTATTTTCTTTTCAATAATTCCTATGTTGCAGCAAGTTCCTGTTAAAAAATTGCCATACACACGGGATAACATTCGATGAAATTAACAGCATAACTCTAGCTCCGGGTGTTTAGCGAATTTTGGATAAAATTAGGGTTTTCCAGGGTTTTCTAGGCACCCTGTATCTAGGGACACGCAGAAGGTGAATAGTTTTCCTAGTCACCCAGAACAGTAACATATACACCTATTTTTTTTAAAAAAAACAGGCTCTAGTACTTGCAGTCTCTTAATTTTTTTTGGCAATCTTGTACTGAAAGTTTTTTATTTGGTTTCTTAAATTTAGTAGTTCATAACAAGTAATGAAAGGTTATTTTTCATGATCACATAAATTGAACGTGTGTCCAATGACTTCCACGCCTATTTTTTTGTAAACATGGAATAATTTCAAAAATTTGGGGTTGTCGGGGAACACATCGAATAAAAAGAAAACTCAAACAGCAGAATGTAAAGAGGGAGATTTATATAGGGTCTTTTCAGTGAAATGATATTTGTATGAATTCAACTGTATTTTCTGCTGTAAAAGATTAGAGGGGAGACAAAAGTAACGTTTACTTACACAGGTAGGCGAGACAAAAGAAACGTTTACTTACACAGGAAGGCGAGACAAAAGAAACGTTTACTTACACAGGTAGGCGAGACAAACGTTTACTTACACAGGCAGGTCGTATTCCTTCGCTAAAGCAACCTAAGGTTTTAAGAATCGACATAAATAACTCGAGTAGTACACACACTTCTAATTTCCCGGATTAAACCTGATAGCACAATAGAATTATGTTGAAAAGGCATATCATCTACTTCCCTGAAACACAAGGATTCCACAGGTTAATTAACAATAAGAAGAATATATACTGTTGAAACATCAGAACAAGAATATACATGTAAACAAAAACCAATTCTGCACAGATTTTCGTGATTTTTCTCCGAAGAGAAAAACGTTAGACTTTTCCCTGATATTTCCTAATTTGCTGGACACCCTGTCGGAGTACCACTTCAACTCAGTTGCACGCGTGCGGTGACAGGGTGGCAATGTCTTGATATGAAACCAACAATTATTTTACGATTTAATTTAGCTGCGAGCAGACAAAAATTATTAATATTTTACTTTAGCAAATGAAACTTTCAAAGCACGAACCTTATACAAATTTCGCGATTTTCTTCTCATTTGGGCTTCATTTAATAATAAGATATTTCTGATCTTTCTTAAAGCTTCATAATCACATATGATTCGGTTTAAGAGGGGAAAAAATTTCACATATAGCATAAATTCTGTTTTTTGGCGCTTTCATGTTTGGTCAAATACGCTGCAATATGTGAAGTAGTTGCTCGGTCAGTTGACGTCACATATTATACGACACAGCGTATGGTTTTTGACGGTTTCGACGCGTCACGGTTTATTTTTGAAACATCATATATTAGCACATACTTAAATTAAAGAAGCGACTCACTTGTTGTCGAAAAACATCTCTTTGAGATTCTTTATCGTCCGGCGAGTTGATATATCGTGGCGTAAAATCGAGACCGATCTAAAGAAGGCGTTGAAGAAATATTAACCATGAAAACCCTCCTGTAAGTGGTGCGGGGTGACAAAATGATGTGGGTAGTGAGGTGGGTGGGTGGAGTCGTATGATGGTGTCAGGAGTAGTGGAAAAGATAGTGGAAAGGCGGAATGCATAGTAAGTATAACAATGTGTGCTGCAAAGAAAAGTGATGCAGGACTCCCAATCGAAAGAATTATTCAGCAACATTTTAAGTATACCTGCCACATGAAACTAGCTTACTAGCTGTTCGCCATCATACTTAGCCTAGGAATCCGCCTGTGATATGTTTGCCCTATTACCCATTTTTCCCCTCACAAATAAACCACACAACTTGTTTTCGTGTTTTTTTGACGATTGCCTCATTTTACCTTATTAGAAGAAGTAATTTCTCCCAGCAGTAAGTCAAATGACAAAAATGTTGATCCAGAAGTTTGAAGTACCAATCACCTGTAGCCGGGATATCTAGCTAAACTTTCACTAAATTTGAACTTCGCTCAAACAGTACTACAAGGGGGAAAGATTACGGTCCGGTATATGTTGATTGGCTATTGTGACTATTGATACAATTACGTTCGTAAATAATAATAATATTGGTGTGGGCAAATTTGTCAAAGTAAATCACTTTAAAACTCAACTTTTATCGTGAGTGTGTGTGACCAATGTCAAATTAAGAAAACAACAGGCATGGTGTTGTTGTTATAAATAGAACTCAAAGCATTTTAGTTCAGGCGCACCAACCCCGGACAAAATTCGGAAATTCAAAGATCGCGACCACAAGCTTCTATCTAAGTAATACGCACTGTGAACTTATCAATTGCGGACTTAAGTTCACAGAGGACTTATGATCTAAGGTTATTTAGTTAGATCCAAAATCTTAAAAGGTTCCTAATCTTTGCTGACGTCAGCATGCTCCAATCCCACCATATCTCGGACCTTCCTGGGTGATGAAATGGATTGTTCCATAATGCGGACAGACAGACAGACAGACAGACAGACAGACAGACAGACAGACAGACAGACAGACAGACAGACAGACAGACAGACAGACAGACAGACAGACAGACAGACAGACAGACAGACAGACAGACAGACAGACAGACAGACAGACAGACAGACAGACAGACAGACAGACAGACAGACAGACAGACAGACAGACAGACAGACAGACAGACAGACAGACAGACAGACAGACAGACAGACAGACAGACAGACAGACAGGACAGACAGCAGACAGACAGACAGACAGACAGACAGACAGACAGACAACAGACGACAGACAGACAGACAGACAGACAGACAGACAGACAGACAGACAGACAGACAGACAGACAGACAGACAGACAGACAGACAGACAGACAGACAGACAGACAGACAGACAGACGACAGACAGACAGACAGACATTTTTTAAGCTAGAAGCAAAAAGAAAAGCAGAAAAAAACACAAGATTTTTTCCGAAGATGAATCGATTCTATAATAAAACCGTGATTTAGAAATTTTAACATTTTTATAATATATTTCCAAATAGCTATGCATTAAAAACAATCGAGACCATTTGGAATAGCGAGGCTTCCCACCTTACTTTTTTATAAAAAATCCCCACATGCACTTTTAGAATGGTCTGGTTATGGCTTCTGCAGTTTGATATATCGAGACAATCGAGACAAGTGCTGTGTAACAAGAAAATGTGACGTTGCTTTAAAAAAAATGCAAGATAAAACCTAAAGTGTACACAAAACGATTTCATAAATTATACGTGTTTTTATATCTTTCCCGCCCTCCTGTGGCCAGGGGAGGGCGGGAAAGATAAAAGACGTTTTCCCAAATACTTTTCCTATTAACAGACAACAAATCATTGCAAACACAGTTAATTGTGTCATTTTTAAATAAGCACAACGAGATTGCCTTCTCCCTCGCCCCTCAACAACTTCCACAAAAATATTTTTTTCAACGACTTCAACTCATAGTGACCTCAGCCTAACTAGTTTTTGCTTAAAATCGTAAAAAAATCCCCACATGGTGCAGGGCTTGCCTCTATGGTGCAGGGCTTGCGAAGTCTAAACAAACAAAATTTCTATTTTCAAAAAAAAAATTGATTCGTGCGAAGATCAGACTTTAGTAACAGGCAACATGGATGACATCAATTTAGCTGAATGGAAAAACATCAACTGTAGCTTCGGAAGCAACTGTCGGAGCGCGAAATTCGTCCCACGACACAAACATCCCGTCATATGGAGGATCCAGAAGGTATGCTGATTTAATTTCTTCTAAAGACAGATGTCTATTCCAGACGAAGAAATGAGTGAATTTTCCTTTCATGCCCTGATTAATGTTTTCCACCACGCAATCGCTACCACTCGGATCAGCATCGTTGCCGAGGACTATCATCATCCTGTTCATCTTAGGCCCAGGTACAGGTAGAGTCGATACAGTCCTAGAGTAAACTTCTTGCGCGTTCAAGTATAATTTAATACTTTTTGCAGAAGCGTCGTACAGGATTGTGATGTGGTTCCATTTTCCAATATTTTGAGGTATGTTCTAAAAAATTATACTGCTCTGTTAGTTACTTTTTCCTCTTCGATTAAAAGTTTGAGTGTTTGATGGCTAAACGCGCGATATTGAAGATAAAATATAAGGTAGCATTTTAATTTAAGCGGATGTGGTCACGAAGAGGCAGATCATAAGGCAGAAATTTCAAAAAATGGCGGCGTTTTAACGGTGGAAGAAACAAGGTTTATAAACAAAACATACTTATCGAAAACGAGGTTAGAAAGACATTTATTTTATAGTAAGCTACCGTAAATGATCGATTAAAAGCCATCTTCTAATTAAACGCCCATTTTCATTAAACGCCCCATATGGAAGTTGATTTTGTAAATAAACTCCCCTCTTAATTAAACGCCCCTTCGAATTAACGCCCCTCCCGTAATAATCATGAAAAAAAGAGAAAGAAAAATGCTTATTGTTAAAAAAAAACTATACTTATATCTGTATTTCTCTTTATTTCATGTAGCTTATCGCATAACACTCTCGCCATCTTTCCAGGCTCGCCCCGCGCAACTTTTTACCACTAAGCCAATGGACGAGACGCCCGTATGGGATGACATGGTGTCAAATACAACCGTTGATGTTCGAGGTACAAAATAAGTTTGTCTAAAAACTACTGGACACGACAAATGCATAGTGAGTGTTTGCTTGGCTGCAAACCAGACGGGTCGAAGTTTAAACCTTTATAGTGTTTAAAGAGGTGAAACGAGAAGCAAATGCCCTCGACGAAGAATTTAAAAATCGATGTGTCGTACAAACATCTGGAAATGCATCAATCAGAGTATGCTTAAGTTAAGGCTGTTTTTTTACTTCAAAAAAAATAAATCATGAATTAAATGTCTTTTCCGCACAGAACGAAAAGAAAAAAAGTTGAACTTAATTCTACTTTTCCCGGAACGGATCGGAAAGGAAAATTTTCCACTCAAATTGTGTAAAAATTTGCAGTACGCATGCTCAGAAACTTTTCTGTTCCTGTCCGTGCCGTTCCGCGGAAAATTTTCTTGAAGTGAAAAACAGCCTTTATGTTTAAATTGTCATGTTTTTGGCTTCAAAAGAACAAGAATAGGCTAGGTTCACACGGTATAGAAATGTTATTGTGTATAATTTCTGCTCTCATTAAAACACCTGATTCACCAAGGCTGAGCAATAGGCTTAAAAAACTCCCCTGCGCCTGAAAATGCTTATGGACGCCACGCTTATAAAGTGTCTGAAAAAATTCTGTACCGTGCTTTCCACTTTGAGTGACGGTTCATCGATCAGGACCTTGTAAGTGTAACCCTGTGCCAAGAAGATTTCGTTACAGCTGAATGTAGAAGGAAGAAAGGCGACCACCATTGGAAGAGTATACGTGAAGAAAGCACTGGAAGTCAACATGACAAAAAAAGAAAAGGAGAGCTTGGTTGGTATCGTTAATGTGTTCTTCACTAAAATCGGCACCTTGGTTGTGCGCTGTGCAAGTGTCGCCGTAAATGCCGCATCTAAAAGTAAAAGAAATTTGCCGATTAAGTCATGCAAAATGAGTCATTCTTTTATAACGTAATCAATATTACACGGGTTTGTTTTTTATAAGCAACTCCATTTTTCATTTTAGCCTGAGTTACTAAGAGCAAAATTTTGACATCAACCTTAAAGTTGCTAAGAATTTGCTTGACTTAATATTCAAAGTTCGGTTTCGGACCTTGTCGCTCCACGGAACTTGCTATTACAATCTTCCTGGACTCTGTGAAATCAAAAGTGATAGTTGAAGCTGTGTCTTTAGACTTACGAAAAGCTTTTGACATGTTGAGCCATGGTAAACTGTTGCCAAAACTAACGAGTTTTGGTATTGTTGAACAATAAAACGCGAGTGGTTTGCAGATTATTTGTTTGGTAGATTTCAGCAACATAAAAACTTTCTATCCGATGGACGATCACTAGTGGAGTACCACAGGGGTCAATTTTAGGCCCACTACTGTTTATGTTTTTCAATGATCTTTCTACCATTGCGAAACATTCTAAAAAGGTTTGGATATCATTGAAACTCGTCTCTCATCTGACATAAACTGTATTTTTAAATGGTGCATAAAGGATGAATTAATTTTAAATCTTGGAGCCGGAAAAACTGAAACCATTTTGTTTGGTTTAAAGAATAATCTTTTGAAACAGAGCAGCTCGTGGAATATAACCTATCGTTGCCAAGCTGTGAGAGTAACATTTAGGTAAAGTATCTTGGTTTACTCATTGAACCTTCGTTAAATCTGAATAGTAATTTCGATTTAACCTATCGCAAAGCATCTGGAAGATTGAATTTACTACATCGCCTACGACCTTTGATTACAGATAGAGCCACATTGTTCATTTCCCAATCAATGACCCAACCAGTTTTAACCTATTGCGCATTTGTACATCTTAAGAATACGCAAACACAACTATCCAAGCTGCAACCTTTACATGGACGAGCATGTAAAAATTATTGCAAATAAATCCCTCATACCACCTGGTACTGTATAAATGATGTAATTGAGATCTTGTAATTTCATCAGGCGTTGCTTGGATAACGATGTGTGCGAAAATTTGAAAAACTATTTCACAAGACAAACCACACCAGAAATACACGTAACAACGGATACTGCTTGAAATTACCGAAACTTGGATCGTTTTCGTATATTGGAGTGCAAATGTACAATAAACTTCCATTGGAGAAAAGAAAATGTGAATTTGGTAATATTATTAAATCGAAACTTAGAGAATATTACCTAACTTATTATCATCACGAGGATCTTTTTCAATTAAGTCTTTGCAATCTTAGGCTTCAGAGGTCTGCGCACATTGTTTTGTGTGCTACGTCTCCTTATTACCTGTTAACCTTCTGGGCTTACATTTTTACAGCCTTTTGTTTCTTTTTCGTTTTCCGATTTTTCTTTTTCTTATTTTGCTATTTATCTATACTCACTGTTTTTACTAACATATACATTTTTAATACAATAACATTTTTTTATCAGTTTTGAGAACTTGTTTCATTTAGTATTTTGTACTTTAGTGTCTTGTGGCAAATCGCTTCTGACTTCCTCAGTCTTCTCAGTACTTTTTCACTAGTCTTTTCATGTGTTTCTTCTTCGCTTATACCTATTATTTCACACCATACCCACTGTTTTTACTTTATATAAAGACAATTTTAATACCGTAATATATACTTTTTTTTTCCAAGGACCCATGTTGTTAACAGATTCCTAAAATGGCTATTCTTGTGAAATATTCGTGAAATAAATAAAATAAATATGTCTAATGATGGGTGATTTGGTCACATCTTGATAATACTTATTTTGAGATTTTGAGCCATCTAATGCCAGCACTCCAGAAGCACATTTGTTTCATACTTTTGAATAATGGTTGGAAGTAAAAGTACCTAGTACATATGCATTTACGTTTATGTAGTTAAACTTGACTCATTTTACTTAGTACTAATAGAAGCTAACTTAATCCTATGTAGCTATAGGGAATATAAGATCCCTGTTTAAGAACAACGTCAAAGTTGTGCCCCTTTTGTAAACATTCGCCGGAGGTATAAGTACCCAATTTAATGTGTACAATATTTGCGCGTGCAGCGCATATGAATGCAATCAAAGTGCCCTGTACTTACATTTCAAAAAGATCTGGGTGCGATATATAGGGAAATATTTTGTCTTAAAGGATTTCAACTTTTTTAAAGAAAGCCTTTTTGTACTTAAAAAAAACATTTTGTAGGTTGCTTGTGAGATTATCCAGATAAAGCCTCAGTTGTCTAACTTTCACGACAAATAGAAAAACTTTTTTTTTTTTTGTACCGAGTCAAAAATTATAAAACATGAGTTTTCTGTCGACCCTACAGATAACGGTCAAAATCGCGAAATTAAATTCCGCGAAAAAATTTTTAGCGAAAATTCTGGTTGATAAGAATGTTGAGACTAAATATTTTCCCTAAAATTAAGAACCTGCTAAGAAAGTTTTCAGTCTGAATTCTCTCATAGATTACAAGAAGAAAATAATGTGAGTCTTAAAAATCTTACCAATTGTGCAATTTGGTCCAACGAAACCTACTTTGTCGCATATACATGCACCAGACCGACAATGTTTTCCAGGAGAGCATACAGGGCAGGGCACAGGGGTCGTAACAATAGTTGAAGCACTAGCAAATGGAGATAGTCCTTTAAGTCCAGCATTCACAACACCGGTGTTGAAATCATTCCATGTAAACAAAGCACCATCCAGATTAGGATTGTGATTGTACGCCTGTTTAATTTCATCCACAGAGATTGATCGGTTCCAGAGAAAAAACTCGGTGTAATCCGCAAGTACACCTTGCTGTTCATTATTGACGACGCAGTTCCCTGAATCTAAATCAACATCATTGCCTAAAGTGACCTGGATACTTGTCATAGTTGTAGGGGAGTCGGGAAGATTTGAATCTATTGTTTTTTTCAACACGCCATTTTCATATGCAAAAACCTTTTTGTTCGCTACGTCCCACATCAGCGCGACATGTCTCCACGTGCCGAAGTTCTCTTTAATATACTAAAGTAAAAACAGAACTAAAAAATATAACAACTTATACCCAAAAAATTTACCTTTTAAAAAAAAAGAAAAAGAATACAACACACTTTATATTTTGCTGATTACTATCTTAATTTCTAATATATTTGAAATCGCTACTTTGTGCTACAAATGCACGAAATAGCGGTACCCAAAATATTTAAGATAGGAGAAAACGTAACACAGCTATTTGACTTTTTGGAGAGTTCTATAACACAGCTATTTGACTTTTTGAAGAGTTCAGTAACACAGCTATTTGACTTTTTGAAGAGTTCATTAACACAGCTATTTGACTTTTTGAAGAGTTCTGTAACACAGCTATTTGACTTTTTTGAAGAGTTCTGTAACACAGCTATTTGACTTTTTGAAGAGTTCTGTAACACAGCTATTTGACTTTTTGGAGAGTTCTATAACACAGCTATTTGACTTTTTGAAGAGATCTGTAACACAGCTATTTGACTTTTTAAAGAGTTATGTTACACAGCTATTTGACTTTTTGGAGAGTTCAGTAACACAGCTATTTGACTTTTTGAAGAGTTCTGTAACACAGCTATTTGACTTTTTTGAGAGTTCTGTAACACAGCTATTTGACTTTTTGAAGAGTTCTGTAACACAGCTATTTGACTTTTTGAAGCCAGCGGTGTATAACAACTGTGTGGATTTCTCAATCTCAATTTACTGTCTGTTTCCAGCAAGTTACCAAATCTCTCACTCTTTGTAACGCAGAGTTTCATAACACCATAAAAATCAAATAATACATCCATCGAGCATATTCCTAAAACATACTTAAAACCAGTCGTTAGCTTCGCGTAAACATTTTGAACAGAATGCGACTATTATTATAAAGAAACTAGTTGGTTACCCGTGGAAAAATCTACAGGGTCGCACGTCCTTTCTATATCGCATTTCGTGTTTTCGAAACAACGACTTTTTTCTTGCGCACAAACAAATAAGGCTATTATTGAAAAAAAGGTTTCTCCAACTTACGGTTTCTTTTTCGTCTGTGTGCGAAGAGCTACGCGGTCCCATATATCCCAAGGTGTTGTAGCCTTTGTTTTGCGTCAAATTGATGTCGTTACAGACGGATGAAGGTAAAAAAGAGATCACCACAAAATAGGAATAGTTCATGATTGCGTTGGCTTTTACCTTCAACCAAAACGCGAACGAAATATGTGTTGGTGTTTTGTCGACAGGTTTAATGACCACGGGTACGCTTGTTGTCCTGGTTGATATGATCATCGAAAACTCAGTAGCTGAAATATTTAAGTTGATAGAATATACTGACACAGGTTTTATTTCGTCACATCAATTGACATTCGTCACATATAGCACCTTTTTTCAACGTCCTTCCCTCGCAAACAGAAATTATAATTTCCAGGCAGTTTTGACGGAGAGTTAAAAATCGCGCCTGCGTTTAGCTATAACACGCGTATAGACCACGTTCCATGCGACGTGATGTTTTTAAATGCCTTGATAACAATAGACATACGCGCTCGTATATATAAATATAATATATATAAATATAAACAACAAATCACAGAAATTATATAAATCATTTTAAAAAACAAAATACTTGCTAAAAAATTGGTGAAACTTTTTTTTAATTTTAGTTCTCTAACATTAATGTGCTACATACAAGAATGCGTGCATGTGTACAAAAGTCCGTTAAGTTGCGTAAACTTTTGTAAAAATTTGTAAGTCATCTATAGATCTCCACTTAAAAGCCTCGGCTCAAACAGAAGTGGAACATATTAAAAAATCTTGTTTTTTAATGGCCGATTTATGACAAGGATGGATAAAAGAAATTTTTTTAAAATTCAATGCAATAGAAATATTTAGTCGAAACACAAACAAACAAACAAACAAAAATCTGAGAAACAAACAAACAAACAACAATAACTAAATCGAAAACGTTCAATACAATGAGAGAAAAATTCAAAATAAAATTAGACCCGCAGATAAAACTTATCTTTAAAACGTAGTGTTTTGTCAGTCGGTAGCTAGGATAGTTATTTTTTATTCTATTTCTGTATTTTTTTCCCAAAAAGTATTGATAAACCGCATGTGGGCTTATTTGGTGATGAGGGGCTAAATTTTGTGTGTCCAACGGCTTGTCGACAGCTTCTCTTTTTAAGTTTCGAATTTTTTACAGTTGAAATTAGCCATACTGATTTTTTCTTGGTGGCGCTGCTTTCGTTTATTCTTTTGTAAGCAATTTAAACATTGGTAACACTCGAAAAAACAAAAGCTGAATATTGGTAACACTCGAAAAAACAAAGCTGAATATTGGTAACACTCGAAAAAACAAAAGCTGAATATTGGTAACACTCGAAAAAACAAAGGCTGAATATTGGTAACACTCGAAAAAACAAAGGATGAATATTGGTAACACTCGAAAAAACAAAGGATGAATATTGGTAACACTCGAAAAAACAAAGGATGAATATTGGTAACACTCGAAAAAACAAAGGATGAATATTGGTAACACTCGAAAAAACAAAGGCTGAATATTGGTAATACTCGAAAAAACAAAGGATGAATATTGGCAACACTCGAAAAAACAAAGGATGAATATTGGTAACACTCGAAAAAACAAAGGATGAATATTGGTAACACTCGAAAAAACAAAGGATGAATATTGGTAACACTCGAAAAAACAAAGGATGAATATTGGTAACACTCGAAAAAACAAAGGATGAATATTGGTAACACTCGAAAAAACAAAGGATGAATATTGGTAATACTCGAAAAAACAAAGGATGAATATTGGCAACACTCGAAAAAACAAAGGATGAATATTGGTAACACTCGAAAAAACAAAGGATGAATATTGGTAACACTCGAAAAATAAAGGATGAATATTGGTAACACTCGAAAAAACAAAGGATGAATATTGGTAATACTCGAAAAAACAAAGGATGAATATTGGTAACACTCGAAAAAACAAAGGATGAATATTGGCAACACTCGAAAAAACAAAGGATGAATATTGGTAACACTCGAAACAAAGACTAGATATATATGAATACCAATACCAATATCAATCATTAATTTCCAATAACTAAATACGTTTCGAAGATTAATATTCGCAAATCAGTCATGTTGAGATATTTCGCAAAAACTTTTTTCGCGAATGAGTCAATTTAAGGTATTTTACGAAGAATTATTTCCACGAATCCAGTATTTTATGACAACTTTAATTTATTCCAGGCTAATTTATTAAAGTGTATAGCCCTTAATTGAATTTGCTAATATCACACAGGCTGACCAATATTTTTATCAAGCACGAAAAAGATAATTTACTGAGAAAAACTAGTTTTTCGAACAGTTTTCCAGAGTTGATTTTAGCAAAAAAGTAATTTCGCGAATATTTATTTTCGCGAATTGACTAAATTTCGTGAATATAGATAACAATCACAAATTTCAATCAACTTAAGATAAGAAATAAAAGAAAAATATTCGTTCTCAAGATATTATGTTGTGTATTTAGATTTCGCAGGGAACTGGTCACCTTATTCGATCATAAAATTGCCAGAATTTGACACAGAATACTTCTTCCAGTTTTCCGCTAAATCCTTACAAAAGATGGTGGCAAAAAATAAACAAACAAAGGAATAAATAAAAATTAACTCTAAACAATTGAAGCATGCAAAAAAGTCATACCTGTGCTATTTAGATTACCACCACCACCAATACCACCACCACCACCACCACCACCACCACCACCACCACTAACACTTCCTGTAGTAGGAACGACAGTGGGCGGCTAAAAAGAATAATTTCTTTGAGGTGAGTAATACACGTCACCCCACTAAATAATTTTTATTTTTTTCCACCCAGGAAATATTTTTATGTCAACCATTTTTTTAAACTCCTGGCTATCAGATTTCTAAAACATTTACCACATCCGCGCCTATTTACTTCAAGGGAATTTTTTACCCCTCCTCCCCTTCCCTATTCTAATAGGAATCAAAAGCGTAGTAGAAAATGTACTGTAAACAGATGAAAGCAAATAGTATTTGTACGGACGCATTTACTACACATTTTGCAAAATAAAATCTAACGCCGAACGCATTAGAAAGCGTGCCCAGACTGCGTTAGTACATTAAAAATTCCCTTCAAACAAACAAACAAGATAACATACTGCAGTCGTTGGAACATATTCTGTGACTCTTGACAAACTTTCTGACAGACAGTCCTCACATGTCTAAATAAAAAAATAACTACTCCCCTAAAAACTGATTACAAACTAAAGTGGAAAAAAAGGCGCCAAAGAAGAAGAGCAGAAAAAACTACAAGAGAAAGAGCAGGAGCAACAAGACGAAAGTAAAAAAGAGTACAAATAAAACAAGAAGGGATAAAAAGAAAATTGGTCATCAGAAAAAATGCTGCAAAAAGAAGAAAAAGAAATACAAAAGATTAAAATATGGAACTGAAAATCTGACAAGAAAAAAAAAAGAAACCATTTTTCAGTTGCAGGTTTGGTCAGCAGACGTCTGAACATGAGTTTGCTGCTCATCGGCTTGAGCTTCTTTTTGTTGTATATCGCATCGTTTACTTTAAGGTAAAAAATTTTCGCGAATTTTGCCCTAATTCGCGAAAATAAATTCCAAGAAATTTACCAATAGTTCTTGGTTCGCGAAAATTATTTTCGCGAAATATGCCTTTCAGTTTTCACTCACGAAAATTTCGAAATTAACAATTTTCAGAGCCTGCAGGAACATTTATACTACAACGATCCAGTGTATAACAATTTAAAACGGTACGACCACAACAAAACACACGTTTGACAACATCGTCATCAACAGCATCACGTCAACG
The DNA here is from genome assembly GCA_030067915.1 of Hydractinia echinata. Lineage (NCBI taxonomy): Eukaryota > Metazoa > Cnidaria > Hydrozoa > Anthoathecata > Hydractiniidae > Hydractinia > Hydractinia echinata. The sequence continues at coordinate 1,016,392 of JASGCC010000082.1, forward strand.
TCTTTAAAGTTTCGACAAATCGCTGCGCAAGTCTCTGAAGCCACTTTCTGCTGATAACCAATTACATTATTCGAAACGATCCGGACTTTGTCCACCTAATAAAATCACAAACAACGCTTGTCAACAAGGAGGAGTGTGTGTCGTACGATGTAAACTCCTTGATATCTACTATTTTATTGATGCAATATACAACAAGAAGAAACCCAAATCGGCGGCAGCAAACCGACGGCAGCAAACCGACAGCAGCAAACCGACGACAGCAAACCGACAGCAGCAAACCGACGGTAAAAAACCAACAGCAGCAAAGCGACAGCAACAAACCGACAGCAGGCAGCAAACTTATACTCTGACGTCTGTTGACCAAACTTACAACCGAAAAAGAAAAAAGGAAAATGATTCAGTAAAAACAAAAACAAAAAAACAGGTGCAACTTACTGTCAGTATCTCCACCGTTTCATTATTTGATTCAGAAGTGGAATAATCCTTCTTGATCAACACACAATTCTTTAATTCGTCTGTATGCTCATGCTCTCTAACGCCGATAACAGAGCATTCCGGATCGAGCTCGCACGTCATATAACAACCCGTGTACGTGAACACTTGGATTTCTCGAAGAATGTCTGTCTTGGCTATTTTGCGAGTAGAAAAACTGTTGTAGAAACCGACCGAAAATACGCGATGCACGCAAAATAATATAACAAATATAACGCGAAACATAATGGCTAGAGTAAACGAGCTTTTTAAAGGTTAATTGAAAAACCGCCTAATGTCTTCGCCTAAACACAGTTACGCGAAACTACATTAGTTACCTAGTGAGAAAAAAAATATCGTTTTTTTACACTTTGATACCAGTCTTCGGGAAACAGATCTTTTTTTGTTAATTTAAATGAACATAAACGTATTGGAATCAAAGTTGGTTTAATTTAGCTTATTCAATATATATTGAAATAAATAACTTTTCAGAAAGCGATCTCGTTACCAGTCTATGTATTCCCCTTTTTATTTAAATGCCCGAATAAGAAGCTTAAGAGGGAGTTTGATAGGGGGTAAAACTTTTTGGAAGCGGAGTTTTGAAGCAAATTCTTTGTTTGAATACTTGTTATTAAAATGAATTACAGGAGTGGAAATGTGTTTTCACTCAGAATTGCATTTGCATTTGTTTAAAGGATACAGAATTTGAATCAGTTGATTGAAAAGGATTGCCAAATCTAAAGTAGCGCAGGTTCAATCATTCTATTTGAATATTTCTTGCTTGATTTTCGTGGTGTCTGTTGTGAATTAAAATTTTCTCTACAATCAAAAGCGTTTTAAACGTGTTACATATTAATATAATCAACACTTTAAGAAATATTATGATTCTGTGAAAATAGATAGACAAATTAATTATTAAGAAATTAACGAGAATAACATAAAAAACAACAGCCGTATCTTCAACGGGATTCGCGAGATATATCAGCGCTAAGGACTAATTTAGTCCAAAAAGAAAAAATACTCCCCGTTACATTGAAATGTCAAATACACATCAAAATTATTTTTTAATCTCACACTGTTTTTATAAACAATCGCTCCAAAAATTACCAAAGTCTTGTTAAACAATTTGCATGGGGTTGAATAAATGGTCGAAAATTACGAAATTCGTTTGGCAAATATTTGGTCAAATAACAAACAATTTCCATGATACGATTTAAGTTCTAAGCATAGTTTGTCAGGGATAAAACCGTTGCAACTTTAACTTTCAGTGGCACTTTGAATATTTTGCAAATGAATATTCAACAGTTTTTAACTTCTCTAATTTTTTTAATGCCCGCTCTAATTGTTTCTTTGTTCCCTTCATCATTGACAATTTCGTGGCTTGAGATACAGGCTAATATTTTCATCCTACTTTCACGTTTTAAGGTGGCAAAAAGCTAGCAATAGGGCTGGCTATTTTATCAACACTTTAGTAAGAGCTCTTCCTTAAAGTATTTTGAAATAGGTACAGTTTCCTTCAAATGATACTTGGTTTGTTTGGTAGCTAGCAACGAGCGATAAACATTTCACCTATATTATTTAGCCAAACAAAAACAAGTAAATTGCTTCCTCAAACTTAAGGTTTTTGTGATTGACTGTTTATGTCTTGATAACATAAAAGTTGAAAATGCAGCCAGACAAGTTAACTGTCAAACAATACAATACATAAAAGAACCACCTTCAGTAATGTTTTTTTATTTTAACTGCCGTCCTATACATAATTTATACATAAAACTGAAAAATTTCTTGGAGCTTGTAGAAAACTATATATATTTAAAAGTGTAGCTCCTATACATAATTTGTTAGGAAGAAAACTGAAAAATTTCGTTGAGCTTGTAGAAAACTATATATATTTTATAGCGTAGCTGAAAAAAAATACCAGGTGTTGGATAGTCCAGAATTCAGTTTTTATGCTATTGTCACAAGGGAACGCCTAAGTACGAGACACCTCATACCCATGTCCCCCCTTTATACAACCACATGCTAAGAAAGTGTTGGGATAAGAACCCTACACTACACCCATATTGCTTTTTACGAGAACAGTTAGTTCATCATTCGATGAAATCGCATGCTCTGCAACACAATTCTGTTACAAATATCACTTTAATGTTAGGAACGCAACAATAAAGACAGCACGGTAGACCAGGAGATGCATCGCGAACATTGTGGGGGAGGGACATACACGTCATACGTCACAAGGACATCTCGGTCAGCATTTTATTATATTTAATTTATTTTTCATACAGAAGAAATATGCTTTTGATCAAAGTTGAGTGTTAGTAAATGCTTTGATTCCCTTACTACTTGCAGTGTTCAGAGCTTCTAAGCCTCTTTCTGTTTCAAGTTTAGGCCACACTTTATCTGACAGTTGACCCTAGCGGACGTAGGCAGTGCAGGGAAGTTGCGCATTAGAGCGTACATTGACGAGGCACGTCACCTCAACCGACAACAAAAGACAGATAGAAGCACTATGCTCTTGTTTATGTAGATGAGTCAATATCATCAAAAGAAACATAATTCAACACCTTGCCTGCATTTCATTTTTACAGACACTCCGAATACTTTTAAGATAGCTGTCCACTAAATAATTTTTACTTCGCGAAAAATCTTTGCAAAACTTTGGTAAACATAACGGGTAACCTGTTAGCGTTCAGTAAAACAGGTTAAATTAACCACAGACTTTCAAAGTATACTAAAGAATTCAAAGTAAAACTAAAAAGCTGCTTGCTTAAATTAAAATTCGGATGAGAACTTTATGAACTTTAGCACAATTAGAAGTCCTGTGAACGGTGCTACAGTAAATAGTTAGAGTGGGTGCTTATGTTATGGCAAGTGATTTGACAATAATGGGTGATGATGGGTGTTCCCAAAAAAAATCGCTGAGTATCCAACAATAAGACCTACCTCACCAATTCCAACTAGAGAGTCATGGTGCTTTCGGATAAATTGTTTCACAGGTTCAAAGTCCTGAAATAATAAAAAAAGGAAATAACTGACCAGATGCTGAACAACTAATTAATAGACTTGACCTATCGGCTCTTTTGAAACTTAAACTAAAATCTTACTACTTTAAGAGACGCACCTCTTTCAAGAGACACAAATGTACCCTTTTTTAAGGAGATGATAGGCACGAACCCGTATAACATATCAAAAAGAAGGAGATAAACTTTAATCAACAGTGGGAGAACATACACCTCTGCACCCAAGTCTCCTGGGTGTCAATAAACTTTGGCAGATATCACACAGTCATGAGCAGATATCCTGGAACACAGTAATCAGCAGATATCCTGGAACACAGTCATGAGCTAGTATCCTGGAACACAGTCATAGATACCCTTAAATCTTAAAAAAGAGTTGAACACCTGCAAAAAAAAGTCATACCTCTAACGTCACACTTCTGTTACCAAGCTGAAAAATCAGGAAAGTATTGATCACAAGGACATGTTAAATAAACAGCACTTCAATTAGCAAAATCTCAAATTTATATAAAGTACTAATCTCATATTTGCTTGCAAAATTTAAACACGCATTTTGTTTTCCTGCTCTCCTTACAAAAACAATAAAATAATACAAAAATTAACAGTTTCACCTGCACTGGATGAACGCCTATACAAGGATAGACGAAATATTTATAGCTATAAAATAGTAAAAGTTGTAAATCAAAACACAGAAGTTGTTAAAATATTACTGTTCGATAAAGTCAGAAAATTAAAAAGTAGTTGACTTACTTTTGTGACAAGGACAAAACGTTGTTGAAATCGGCAGGAAATTCACACACTGCGATGATGGCCTTAACCCCCGTCTGCAGATATTATATAAATAAAAACTAAACAACAACAATACAACAACAACAACAACAACAACAACAAAAGATAACGACAACAAATAACAACAAATAATGACAACAACGAAGAGGACAGACAACGACAACAACAACAACACAAACATCAACAACAACAACATCAACACAAACATCAACAACAACAACATCAACAACGAAATCAACAACAAAATCAACAACAACATCAACAACAACAACAACAACAACAACCGCAAAAACAACATCAACAACAACAACAGCAGTAGCACAAACAACGACAATAACAACAACATCAACAACAATGACAAAAAATAAAGACAAATAATGACAACAACGAAGGGGACGGACAACGACAACGACGACAATGACAAGAACAAGGCTTCAATATCACAATACCTGCTTCGCTTCTTCAATTAAGGCATCTCGATCCTAAATAAAATATGTTAAAATACATTCTTAGGAAAGGTACGTACCAAATAATATAAAACAAGCTAAAATAGTCTCCAACGGAAAAAAAAATTAGATGAATTGTTTAAACTGTTGCAACAATATTTCTATAAGTAAACTAGCAAATTTGCGCAAGTTATGTTCTTTTAACGAGAAGCATGGTTGCCACCAAAAAACTCTACAACGAATTATTTTTCAACGAGAAAAAGTTTTTATTACGTTTTTTTCATCAAAATATCTCATTGATGTTATACCATTAAAATTATATTTTGCATAATAAATTTTCGCGAATGTCTGATTGGCTTTACAGAACATTAAAAAACAAAACGAGTTTGAAAGTTAAAAAGTATTTATTTGTTAGGCTTTTCGTACACTAAGTACATCTCCAGACTAAAATTTAGTCTGGAGATGTACTTAGTGTACGAAAAGCTTAACAAATAAATACTTTTTAACTTTCAAACTCGTTTTATTTTTTTCTTAATTAATAAACTATGGCTGTTATTTTTACCATTAAAAAACAAGTTTGGCAAAAAAAATTTGTGCAAAAACTTTCATCCTAAATGAAATGTCTTCATAGTTAATGACTCCTTGACTTTCTCTGACCGACATAATTTATTCTACGGTGAAGTATTTCGAACATTCCACGTGGAAGGAAACCATCATTACTCACGTAGGCAAACTGTTTCCACACTTAGTCACAAAATTAATGCCATATCTAAGAAGGATTTCTTTAAATCTGCTACGAAATGAATTTTTCATGTTTAGTGGCGAATATTATCAACAATTAGATGTTGCTATGAGCTAGCCTCTTGGGACTGTGTAAGGCAATGCACCTTTATGAAATAAGTGGTTGAGTTAATGCCCTAACATATTTCAATCCTCTTTATCATGTGGACATTATTTTATTTATTTTTACATGTGATGTCAATAAGTTGCTGACTTAAAAAACATAAATTTTGGTAAGAAAACAGATAAGGGTGACTTAATCTCTATCAGGTTTAAATGTGAAGGCCAGCAAAAAAAATGGAAGATTATTATCTTTATTCATGAAATATTAGCACACATAAATATACTTCAGGTTAAATTACAGAGAGTTTGTCTTGGATAATAAGACCTGGGCTGAATCTTCTTATGTAATTCGCATCTGATAGTTTAAAGTAGATAGTAGTAGATATCTGATAGTTTAAAAAGATACATTTCAAAGTGGATTTTTAAAAACAGGGATATCCAAGAAAAAAAGTAATGGGGGTATTTTTGTGAAAAGGCAAGATAAACGATGACTGAGAAATTTTTCTAATTTTTGTATGCATTTTGACTGCAACAAAAATTCATAACAATGATCAACACAAACACATCACAAAAGTTTTACTTCGATATAACAAGAGTTTAAATTTACATCCACAAAAAAATAATAATAATTTAGCACACGTTACTCCCCCATTAATATAAATAAATTTGGAAATTAAATTGACCAATTAATAAATTGATGTTTTAGCTAGCTTGGAAATTAAATTAATACTCCAACATTATAAACAGCTAAGAAAATTACTTACTTACTTACTATAGCAACAATAAAATATGCAGCACTATACCTCGTCAAATTCACCAGCTGACAAGTGACAATGTCCATCAATCATTTGGTCTCTTCTTAAATATCTTGCAGTGCTGATAAAACGTCTTGCTGCTTTCAACATGTAATTTAAACTACATCGAAACAACAGTGGAGAAACAGTGAAATTATATTGTAAGAACCAAAATATTATTTACTTCATAAAAACAGAAGAGAATAAAAAAAGCCTTTGTAAATCCAGCAAGTACCAATTCACCAAAACAATCCCTTTTGGCCGATAAGGACTTTTTACAAATTTTTTTCTCACTGCGTTAAATCTGGAAGTACATCACGAAAACTAAATATTTATAAGCCTTTTTATGAGCAGAAAGTCTCTTTTCTGTGAAAAAGGAAACAATCCTCTTTTAACGAATAATATGGAACTTTTAACCAATATTTTTTATCACCCATTTTTTCATACCAACTAACACTTTTCACTAACTTTTGAGTCCTATTCCAAGGTATGATAAACTTAAGGGATTCAGTGATTCTAAATAATATTTATATCAAAATAAATGTAAGCGTTAATTAATTTAATGCCAGTGTCTAAAATCTTATCCAACTTATTTAAAGTAATTTTTTACATGGTGTAGACAGACTTTGAATAGAAACAATGCCTAAGATTTCCTAAAATATTCGCCTTAAATTGACCTAATTTTTCCTGAGTCACTGCATAATTTCAAGTACATTTTTCATGAGTGAAATCAAAAAAAATATATTAATGAACGAAACTTAACCTAACCATGCCTATTAAATTTTATTTTAAAACACTGTTATATGTGATGTACAAAATCCTTGAAGTTGCTGTGAATGCATCAGATCATCTTGGTTGGTTTTCTCACAGATGAGTCAAGTAGTCACAAAATATCGTTACTACAACACAGACAGGCTTTAATTGTATGACAACTTTATCTTCCATGAGTTGCCGATTATAGAAAAGTAGGACTTAAAAAATAGAAAGGATTTAAATAAATAAAATAAAATAAAAAACACAAAACAAAAACAGATCTAATTTGTAACATGAATTTGCAATTAAAAAATATATTTCAAAATACAACGCTATCTTTTTTTGTCATTATATACAGCTCCTTCTGTTTCAAGTTTTTTCTTTATCAGGTCTTTTGTTCGTTTACTACCAAAATATTTCACCCAAGCCTTTGGGCAAGTTTCTTCAAACTTTTTAAAATCTATTTTGCATTGTTCTTTATCTTCATTATTTTTTTCTAAACACTTAAAATAAACATCTCGTGTATTCCAACAAGTTTTTCGTTCTTCTGCGTTTAAAGCACGTTCCATCGTGTATTATTTCATTACCAGAACCAAATGCTATTTCTAAATTAGACCTAAAAAATATGAAAGGATTGTGATATGAAATAATACAAAATCTTGAAGGAAGCATATAGCGGGAGTTAAGTACAGGTTTATACATGTCAACACTACTCCTGAATGACACCCAATAACTTTTATTTTTATTACCTTGGACCATTTTCCTTTGTCCTTTAAACCTTTTTTAATAGTTTCTTATAAAAATTATCAGTTAACTCAATTTTCAGGTAAGGTGGCATAATCTTATGCCCTGCTACATCTTATAACTGTACAGCATGCGATTTATTAACTTATCATTATTTTACATAAATAAATTCAAATCTTCTTGACTCATATGATTTGCTCTGCTACAGGGAATTAAACGGAACAAAAGCTTAAGTGGCAAACAACTTTTAATATTTGTGGGAGGTTTATTTCAACATTAACATTATATATATCAGCACTCCTCCTAGGTTGATAACAATACATTTGTTGAGGAGCATGCATAGCAAGTACAAATATGTCAAGTAGCTATATGCCCCATGTCGTATTTTTATATCCAAACTTAAAGGGATCCCGAGGTACTTTTACAAGTTGTACTCACCCGAAAGATTTGCATGAGAAATGCTAAATGACATATTCACTTTTTGTTAAAACTTCATGTAACTCCAGATATAGCTTTTTAAATATTTATTTTTCTTGTCGCTCGACCGCCATCTTGGTTATCTTCGACCTTCTTCTTCGTTAAAAATTTTCATTCTAGCTCCAGTCTTTTTTAGTGGCACGTGACCCTGTTACGTATTATTTCGGTAGCGCTTTAATTATTACTGACTGCATAGCCAGAACATATACCTTCGCGCGGCAAAGTGAAACGAAAGCTCTCTACGAACAATTATTTTTTTTAAAAAAAATTGAAATAATTCTGCATAAAGTTCTTTACGAACGATTATTTTTTTAAAAAAAATAGAAATAATTCTGCATATGTTCTCACATAGCTGAGCAATCAAACGAAAAATAAAATGTGCATGATTTTTATTTCAAAGGACTTTTATTTGAGACGCAGGTTGTGAAAGTTACTGATCATTCAACATGTCACACATTTGTGTATGGTTTTTATTTCAAAAGGATATATTTTGGAAGGCAAATATAAATAACAAAATATCAAGGTGTGATTATAAGCCCATAAAAATTTATAGAAAAAGTTAAAGGGGGAAGGGAGAGGGGGCTGCATCACCCCTCCCCCTCCCCCGCGTCGGCAATAATTTGACGTGGTAAAATCACACATAAAAAGTCCCTAGGCCTTGTGGGATCAGACGTGTAAAAAATAGCCGAAGATATAACAACGGAAAAAAGTATTTGTTTTTCCACAGCATAGTTCAGTTGCCTCCTACGGCAATGCACGAACAACAAACTGCAATTATTACATTCAGGAGAGCGGCAGCGCGGAGTTTTTGCCGACGTAATTTTGTTGTGAAATTTAAATGAATGGTGTTATTATGAAGAACGTAAGGTATAGAGAACATTAAAGTCGGCCCCTTTCCTTCATGCTGACACTCTTATGCTCGGCTGGTGCATTACACTGAGACTCGAACGAAAGACGGAAGACCATTTGGAACCATGCCACAAGTCAGTCCAACCTTCATCGTCACAGAGAATACTGCGAGAAGAGTGCGCACCCATGCAAGTTAAATATAACCAGAACATGGGAGAGGTTAGGTGTCCTGTACCTTAATACAGCTTTCGGACGAATGTTCTCGTGATGTAATAATACCAAAGAAAAAACATGTTCAATAAAGTTTAAAAAATCTTTTTAAAAGGGGAAAGAGAAATCAAATATGTTTAGTAATAATAATCGAAAAAAAATGTATATCGTATTAAAAAGAAGTCCAGAAGTTCTGTCTCCCACACGACACAGCAGGCAATAAGTCAGCCCTGCCCTCGGTTTTGTGAGAGGAGATGTTCTGCGAAGACTCTAACAATTGAGTCTCCTGTACAGTTTTGCTTTGCATTGAACTGTGCCTGTGACAAGCATTTTCGAAGCATGTCACCGGCGACTTCTGCGATATTCAACTTAATGATGCCCTGACCTTCAGTTCGTAAATAGCACGTGTACAACTTACTTCCTAATCAGTTTATCATGACCAAGACTGAGTATGCTTTTAAAAGGTCTAATCATGGAGGTACAGAGCAGCGTTGATGTTAGACAGGATACCTGTCTCTCTTTTCTGCTTTCGCGCTTCGATGTCTGTCCTGCTTTTGTAACCCTGCTTATTTTAGCGCGCTATCGCAAAAGGGAAAAATGATGAGTTTAATTTACAAGACTACGTTGATGTTTGCGCCACATATTGGAAGAATATCATAAAAACAAACTTTAATTAGACAGTAAATTCTGCCTCTCTCTGTATCGTGGGATAAATTAAAGTAGTATTCTTTTCTATTGATTTTTTAATATTTTTTAATAAAAAATATATCCATCTACTGAGTAACTTAGGCAACCTCGTCCCCAAGGATTGTTGAGAACAAGGTTGGCAATACTCACTTGAGAATCATACCCCGCCTAGGTCGACAGGTTATAGATCAGTAATTTTTACAACCTGTTTGTTGAAATAAATTCTTTTAAATTTGAAATAAAAGAAATCATGCACACACCTGCTGCTAATATCTTATTTTTTTGTTTTATTGCTTAGACGGCTAGAATATCATGTTGAATTATTTTTTTTAAACAAAAACAAATCATTCGTACAGAGATCGATGTGGAAAGTACGTTGAATTTTTTTAACTTTGTTGCGACAGTATTTTAATTGTTTTTGGCTATGAAAGTCATTAATAATAGCGAGTGAGAGTCAGTAATGTTTAAAGCGCTACTGAAATACTACGTAACAGAGTCACGTGCCACTAAAAAAGACTGGAGCTAGTCTGAAATTTTCAACGAACAAGAAGATCGAAGCGGCCATTAAGGCGGCAAGAAAAATAAATATTTAAAAAGCTATATCTGGAGTTACATGGAGTTTTAACAAAAAGTGAATATATCATTTAGCATTTCTCATGCAAATCTTTCAGGTGAGTCCAACTTGTAAAAGTACCTCGGGATCCCTTTAAGAACAACAACAAATCTGTCAAGTAGCTATATGCCCCATGTCGTAATTTTATATCCAAACTTAAGAACACATAAGAACACGTAAAAAATGTGTCGATAACATAAACCTTCATAAACAAACAACACATTTAAGATAGTCATTTAAGAATGTCATTTTGCAGGGAAACAAAAATAAGTTGAGTTTATATAAAGTTTCTTTTCTTCCAACATAACGTAGCACATTCCTTTGGAGTTTTGTTGCAGTCTCAATCATCCAGAAATTTATAAAGTACAAAATCCTCAATTATCCAAATTTCGAAGAGTGATGTGATTTGGATCGACGAGCATCTCCCATCGTTTCTAAATATGAGAGATATAAAATATAGCTTTAAACAAAATAATTTTGTGCTGTTATATGCAAGTTTGGCGAGCAGAAGACTTGATAAGCAGAAAGTTCCGTGAGCAGAAGTTTTGCAAGCAGATATTTGGGGAGCAGAAAGTTTGACGAGCAGAAAATTTCCTGATCAGTAAAGTTTTGTGACCAGAAGTTTCACGACTTTGGACTCTTTTTGCAAAAGGTTATTCCAAATTAGAAAATAATAATTCTCGATTCGCAAATGTTTTTTTACTTATTTTTATTTTTTTATTTTTTTTTTGTCTCTGTTCAATAAGCATCAATATATGTCATTCCACTTTTCTAAACGTCGGAATGACAATGAAAGAGCAGATGAGAAGAAGTTACTGAAAGAGATGATTAACTTGTTTTGTTGTATTCGGATTTGTTTTTAACATGAAGAATGCATCAAAGATGGAGTTCCTTTTCCTGCAATTTTATTTCATCAATTAAGTTTGTTCATTAAAAAATGAATTTCTTTTACCTCGCAAAAGTAAGTCAATTAGTTGTTACAACATAAAATTTCTTATAAGCAATAGCTCTATAAGAAGCCTTGCTGAAACAAAGAAACACCCATACCTAGATTTATTTGGAACAAGAAATTAACCACCCAACAAATAACAGTAATATTTAGCAGAATAAAAAATATTTTGACAATCTAGTTACCAGTTCCATTTTAATTTGAACAGCACTTGGAAGGGATTTCTGAACGTAGTCCAAAAATAAATCTACTTTGTCACCAGTCAAGTCAGAAATCTGAAACCAAAAAATTTAAATCTATATACCTAATTCCTTGATATTGAACTATTCTTTTGATTCTGGGCTGAGAAATAATTATAAACACTATTTAATATTTTATTTGATACACAATCAGTTTACCAGATTTGTTCTTGGTATTGTTTCAATGCATTCTTGCTTTAAAAGACTAACTTTTTAAGTAAAGATAAGTTTAAGCAGATGGACATTGGGCCGATGCTAAGGCTTTGACTACTATAGAAGCATTTCAAGTAAATATCACATTAAAATATACATATACAACATGGTGAATGCAATGGTTTCTGAAAAGAGAAACAGTCTTCATTCAATCAAACTTTTAAACTAAAAACCCTTTATGAACTTTCAAACCCAGTGTTGTTCTCCCAGTCCTGTTTGAATAAAGTACTCAATGATCTGTATTTTTACCCAGCAAAATCTGACATATGGATTTGATGTTGCAGGCTTTCCGGCAGTAATTTAAGAGGCCTGGGATGGAGTAATTTCAGCTTAATGTTTTTGTTAGTAAATACACCTTTATAATTGACAAAGTTTGAATGAACTTCCTCAAAGACCAAAATTAAAACATAAATTAAATGGTAAACTTTAAGAAGCTTGTTGATTTCCACCGGCAAAGGCGGAATCTTTAAAATCGCCTGAGGAGATAGAGAGATAGATAGAGACAGCGCAGCTAGGCTGGACGCCCGAAACTTATCCAGGCTAAAGCCTCAAACCTAGTTTTGACGCATTTTTTTCTGGCGAGAAAGCTGTTTGCTGATTGAATTGAAGAAATATAAAGCTAGCTAGCTAACTATACATTTGATTCTATAGTGTTCCCAAAACATTCATTTAAACCACGGAACGATATAGGTATATAAGACAGCCATCGTACTGCTGATTGTACTGCTGTTGTTGTAGATTTGTGGAAATTGTCGTGGACTGCTTCGGTAAGAATATATTTTGACCCCCAATCCTAAAACATTGCTAAATTTAGCAAGCTAGAAAAAGTGGACACCCCATAGCTTTCAGAAACGAGAGAATAATACCTCGTTACCTCTCTAAAAACTAGCTACTAGCAAACAAGTGACCTCAGATGCCATGAATTATTGCAAAGAAAAATGACTGATAGCTAGATAGTTAACTACAGCTCTCTAATTAATTAACATCACAAATACTGACATTTTAACAAAAAACCTTATTAATGTTGGCAGTTTTGGCAACTTGTTTGCTCTCATTTTCTCGCTAAAACAAAAAAATAAGTGAGAAACTTTAAAAGCTAATGTGATGAGGGCAACTGGTAAGCTGCATATACCGTAAAAAGTGCACCCTACATGAACTTTTAAGTCATAGAAATACAGAATTTATGTCAATATTATAAAACGTGTTAAAGGCATCTATATTTTGTCTAAAACTCCGAATTTTACTAGTTTATTTCCAGTTTTTGTGGGTGAATGCTAGCGTTAAAATTATTACACACTAAATGTTTATATTGTAAAATAGAATTTTCGGAAAGGGAGACTTACATCAACTTACATATTTACTCTAAAAACATTAAACTCGACTTATTTGTTATGGCCACAACTTCCCCTTTGCAATTCAGCTAAAAATAATGCACTTAAATATCAAAACAAGTTAATCACGCGGGAAAATTATTTTACACTAGTCGATAAAGCCCGTGGAGTAATCCTCTTAGGCAGAAGGACAATGGAAAAATAGGTTGTTTTAGATTTTTTGCTGACGTCAGCAGTGCAAATACAAAATAAATAAATTGAGAAACTTGTTTTCATGTTTCCTCCATTGTGTAGAGCTTACACTGCTGATCAAGAAAATGTATATGATCGTGTGGTTTTGATGAGCGGTTAATGAAATATAAGGGTTTAAAAATTTTGCTGACGACAACAATGAACCGAAAATTTTTTTCTTAGAAATTTGTATACATGTTGCCTTCATCGTATAGATCTTGAAACGCTGATCAAGAAAATGTATAGGATCATGTACTTTTGACAAACGGTTGCAGAGATATTAGGGTTTGAAGGTTTTTTGATGACGTCATCAACCCGTCCATTCCGAAACGGTTTTGGGGACCCAGGTTTGGGAAAATTACCCAAATTGGTCCTAGGTGGTCCTAGTTACCCAGGCGGTGAAAAATCATTGACGTCAACCAACTCGTTTCCAAGTTATTTGGCCTCAAAGTTTTAAGTGCACTGTAATGGCTTCATTAATTTAATATATGATATTGAAGTTAAAGTAGTATTATTGACGTCGTGCCGTAACGTCAGAAAATTTAACACATTAGACATGCTTATTGGCTAATGTCGCCAGTATGGATGTATATATGTTAACCTGCTAGAGGATAAGACATGGCAGTTTTACATATATAAAATTTCAAATGAAGAAATTTCAAATTGTAGTATGTATGTACGTCTAAAATCCTAAATGCGATAAGTGTGTCAAGGTTGGCAAGGACCCCTTCAGCATCTTGTTTTTATTTTGTGTCTGAACAGTTTTTCCTTTTTCCTGAAAGAGAAAACACAGTTTGATAAAAAGATTGCATCAATTTGTCTCTTGTCGATAAAAATTAAAGCATTGCCTTATAAAGAGACAGTAATTGAATAGTAACCTGGTGTTAATTCAGTTGGTAATGAAATTGTGATCTTGTTCCTCATATTCCAAATGTTCTCTTTTCAGATCAGCCGTTATCAAAACATCGACCATCAACATTTTCAAAAAAATTGAGCGAGAAAGTATAAGTTTTGAACGCCTAAATACTGAAACATTCAAATGCTAATTGCTGAATTAATGAAATATTGAACTATTTATATTCGATCAATCTTATATAACAAATTTTCCAGAATTTCTAGAGTAATTTCAAAGGTATCAAGTTAAAGATTTTACTTTTTTCAGAAAATATTACTATGTGTAAAATCTGTAATTTTAGTATTTTATTTGTTCAGTTGTATTGTATTATATACACTATTTTTATAAGAACCAGAAAATTTGTGTGTTCTTAATTTTTTACTTGTTGAGCCTGGAATTGTACAGTATATTACAAATTTTTGAAACCAGAAATCTATTAATTGATTCTGTGAAAAATTCTGCGTTGAAAGATATTTCCCATGTTGGTTTTCAGAGAAAAGGGCAAAATCTGTAGAGTTTCAGCCCTGCTATTGTTCTTATTTGTTTTTATTGTGTTTTATTGTTGTTCTTATAAAATTGTTCTTATAGAGACAATAGGTATATGTAATTTGATTTAAACTTACAATAATAATCGAGAATTGAATTTTAAAATTTTGGAATATTCTAATTTGTTTGTAGTTATGGAGTATATTTGTTTGTTTTTATAGTCATTCAATTTACGACAATACTTTACCCAACAAATTCATGACTTTTGTTTTGGTTTTACATTTCGCTTTCGTTTCGTCCCCAGCGCCCTTTTGGTCTCGTTAGGCCGGAAATCGTAGGCCCGGAATTCTGCACTTGATTGGTTGGGTATAATTACCTTTTACCATTATCTTTTGTCTCGCCCGTTCAGTAAAAAAAAAAAAAAGAGACAAAAGGCCGCTGGGGACGAGTTTGCATATCTTTGGCCTTTCGTCAAATGGCATAAAACTTTGTGAAATTATATAGACGTTGGGTATCTATACGAGTTGTGAATGTACCATATGCTTATCTTGACTTAAAAATAAATCCAATAAGAAACATATGAATTTGTTTATTCTGCAAAAATCCATGCCGCTGTTATTAACATCCCGACATAGATTTTGGTTCCGGGTATAGCAATGGCCACCGGGGGCGGGTAAATACGTACCACCACGGGGTAAATTGTTTCAGCGAGTTAAACGTTTTTTCGAGTAAATATGTAAGTTGATGTAAGTCTCCCTTTCCGAAAATTCTGTAAAATAGTGTGCAACCATTTTGCACATGGCTAACAACAAAATATGACCGCATGGGGTAACATGATAAACAATGGAATTTCCCACAAGTGTTCTCAAATATGTGTAGCTATAAGGCAAGAAAATGTGATATCTTGTGCATGTTGGTGCAATCAAAGTGCCAAATACATAAATTCTAAAAAAGAAACTGTATTTTGCTAGTTCTTGTAACCTATAAAGAGATTTGTATATGATATATATTGGAATTAATTGTCTTTAACTACATGTTGCTATTTATTTTCCTGTTTTGTATGGCGTCATTGTAAGGGACCGCCAACAAATAGGGTTATATATCGAAAGGGGACGTCCTTACCAAACTTGCCACGCTTATTGGCTAATGTCGCCAGTATGGATGTATGTATGTTAACCTGCTAGAGGATAAGACATGGCAGTTTTACATATATAAAATTTCAAATGAAGAAATTTCAAATTGTAGTATGTATGTACGTCTAAAATCCTAAATGCGATAAGTGTGTCAAGGTTGGCAAGGACCCCTTAAGCATCTTGTTTTTATTTTGTGTCTGAACAGTTTTTCCTTTTTCCTGAAAGAGAAAACACAGTTTGATAAAAAGATTGCATCAATTTGTCTCTTGTCGATAAAAATTAAAGCATTGCCTTATAAAGAGACAGTAATTGAATAGTAACCTGGTGTTAATTCAGTTGGTAATGAAATTGTGATCTTGTTCCTCATATTCCAAATGTTCTCTTTTCCAGATCAGCCGTTATCAAAACATCGACCATCAACATTTTCAAAAAATATTGAGCGAGAAAGTATAAGTTTTGAACGCCTAAATACTGAAACATTCAAATGCTAATTGCTGAATTAATGAAATATTGAACTATTTATATTCGATCAATCTTATATAACAAATTTTCCAGAATTTTCTAGAGTAATTTCAAAGGTATCAAGTTAAAGATTTTACTTTTTTCAGAAAATATTACTATGTGTAAAATCTGTAATTTTAGTATTTTATTTGTTCAGTTGTATTGTATTATATATACACTATTTTTATAAGAACCAGAAAATTTGTGTGTTCTTAATTTTTTACTTGTTGAGCCTGGAATTGTACAGTATATTACAAATTTTTGAAACCAGAAATCTATTAATTGATTCTGTGAAAAATTCTGCGTTGAAAGATATTTCCCATGTTGGTTTTCAGAGAAAAGGGCAAAATCTGTAGAGTTTCAGCCCTGCTATTGTTCTTATTTTGTTTTTATTGTGTTTTATTGTTGTTCTTATAAAATTGTTCTTATAGAGACAATAGGTATATGTAATTTGATTTAAACTTACAATAATAATTGAGAATTGAATTTTAAAATTTTGGAATATTCAATGGTTTTGTTCCCCATATTTTGGTTTTAAGGTCCACTTCAAAGTTCAGTACTTTTTCACATTACTGCTAATGGCGGAAATCTTTAAGCCGCAGGGCTTCTTGTTCTTATTCAAACATTCTAGTTAGCCATCATTGTCATACAGTGTTTTGAGGAACACTTACCTCAATGACACGTTGATACTGCTTAAAATTGTACTCAACTTCCTTTTGCAAACCGTCCCCAACGCGTTTAGCACGATAGCTTTCCTCATGCGCAGGCATTGGAAAGCTAAAAAAAATTAAATTAAACACATATTCACTGAATCCTGTTGATACACACTATTCTATGTTCTTTACCTCTTTGTTAGGTTAATGTCAGTCATTTTTGCAGCTGTTTTAACAAAGTGAAAAAAATTTTCCAAAACAGCCTCATCTGTGCCAGATAATGTTATTAAAAATTTTGGATACA
Source organism: Hydractinia echinata (assembly GCA_030067915.1). Lineage (NCBI taxonomy): Eukaryota > Metazoa > Cnidaria > Hydrozoa > Anthoathecata > Hydractiniidae > Hydractinia > Hydractinia echinata. Next base: position 1,034,020 of record JASGCC010000082.1, read on the forward strand.
ATAATGGATCTTCTTCTTCTTCGACGACCTGAAAGTAAAAGAAAAAACATGAATTTTAAGTAAAAAACTGAAAAGAAAATCCAGTAAAAATTCATTTTATGGCCGGTAGCTAAATTTTACCCCAATCTTATCTTTCATTTTTAATGCCTGAGAAAGTTAAACCACATAACCTATAGACTGAATTTAAAGAGAAATGAATATTAACTGCAAAAGTTCATCTTGAAAAACCTTGGTTCTCAAGATTTTTAATGGTTGCTGTCATGAAAGCGTCGATAAGGATATTCTGCTTGGTAAATTACTAACATGTGGCATATTCTGACTACCATTAAAAGGAGTATTTGTAAACAAACAACAGTGTTTAGAATTTGCTACAATCTTAACTCTGCAAATCGTTATCTCTTATAATAATACGGAGACTGTGTGTGTCTGTCCGTAACAGGCAAAGTGGATGTGTTCATTTTCCTTTGATGTTGCCGTAAAAATGCATGTCTAATATGTTAAATTTTCTGACGTTATGGTGCGACGTCAATAACACTACTTTAACGTCAACATCTTATTATCAATTAATGAAGCCATTACAGTGCACCTAAAACTTTGAGGCCAAATAACTTGGAAACGAGGTGGTGACGTCAATGATTTTTCACCGCGTGGGTAACTAGGGACACCTAGGACCAATTTGGGTAATTTTCCAAAACTTGGGTCCCCAAAACCGTTTCGGAATGGACGGGTTGATGATGTCATCAAAAAACCTTCAAACCCTAATATCTCTGCAACCGTTTCTCAAAAGTACATGATCCTATACATTTTCTTGATCAGCATTTCAAGATCTATACGATGAAGGCAACATGTGTACCAAATTCCTAAAAAAGAAATTTTGGTTTTTGACGGGCCATTGCTGACGTCAGCAAAATTTTTAAACCCTTATATCTCTTTAACCGCTCATCAAAAGCACATGATCATATACATTTTTCTCATTAGCGTTTCAAGTTCTACACATTACAGGCAAAGATTAAACTAAATTTCGCAATTTTTTTTATCTGAACTGCTGACGTCAGCTAAACATCTAAAACAACCTATTTTTCCATTGCCCTTATGTTTAAGTGGATTTCTCCACGGGCCTTATCGACTAGTTTATATATATTTTTACACAGTGGTTTTATGGTAAAAATATTATATATTTGTACAATATTTTTAATGCTGTATATTATAAATTATTTTCATTCTTATATACTTTAAAAACATGTTGGGGCTAACATTGTATTTTCTTCCATGTCTCTCTTAATCATTTTGAATACGAAATTATCCAATTTTAAGTGCATTTGTTTAATGTTTAAATGGAAATATTTTTTCATCTTAGCTTGGGCTTTTTAAAAAAGTACCATAACCTTAATCTTTTTTTCTTATCAGAGGGGTGTGTTTTTCAAGTTAATACAAGCTTTTTGTAATCAGTTAGAGATAACAACATTGCTAATTTTTCTCATGTTCCGTACATGCACATCAGAAACAAGAGTTTGGTACGCCATACTAGCAACTACTAGTAACTAATGTTCCTGATCTTAGTTTAGATATCCCAATGTCATAATCATTGTATCGTAAACTCTGACTAATTTCAGGTTTCGAAATATTTAAACTTCTGTTAATGCAAGATAAAACCTCAAACTTTTAACACCTTCAATCATCTATCAAGCCCCCGCTTCAAAATCTCAAACTTTTAACAGGCTCCCCACTCTCTGTAATTTTTTTTTGCTTTCTTGATTTACACAACGGCTGTACAAAATCATCAACAATTAAAAGGTTAGGTACTCACTAATTAGTTATTAGAACAAAAGTACAAAAGTACAAAAGTACAAAACATATAAATAAATTAAACCCTTATTAAACAATATTCTTCTTTGCACCAAAATGTCAGAGCCTACATTATTATGACAGTAGATAAAACGTACCAATTTTCCATGTTTATACTTTTTTTCTGTTGCTCTTTCCTTTGTGGAGTAACATCTTTTAACATCTGTTATACATATAGATTGTTTAAAAGCTAAAAAATAACAAAAGACAGGTCAAAACAATTTGTTGAAATGTTAACACTATGCCCAGAATATTTAGGGGATCCTCAATGCTGGAAAAGGACTAATTCGCCCCGTTTCTGTAATTTTCAAAGTTAATTGTCGTTAATTCAACATGAAACTCATCGCAGGTGTTGCCCAGCTCTTAAGTAACAACTTAGTCAAAAAAAGTGCTGCTGTCAAAATTTTTGCCAATGACATCTTCAAATTTACAGAAATGAGAAAAAAGAATTAGCTTAAATTTGAGATCCTTAAAATATTTTGTATAATTGCTTGGAATGTAGTCATACTAATGTGACAACTAAAAGATAATGTAAAAATATATACTAACAAGTCCACTAAAGCTTATAAAAACATTCGAAGGATTTTTTCAGAAACAAATTCTGCACAATTTTATTTAACTCAAACAAATGGTTGCCTAATCACATCATCACATTCTCCAGAAAAAAACTCTTAATAATTTAAGGATACTGTAAGTGTATAGACACATATTCAGTATATTCATTATTTCTCAAAAATTATGTTTTTTTCTTCATAGACACAAATGCTGACGTGTTGAGAAAACAGGCAGGCAGATAACATCAAGTCAGCGAAAAAAAAGTTTTAAAGTGAAAAAACTTCAATTAGAAAGACTGGAGAGTTATTATAGTAATAGTTGAAGAGTTTAAACTAGCTCTTACTAAAATTTGTTTTGATCCCTTAAAATGTTACCTACGGTACTGCTTTGGACAATTTTTTCAGGTGATATTCAAGAAAATTAAATTATCATATTGTAAACTGTTTGTGAGAGGATACATACAGTCATTACCAAATTATTAGAGAAAGTGGTACCTACCAGTTGGTTTATGTGATTGATTGTCAAAACTGGCGAAGACAGTTCTTGTGCTTGCCCTTGTGACACTTTTAGATGCATGGAAATAATTTCTCAATGTGCACATGCAACGGATACATCCTTTGTTCATATTGTTATAACATCACTAGACAGTTTGTAATACAAAAAAATGAATATAATTATATTCTATTTGGCATGAAGTGCCTGTAACAAATTCAAATTTTAATATCTCAATTTATTCCTTAATTGTTATGAAATTTTCACAGATTGAATCTGAAATCTGAAATATATATTAAATTTACCAGTACTTAGGCATTTTATGTGCAAAACCAGAATAGTTATAAACCACTTATATGACTAGCAGAAAAAAATAAAATGATAAATAATGCCAAGAAAGTTCTCAAACGCAACTTTTATAGGTAATCATATTTCCCTCAATTTTAAAATTGCTAATGATGTCCTACAAAAAATGCCGATGCCAGGAAGAGAAAATTATGACAATTTATTCCTTTTGTCTCAAACTAAAATTGTGCCAAATTTTATAACTGTGTGAGAATTTATTGACAATAGGCATTTTATGCCCCTCCCCCCCCATACTTTCAAAGCCCAAAAAAGTCCATATTCTTTGTATCTCCCCAAAAATGAGCCTTTCAGACAAAAATGAGGCTTTCAGACGAGAAAAAGAATCCTTGTTTCAATTGCAAACTAACAAAATAATATTTTACATAAAAAATAAAGTAGTAAATTTTCTTTTTCTTCTAGTTATTTTAAATCTGTAGAAAACTTATATACACAATATAGATATGCCCCATTTTACTTCTATTACGGTACTCATAACTTGAAGAACCACACACATGTACAGAACCACACACATGTACAAACAATAATATGAATAACCACGCCTTGTACAAAGTTTAGTTTTTTTTAAATATCAGAAACTTCACATAAACTACATGCTGTAAAAACTTGATTTTGTAGAACTCTCACGCTGAAATAAAAACCCATGTAAAAAAAAACTTAATGCTAAAGTCATGTTTTGTATTTTGTGTGTCCACTTAATTTTAAATCTTTTTTCCCTGATATTTTCTTGATTATTTTACTAAAATGCCTGATATTTCTTGATTTTTGTTAAAAATTTCACATGTATTGGCACCTTGGAATACCCTTTAAATAAAAACTTAATCTCAAGCATATCGACAGAACAGACCGTAAAAACATTCAGAAAAGTTCTTATATTTAAACCTTGTCAAAATTTTGGCAAATGAAAATAGTTCTAATTGACAATTTAAACCTAAAAATTCCTGACATATTTCTGACATATCAAATAGAATGCTGATACACCTGACTTTTTCTGATATTGTGACAATATCTTAAAAATTATAACAATTACTAACTTTCCTGACAGAGCTGACACCCTGATTTACGTATCTAGTAACTATATACCATGGGGGATGAAAGTAAAATATATTGAAAAATTCTTTCTTGTTTTGTTTTTGCATGATCATTTTGTAAACCCCTCCATCCTAAATGCTCCCTCAAAGGAGAACCCAAGTGAATTCAACGAGTGAGAGTGTATGTTTAAGTTTTTATAGTAGTCAACTAATATGGAAATTTGAAGATTTTAAAATTCCACGCAAGATAGTTAACTTTTCAAATCAAATCAAATCAAGACTAGATAAAAGGTGGTAGAAATAATAAAACTCTAACATAATAAAAATTCTAAACTGAAATAAGACTAAAAAAATAAAAAAATAAAAATAAAAAAAAAAAGATAAAAACAACAACAATGTATAGCAAAAAAATTAGCAAAGGCAATGCCTATTTTTATATAAACAGTTTGTATGAAAAAGACATTTTCAATACACAAATTTTTCATAAATTTACCGGTTTGGGGAACACAAGGTTCTTGATAAACATTAATTAAATATGTGCAGGCAGAGGAGACTTTTTATTTTTAAACTATTATAGGGGTTAGATGCAGATTTTTAGGGAATTGATAGTAAACAAAAAGTATGTTCTTTAAGATCTCTATTTAATAAAGTCAATAGAAGATTAGTGCTCATAGGATCAAAAATGTGATAAAAACCATTCTCTCTTTTAGTTCATGTTTATAAACTTAAAGTTTGTATTGCATCATATTTATCTTTCCATGTTTTTTGATAGGCAAGATCTCAGAAAAGTTTTAACAATAACTTTTATCTTGCAACATTTTCTTTTTATTATATTTTTTAACGGCTTTAAACAAAAAACTCTCATCAAAAAATAATTCTCTTATATATTATTTACATTTAAAAAAATTACACTACCTTAAGGGCAGAAAATAAGGCGAGGATAAAATAGTGCGGGATAAAATAGTGCGGAATTAATTAGTGCGAATTAGGGTGTATTTCGCACTAATAAATTCCGCCCAACGCCAAAAAAATTAGCAATTTGCACTATTAAAATCCGCCCAATGTAAAAAAAATGGCCAGCATTAGAAATTTCCGTGAAACTCCTTAAAATCGAAGGCTACAGGTTGGGAAAGACAAGAGATAATAAAACGAGCATTTTTTATAAGTCAAGATCTATTTCAATAGGCTTACTTTTTACTGATTCTCCAAAATAGGACCGTTTGGGGACCTTGCTTACGAAGTAAAAAACGTACGGAATCGCATAAATTATATCCGCAAATTTCATAAAAATTTCGAAATCGCACTAATAAATTCCGCACATTTAACCATTTACCTAGATTCGCACTAATTAATTCCGCATTATTATAAAAAATTTGGCTCTTAATTCACACTAATTTATTCCGCACTTTTTTATCCTTGACTTATTTTCTGCCCTTAAGGTAATACAAAAGCAGCTATCAGCAGTTAATAACATGCAACACATCACACTGTTTTTTAATTTGATGTTTGTCGCTCCGTTTTGTGGGAGGCATGTCGATTATGACGTTTCGGAAGATTGTGATGCATCCGAAAACGTGTCAGTTTCGACAACCAAGGATGGGCATTCAAAATGGACAACATGGAAGACCTAAAGAATTAACAATTTATTTCAAAGAAAGTAAAAAACAACGTGACAATTTTGCTTTCAACTTCATGTTTACACGCTTCAACTAGTTTTAACTTGTAAACACAACATGTGTCATAACCTAAAACCTTGGAGAGGTTTTTGTGACAAAGTTTTAAAGAACATTTTGCAGCACTGATTTTCATAAATTGGCCAAAATCTGCAAAATTTGCTTAAAATTAGTAAACACTAAAATTAATTCTCAAGTAAGACAAGAATGCAACACTAATCTTTGTATCTCCCTGGTTTAAAACAAAGTGTACCTCATTAGCAGTGTTTCTTGTGCCAACTATTTTGATAAAAGACACTGGTTGGGGTTCAAAGGTCATATTTTGCCAACACCTGAATGTAAATGTTATTATATATTATCTATAATAATAATACGCCAGTTCTGTGTCTCTGTAACAGGCAAAGTGGATGTGTTGTTTTTTCTAAAGAAACAGCCGCGGTAACATGTCACTTTTGCTAAACTTTTATTTTTATTCTGTCTTTTGTGTGCTTTTTCAAATTGATTTAAAATTTTTGTTTTAAAAAAGTCATGGTTAATTTATTTTATTGTTCTCATAAAAACCTTTGTGTAATGATGTAAACTTTATTACACAAAAGTCACGGGTAATTATTTTTTATTATTCCCTTAAGCATGTGTCTATTGTCTACTGTTATATGAAAAACATATTGGTTTTATTTATTCCCGCTTGAATGGAATTAACAACAAAACGTTTTGACGAAAAGAACAATGAATTTCGCTGTTTGGCTAAAAAAATCATGTGATAAAATAAAGTGATTTCATTAGTTGGGAATTTTATTGCATGCGAATTTAAATTTACCGTGACGGGAGCTTTGTTATAAATTGTTATACAAGTAAAGTCACAGGCAATTAACGTTGTTATTATAGTTGTCAATTTCGTTCAAAAGTTTTAATTGTTTGCGTCTTTAAAATGAAACTGACAGCAAATGATTTTGTGATCAGAAACATAGAATAAATTTTAAATGTTTTTGAGTGGATATCTCCGTTTAAAACGAACGAATAAAATAAATTTAAGTGGATTATTCCACGGGTTTAAATAACTAGTAAATATAATAATATCCTAGAAGAAAAAAGTTAAACATAATGACAATTGTGGTAACCTGCAACTCTCTTTTCTTTTGTCAACAACCATTGTCCAATGTATTTGATCGGTTGACACTTCAATATAGTAACTGTATTCTCTGTTATCACAGTCCCATAACAGCATTCTATAAAAGCATTTTTTTTTTCAAAATAAGATTTAGCAGCAAAAACTCTAACAACCGCAAAAAACATAAATTTTAAGACAGCGTCAGGAATCAAAGGCGGCATTCGGCAGTATCGCCCTTGATGATTCGCGTATCTTTTTTATTTTATTTTCATTCGTTTTTTTATCATGCATTGTAAAAACATTGTAAAAGTTTCTTTCAAGTGAATTTTGTTCAAGTTTGATTCAATCTATACGTTTGATGTTTAGTTGTTTTTCTGTAAAGAAGTTTCGGTTTCAGAAGTTTTGTGACTACAATTTTACACTCCCGTCCATTTTTGGAGGGAGTGTCTCTCGATGTATGTTATTGAATCAAAAGCACTCACTAGGTTTATCTAAGGATCTATCACTCAGAAGATATATTAAGTATGCTATCACTAAGTGAAACTAAAGAAAAAAACAACGCGCTACCATTGTATATCATATCAAAGAGGTCCAGAATGATAGTTTTCTCTCACACAAAACAACAGGCAACGATAAGACCTGTCCTCGGTTTTACAACCAGAGGTTTTGTTGAGGTTCTGCTTTAAAAGAACTATCATGCCTTTAAACCTAACATTATAAGGGTGCTCTGTCCTTTAGTTCATAAATGAAGATTTTACAGCTAAGTTCCCAGGCAGGCTTAAGAAACCAAAGTTGACACTTGTTCGTTATTTACTTAAGGAAGTTCACAACAGAAAGGTAGATCAATAGGACTTGTAATGATCTAGCAAGTATATCACAAGTTGTTCTAGTAGAGAAATGTTTTTGCCGTCACAAATATATTAAGTTCATGATAACAATTTCTGAAAATCAATTTCCCTCCTTTAATATTCTGGATTGTCACTTTTCTGTCAGTTTATGCTCCACAGTGTGGACTCAGTGAGGAAGATAAAGATAAGTTTTATGATGAGTTAATAGCAGTCACATCAAAGTTTGGAGACACTGAACTTGTCATGGTGGACGGCGACTTTAATGGTCATGTTGGGAAGTCATCTGAAGGTTATAGAGGTGTGCATGGAGGCTATGGATTTGGGAGCAGAAATAAGGAAGGGGAGAGATTGCTTGAGTTTGGAATGGCAACGGACATGGTGGTTTGCAACACATCATTCAGTAAGAGACCGAGTAGGCTGATAACATATGAGTCAGGTGGTTGTAAGACACAGATAGATTACTTCCTGGTTAGAAAGTCAGACAAGAAAGTGGTGAAGGACGTGAAAGTTATATCGGGGGAAGAGTGTGTTTCCCAGCATAGGTTGCTGGTTTGTGATATTATCTTGAAGAGTGTTAAAGAAGCCAAGGGAAAGTACAGGCCCCGTCGAAAAGTCTGGAAGCTGAAGGAAGAGATTGTAGCAAGACAATTTAGTGCAAAAGTTCAGCAGTTAGCCCACACTGGTCAATGTGATAGTGACAATGTTGAAAGTACTTGGACTACTTTGAAGAATTGTCTTCTAGAAGCTTCTGATGATACCTGTGGGTGGACGAAAGGACCAGCTAGACATAGACAGACCTGGTGGTGGAATAATGAGGTTGACCAGTGTATAAAGGAAAAGAGGAAACTTTGGAAAGAGTGGAAGTCAGGTGGTAGTAAAAATATTTACTTAGAAGCTAAGCGTCGTGCTCGTACAGCAGTGTATAAGGCAAAATCAGAAGCAGAGAGAAACAGATTTGCAGATGTGTTAAGAAGGGAAGACCAGCGCAATGAGGTATTCAAGATAGGAAAGCAAATGAAGAAGACTAATCAAGATGTTGTAGGTGAGAAGTGTATACGTAATGACGAAGGTGTTTTGGCTAGCACAGAGGAGGAGAAAAGGGTAGCTTGGAAGAATTATTATCAGAGGTTGCTTAACACTGAGTTTGATTGGGATGAGGATAATTTGTCTGATGATGATGTTGTAGAAGGGCCAGCTATGCAGATCAAGACAGAATGGGTAGTGGAGGCTATTAGGAAATTGAAGATTGGCAAGGCTGCAGGAGTATCAGGTATTGTTGCAGAGATGGTAAAAGCATCTGGATATATTGGAGTTGAGCTTATTACAAGTCTTGCTAACCAGATTATAAAGGATGGTGCTATTCCGAGTGAGTGGCAGTCGAGTGTAATAGTGAATTGTTTCAAGGGCAAGGGTGATGCATTAGAAAGGGGTAACTATAGAGGTTTGAAGTTGGTTGATCAAGTAATGAAAGTTATTGAAAGAGTGATTGATAAGTTACTTAGAGAAAGGATTGATATAGATAAGATGCAATTTGGTTTTGTTCCAGGGCGTGGCACTACAGATGCAATATTTTTACTCAGACAGCTTCAGGAAAAGTATTTAGGAAAGAGAAAGAATCTCTATTTTGCCTTTGTAGATTTAGAGAAAGCTTTTGATAGAGTGCCACGTAAAGTTATTTGGTGGGCTATGAGAAAATTAGGTGTGGATGAGTGGCTAGTTACGATGGTACAGTCTATGTACAGCAATGCTAGAAGTCGTGTCAGGATTAACGATTCACTTAGTGATGAATTTAGTGTAAATGTTGGTGTACATCAGGGTTCTGTACTTAGTCCTTTGTTGTTTGTTCTAGTCTTAGAAGCGCTGTCGATGGAGTTCAGAACAGGTTGTCCATGGGAGTTATTGTATGCAGATGATTTGGTTCTCATAGCAGAGTCGATGGAAGAATTAGTTGAAAAGTTTGAGAAGTGGAAGAAAGGACTAGAAGAGAAAGGGCTAAAGGTAAACACAGCAAAGTCTAAAGTCATGATTAGTAGCATTGCAGCCAAGTGTGACCTTGTAGTTGGAAAGTGGCCTTGTGGAGTTTGCAGGAAAGGGGTTGGTAGTAACTCAATTTTTTGTCAGACTTGCATGCATTGGGTACATAAGAAGTGCAGTAGTATTAGTGGAAGGTTAAGAGCTGACATTCAGTTTGTATGCAAGCGTTGCAAAGGTGAGATTATAGAGAATGAAGTATTTCCAGCTTTAATGATGTACAACAGTGGCTCGTTAGAGATAGTTGAGAACTTCTGTTACTTAGGTGATATGTTGGGCAGTGAAGGGGGTGTTGGAAGAAGTGTTACTTGCAGGATAGGTTCTGCTTGGAAAAAGTTCAGAGAGTTACTTCCTTTGTTGACTAGCAGAGTCCTGTCAATTGAGGTAAAAGGTAGGTTGTATGAGGCCTGTGTAAGAAGTGTTATGTTGTACGGTAGTGAGACATGGGCAGTGAAGCAGGAAGATCTTGACCGTTTAGAAAGGAATGATATGAGAATGGTTAGGTGGATGTGTAACGCCAGTCTGAGAGACAGAAAGAGTTCAGATGAGCTAAGAAGCAGGCTAAGTCTCCGTAGAATTAAAGATGTTATCCAGATAAGAAGATTGAATTGGCTGGGGCACTTGGAAAGAATGGAGGAGGATAATTGGGTAAGAAAGTGTAGAGACTTGATAGTTCCTGGGGCAAAGCCCAGAGGCAGACCGAGAAAGACTTGGCAGGAGGTTATAAGGACAGACTTGATACAGAGGAAGTTGAGTTTAGATCTAACACAGTCTAGATCAGATTGGAAGAGGGTCATTAATATACCCCGTCCAACCCATGCTAGCATGGAAAACGGACGTTAAGCCGAGAATGATGATGATGATGATTCATGGTGCTGAAAATTCCGCGTTTAAAAGTTTTTTTTGGTCAAAAAATATTGTGTTCATTGTGTGAGAATAGTGTGTGCTATATATTATTGCATACCTCATTGAGCCGATTATATACGGCTGAGCAAGTTGTATAGTAATGCACCCACTTCCAATCTGATGACAAGTATATCCAGACTCCCAATCATAGTTTTTTGTGTTCCCATCAATTAATGCATGTCGATTGCGACTTACACCTTCAATAAGGAGTGCATTTTCCAAAAGATAGGCCACATTGCTTGTTGGGACTAAATGGAAAACATCACTGATAAAAAACTGAAAAACATATACTATACAGAGACTATTCACTATGAATCATTTTCGACACTTTGTTACTGCAAGCATTATGTGACAGTTTGGAATGTCAACAATGACCAAACATTTTCACCCAATAAAAAAAGATTAACAAAAATTATGATTGGTTCTTTGCCTTCTTGATAGCTAATGCGTACTGTAGGTAATGCAATAAATAAATGGCACAGCAAAAATGGCTTATTGAAAAAAACTTATTACAAGTTATCAATCACTGCTAATAGCGATTATACCTTTAACAAATGAAACCTTGCTTGTTGGTCTAATGACCAAGTGATTTTTAACTCAAAAAATCATACAATAAAACATACCCATAATTTCATTTCGGAAAGATAGCGTGTTTGATAAGTAAAAACACTGAAATGTAACAAGATGAAAGTAGCGATTGACTGTATTGTGTGTGCCAAGCACCCTGATGTATCTATGAAATAAGCAAAAAATGACACCTTAAACACTGCGTTCAGAAATTTTCCTGCTGTAAGATAACTAGGACCTGGTACCAACCTGACAACCTTTGGGGGGAAGTGTATTCTTTGCCAGGAGCGACAAAAGTATTTAGAATAGTCAATAATTTGTGTCCAGTTTTGATTGTCTAGTGAAAATTCTATGACGTATGAGTATGACCTATGGTCTTTATCCCACAATAATAAACGTATAGTGTTGATTATACTGGGTCTTCTTAAGTCAATCACAACACCTTGTTTTTCTTCTTCCCCAATCAAATGTCTCGTGAAACCCTTTTCTAGATCATAACATGTGTATTCACCATGAAAAAGAGTGTCGCTAAATTCACCAAACAGAACTTCAGCACCATGACATTCTTGTGCTAGGTTGCTTTCTTCGTCTATAAAATAAAGAGAAAAACGTGATTTTTTGTTAACTCAAGTTTTCTCATCCTTATACTTTTGGATAGCAGCATGTACAATATGTTTACAATATGTTTTTTGCTAAAAAATAACACCACTCCTCTTAGCACCAAAAAACTATAGTCTGGGAAATACTCATAACTTTAAATTAATAACACAGACAACAGAAAGGATTGAATTTTCATTTTTTTTCCTTCAACACTCTAACGTTTTTACCCCTATCAGCTCGATTTTTTGTTGCCACTAAATTTAAAATCATTTTGTTTTGTTCACGTACTATAACTAACTTTAAACAAATGTTGCGAGTAACAAAGCATCATCTGTAATAAAGCATGTCATTATAGCATGATCACACAGCTGAAACAGAATGGACGTGATGTTTTAAGGTCTTAACTGCACAAGTAAAACCAATATCACACATGCAAAGTTTATTTTTTATAGACAGAAAATTACAGAATTAAAAATCGTACACTTGCATGTGCAATTTGCCACAGGTCTAGCCTTTTCTTTGTTAACAAGACTGCATCATGTCTCAGGACTTACCTAAATGTCCTCGAAATGGCATGTCATTCACTTTGCATTCAGTTTTCATTTGAATAGCATCCAGTATTACATCAGAAGGGTACAAATTTGATTCTCGAACGCCATGAAATAAATCATACAAACTGATCAATGGCAGGCGAATAGTCTTCAAAATTTCATCATAATTGCCCTCTTTTTCTTTGTTAGATTGGATCCACTTGGCAACAGCCTTGAAAATTTTAACCTCTGGAGCACAAAATGAATCTCTTGTGATAATAGTAGTGATTGCACCTTCAGTCAATGACGTGAAACCGTCTGTTTCAAGCACATCAACAGCATTATGGTCCATAAACATTAAACATTTATCACGAAGTGTATAGAGCCGATATAAACAAGCCACATCGTAAATCAAGGGACATTCTTAACACTTACAATTGCTTCTAAAAAACTGCCAATAGCACTTTGCAAAGCTAATAAACCATATTTATGTGCAAGGCCTAATAAGTCAATCATGTCTTCCTCTTTAAGGTTTTTTAAGGACACCATACCACTATATAGATATTCCAATAATATCCGGAAAGATGTGACAGGGGTGTCCTGTAATATAATTTCATCATGAGTGTTTGCTTCTCTCATCCCACCATACAACAATGCTCTAAAATATTCACACCGTGCCGAAAGTATTATACGATGACAGCAAAACCTCTCGTTTTCCACAATAAAAGTAACATCTGTAAAATCTTCAGTCCGAAGCAGTGAACTTAATTGTGACGATAAAAGTTGCACATGATCAACATCCCCATTTACCAAACATGTACTTGGTGAATTAGGAAGAACTAGGCTGCCATTTCCTTGCACAAGATCTGGAACAGAGCCATTGAATGAACCAGAATTTGCAAATCGCAATTCTCTGCTATCCATATTTTTTTTACATATCTAAAATAACAGAAAATGATAACGTCTCAGCAGAAATATTTGGCAAAAAAAAAAAAAGACAGAGATTTTCAAAATTTCGGTCAAGAACCTTTATAGAGATTACAAAGATTTACCAGCCAGTATAAGCCAATAACAGGCTGATTTAAAGCCCTTTTAGGTCTATGAATGTAGTTGCTGTCGCTCTAGAGGCCTAGAAACAAGAAAAACAACTTTTGACATTGTGGCCTTTCGCCTGGGTGCATGAACCGATTTACATGTGAGGCCCTAATAATGTGTTAAAAGACCATAATACAGCATTTGGGGTATTTGGGCTTCTAGAAACCTAGGACTGGGAAAAACTTGGGGAATGATCTCAATCAATGTTTTTTTTCTGATCGGCTCAGCTAAATATCCGAAACAAGGGTTGAAATTGTGCCAATAGGGACATGTCTCCCATATGAGGGTTTGGTTTTCATCAGTTCCATGAAACACTTTTACATAATCAGCAAGAAATAATTTATGCAGAACAAATCGTTTCATATCGTTTTCTTTTTTTAATAAGCTATACAAATTTGAAACAAATTTAAAATATACATAAATAGCGATAATTTTCTATTATTGATAACGACAATCTTTTCGATCCTGTCTTCAAAATTTTTATAAAAAGCGTGTGAAACAGAAAAATGCTAAATAAGCAACCTAATCGCCAGGACCCTTTTCATATTTTTTTTAATGCCATATTTTCGATGAGATAAAAAAAGCGAAAAATGACCCTGGTGATGTGATTGGTAAATTAGAACCAAAATGAGAAGTGAAAGATGTGATAAACATGACCTCCCTTATCAGAGCTACAGTACAGTCCGAATGTAACCTTCCGCGTACGCGCAACTCGCATAAATAATTACTTTTATGATAGACTATTGTTTTTTAGAGAAAATAATTACACCGCGAAAAATTGAAAAGATCAGGGAAACTTATTGTATAAGTAAAAAAAACCTGTGTGTGACGATGTTGAGAATACTTTCGGCAAGAAGTCTATATAATTTGTAAACAAAAGCAATTAAAAATATAAAAATAAACTTTACTGTACTATCTTAATTTTTATCTTGAGGGAAGATTTAAAATATCTTATATTTTCAGAACACGATTTCAATACATCGTTCATTACATACATTGCTTTAAATTTTTTGTAAATCTTAACTTGCGTCAGTAATCGTGACGCTGATCTGAAAAGACTTGAGAAAAAAAACAAGATACGCGTTATTGTCGTAACTCCCTCCTTCGTTATGATTATTATAATAAATCATATATTATATAATGGTGAAATACGTTTGCTAGCTAAAATGTAATACTGCTGACTATCGCTTAAATAGTCCGCTTTATAGGAAAAATAATAGCAAAAAAACATTGCAGAATAGGTTTGTCGTAAGACCCTCCGCCGTTCCGTTATGATAAAACATAATTTTTGCCTATACTATCTTCCTTAAAAAAATCGCACATGTGGGACATAGATTTTTTATAAGACTGCACGAAAAACATTATAACAACAATAAAAATTTTTATTAAAATAATTTTTCATTTTTTTTTATAAGGTGACTCCAAGTTGTTCTACAGGCGAAGTTGATAGTAGCATACGGTCGGTCGGCGAAATAAAAATAATTTTATCGAGAATGTATGGTTGGAACAACAACAAAAAAATAATAAAAAATAACAACGGAGGAGGGTGTTACGACAACCATTTTTTTCTATGTATTTTCACATAACGCACGTAGTTTATATTTTTTAGTTGCGAAGGAAAAATAATAATAATTTGTCTCACTAAAAAAATGTAACTAATTCTCAAGGTGAAAAGATAAAATACTTGCATGCTCAAAAACTTGTTTTTAAAAGTTACACAGCAAGAATTTTTCTTGCGTTGTTTTTAAAGTTATACAGCAAGAATTATTTTTGTGCTGTTTTGAAAGTTGTACAGAATATACTTGTATTGTTTTGAAAGTTATACAGCAATTTATACCTTCGCTGTTTCAAAATTTATACAGCAAGTTATTCTTCTCCTACTTAAAATAATAAGCAAACAATTTTAATGTTTTTTTAATGTTTTTTTTGCGCATTTTTATAGGGAAATCTAAATTTAAGTGCAAATTCTTTTTACGGACTATGGTTTAGTTGACAATATTTAAAGTCTTTAGCAGTGTTAAAATCATTTATTTAAAATTCACAACGGAGGAGGGTGTTACGACAAGCGTATTCTACCTTGTTTTTATTATTGATCCTAAATGGTATTGACTAAAAGTCTTGCTGTATTACAGTTTAGCTAGCGTAATTTTAAACATTTATAAGTTAAAAATAGCATAGAATAAAATGTTAAGAAATATATTTTTTAAAAGGGACCAAGTTTAAAAGATATAAAAAAAAACATGCACAAAAACATTTTTAAAAACAATATTTTTTGCGCGATTTATTTTAATCTTTCGTAGTTAACAAATCATTAAATTTCATTACTTGCACTAATACCTAAGGGGATTTTATTTTCAATATGTTTTAACAATAAAACTCCAGTTATGAGAAAATAATTACAGTATTGTTTTATCGCGAAGCTTTTGTTAAATCACTCGCAACATAGCTCTCGCTAAGATCATTAATGTAATTACGATAAACAAAAGATTAAAGGGCTTCCGACTTGCAGGAAAAGGTGTTGTATAGCGCATACGCGGAAGCTTACATTCAGACTGTACTGTATCATATAACATATATGTATAATAGCCTAGTTGACTAAGCTTTTTTCGAGAATATCAAAATTCAGTTTTTCTCATACAAAAGTTTAGAACAAATCCCTAAAATTTAAATCCACCAATCAAAATAAAATAATTTCTCGGAGCAAACCCTGATTTAAAATCAACCAATAAGCACAAAGCCAGAATGGTCACATCTTACCCTCTTAAAAAGTACTAGAATTAATTATATTTGTTCAGGTGACTCACTCACCTGAACAAATTGTTCAGAATGTTCAGGTGAGTGAGGCCATGTGCACTGAAAACAAAGAATTTCCTGATAGTAATCAAGTGATTAAAGAACAATAGAAGTAACTAATCAAGATTACCTTAACTACTCCGATTTCCCAGTAAAAAAATTATGCCGGGTCTTCTTGCTTAATGTGTAATGGTAATGCACGCAATAAATATTAACGGGACTTATGATTCCTAATACTCCTTAAATGGATCCACTATTTTTTTTTTTACTCTGAATTGTTATTCTTGTATTTTAGGGATAAATATATGTTTTTAAAAAGTGACTGTCTGGTTTATAAAATGTGCGATGTAATTATAGAGTTGATTCTCAGCTATGATTGTGATTTTTTTTTTAAAAGTGTTGCCAATGTTATCAACCTTGTTGCAAAAAGCCTAAAAGCAATGTGATAAACCAATAAAAATAAGGTCAACAAGATGCTGTAAAAAAGCTTTTTTGTAAATATCTGGTGACTTCAGACCACTGTACGCTAGAGAGCTTTTGTCTATTGACAAAATGTTTTTGTCCCCTTACCAGCTTTTTGGTGAAAGTTGTAACCCCTTCTCTTACTGACCTCAAAAATCATGAGATTTGCATAGCTAGCTACGCTATACACCATTTTTGATGTCATTTTCATAACATCCAAATATAGCAAAATATTTTAATAAGAAAGCAATTAACTGTTTAAACAAAGGACCACCATCAAAAAGTAAGGCAAAAGTGAGGCGAAGCTGTCTTCATAAACAAAATCAAGAGCTGGGTGTTGCAAAAAAGCCTGATTTATATAAGTAAGTTAAAACGTTTAATTTATTTAGAATAGAACAGAAACGTTGATCGATTTATTATAGTCAGAATTTTGTTGATACATTTATAAAAAACATCACGATGGAAATGGAGTTACACATGTTATCCCACATTTATTAAATTTTGGGTGATGACATGAAAGCACTTGGTCGATTTTTCTGTGCGTTAATGATCGTGTGAATCGTAGAAAAATTGCAATGGCGGCTCTGTAGGAGGAGAGAAATTAGGGTGAGTTGTAAACATGTTGTGATCTTCAGTTTTCAATAAAATTTTCAAGATGTTTTTATCTATATATATATCTTTCAGTTTTTACAATAAAATAGGGACCTCAAAAAAATTTGCAACAAGGTGATTACGCGCATTTATAAACCACTTTCTGTGTGACGTAGTTGTTTTGATGTCATTTTGAGAACAATAGGCATGCGCGTACTTTTGTGTAGTTAAAAAAGCAGGACTCGGACAGGGTAAAATGGCTATTAATGAAGATTTATTGTGGTAGTATAGGTAAATTTTAACTATATTCTTCTAGCGTATACCGACCAAATTCCGTGAACGTCTTAATTCCGTGATTTCACCTTTCTCGGTAACTTTCTCTTTTTACTGACAACAATGGCTGGCTATGGCATGATATCCTGGGCCTTACGTCCATGATGTACCATATTACCATTTTCACCGGCACTGAAACTTGTACACTTTACGGAACAGACAGCCCAAACATTGCTGGGGTAGATCACACATGGGAAAATATTTACGCGGTGGGGGTATGACATTTTAATCTATTGTTATCTTTGGAATCATTCATTAAATACCAAACAAACAACCTATATTATTATGAAAGTAGACAGGCTGGAGAATATTTTTAAGAAAAAATTTTTAATACCACGTCAGGGAATTCCATGAGACGCGTGCGATCGCACGCGCACGCACCCACACACACGCAACAGCTATTCAGACGTGCGATTCATCGCACGCGCTAATTACGCTCTTTACTCGTGTAAAACAGTCCAGGTCTTTTGAGGTGCGAGATCGCGCTTCCGCACCTCCGCACGCTCCTGCAACAATGGAGCAGCGTTTTCAATCACGCACCAAAAACACTTTAGTCACTTCAATAATGCGCACCTGAAATGTCTTTTGTATAAAGTAATTATTTACTATAATAATAATCAAAGAAAAAAATGACTTAAAGTTCGGAATTTGAATGAAAAACATTGCGTAATAACACCTGTTGTTCTTTTCGAATGTTACTGGCTTTTTATGTTTCGAGATGAATTCATTAGGTTAGGGCATCATTAGGTTGTATATCGCAGAAGTCGCCGGTGGCATGCTTCGAAAATGCTTGTCACTGGCACACCTTAACATGAATCAAAACTGTACAGGAGACTCAATTGTTAGAGTCTTCGCAGAACATCTCTTCTCACAAAACCGAGGGCAGGGCTGACTTATTGCCTGCTGTGTCGTGTGGGAGACAGAACTTCTGGACTTCTTTTTAATACGATATACAATTTTTTCGATTATTATTACTAAACATAATTGATTTCTCTTTCCCCTTTTAAAAAGATATTTTAAACTTTATTCAACATGTTTTTTCTTTGGTATTACATCACGAGAACATTCGTCCGAAAGCTGTATTAAGGTACGGGACACCTAACCTCTCCCATGTTCTGGTTATGTTTAACTTGCATGGGTGCGCACTCTTCTCGCAGTATTCTCTGTGACGATGAAGGTCGGACTGACTTGTGGCATGGTTCCAAATGGTCTTCCGTCTTTCGTTCGAGTCTCAGTGTAATGCACCAGCCGAGCATAAGAGTGTCAGCATGAAGGAAAGGGGCCGACTTTAATGTTCTCTATACCTTACGTTCTTCATAATAACACCGACTGTTTTTAATCGTGGCATTCATTCAAATTTCACAACAAAATTACGTCGGAAATTTTTTTGCCGACACAACTACGGTATCTTCGTATTTTACGTCGGCAATTACGTCAGCAGTGTCGAATGCCGACGCTAATTTTAAGCGCTTGATACGAAGTTTTGATACGAATTATACGAATTACGTACGGAAATTTTGAGATGGTCGGAAAAAACGCATACGCAAATTTTCTAAAATAGATTTACGCGTGCGATGTGTAGCACGCGTGTTGTTTTCTTCGTGGAATTCCCTGCACGTGTGCTCTCCTCCATAGATCCCCTTTGGTAATTCGCGTCACCAAGTTTTCCTAATGTCATGTCTGTTTTTTTAGCATCAGAAAAAGGTAAATGACGATGTTTCAAGCAGCTACTAGCTCCCCCTGACACAAGTCCTCAAGTATTGCAATCATTTTAATCATAAAATAGGCTTTAGAGATAATTCCAGTGGATCTCACATTGGAAAAAACACATCACGGAATTAAGACGCAAATCACGGAAATAGGACGTTTTTGACGGTTTCTTTTTCACTCGGCCCTGTGCAAACGCCCGCCTTGTTTGCTGGCATTTTTGCAAAGTTGTTTCTATGGATGGCTTATAGTCAAACCATGAAGTTATGTAGCGAACGGAGTTGCCAGATCGTCACTAGACTGTGTGTTTAGATAATCACGTAATTAGGCCACCATCAAAAATATGTTATGTTCGCGTCCTCCGACTGACTCACGTTTGGTAATAAAAACCTGGGTCGGTCTACGTCATGTACATACTGGCTGCTTTCTTTGTGGAGCTTGTGTTGGTACCGTTGCAATGTTGATGTGAGTTAAGGAAAATAAAGTTAGAATGGTGGTGTTAGTTTAGACAGAATTGATAGGATGTCGAGAATGCACTGTCGTATCGTAATGCATTTTTATTTACAATTATTATCCAGACGTAAGCAAATTGCTCTGTCAAACATATTTTAGAAATTCGACAATGTATATTTGACACTCCTTCATCTTTTATTGGCGTTAAAGAAAAACAATTTAATTAATCCTAAAGAATCTTGACGAAGGAGAACGGCGGGAAAAATAATGTTTGTTGTTATGTTACATGTTTTATGAAGCTTTGTTGTTAATTTTGAAAGACTTGTTTCATAAACGGTAATCTTTTTATTTTTTATTTTTTGGGAGGATAATAATTGTTGTCAGAATAAATTAACTTTTAGTCGTTAGACATTCATTAAATTCTACAAAGATCACATCGTTGCAGCAGATGATGCAACTCTAAAAAAAATAATAATAATTTAGTAAAAAAAATTATACCACACGAATATTGTACTTCTTTTTTCTCTTTCGTAGACACGTCCGCATAAGTTTTCTAGAAGAACAAAAAGAAGACAGAAGAACAAATTTGCCTCGAAATAGATTTTAGAATATTCTACTTACCGAAATTGTTCGATTATATATATATAAACCTTCTTATTGGTCAATCTCGCTCGGTCAATTACAATCACGCGTGGTACTTTTAAGTTCGCCACCCACAAAAAATTGCTAATAATGATTTAAATACATCATGGAGCTCACGAGAACATGAAATAAGTCTATTATTTATGGAATATGTCGATTTTTAGTCAGAATTTACATAAAAACGATATGGCGAACTTACACGTCATATGGCGAACTTATAAGGCAGAGGTTAGCGTTGTACTTTATAAAATGGGCGGAGGGCGGTTCAGGTGGGGCGTAAAAATAAGACTCAATTGGCGCGCGATGAATTTTGCTTTCGATTCAAACAAGAACCGGAGCCATAATGACGAGGCATGGATTACTATGGTAGGTTTTCTGAAATTCTGGCGAACTTATACGACTTGACGCTACAGTCATTGTTTACAGAAAGAAGAGAAAATTTGTCTCACAAGAATTCACTGGTGCGGCAATTTCATGCTGCCATGTTTTAAATAACTAAGATAATTTTACATGACCGACATCATTGTGTGATACGGGTCCGACCTCGTCCCCATCTCACATTATCTGACTCAAACAACAACAGATGTTGAGTGGCGTTATACTGTTTCTTAACCCTGGGAACGAATTTACCTGCTCCAATCTGAAATCCCGGGGAAAAATACGCCCGACCGACCGACTCATTTTTGCAGGGTTTTCAGGACGCCAACATAACATATTTTTGATGGTGGCCTTAGGACGGTATACACTAATTCTTCTTAAAACTTTCCCTAACTTTAAGCAAATATTCCTTTTTTCGATGGATTTCTTTGACTAGTGTGGTCTGTTGTTTATATTTTCTTTCTACAGAAATGCTTGCGCATGTGCAGAAAAACCGCAAACTTTTAACTTTTGTAAACATTGGCAAGTCATCTATATAGCTAACCATTTTAGTATCAGGCCATTAGCAGTGTCTTAAAAGCATCCAGTTTGCGGTGCATGGTTAAAAGTAAAAAGGAATAAATAAGTATCACGAAAAACCTACGTTACAACCGAGAAAAAATCTAGTAAACACTCAAACAAGCATTGCACAGTCAGGGAAATCCTCTTAATTAAGCTGTACAGCGTAATTTAGATGTCAGCTTAATTAGGATGTATGATACAGTCTAATTAGGCGTTTTACAGCTTAGTTAAGATGTACAAAACTTTTATCGTCTAAAACACACATTTAACTGAATTTTAGCATCTATCTAACTGAATAAATCCAATATTTATGTGCATATAAACATCTCCAATACATTAGTTTTTTCGTAGCACCCCAGAGATCCGCTAAATTTGAAGTTTTAAAAATATCCGCTTAAATAGGATGTATCACGTGACGTGACATCCTAACTAGGATACTAGGATGCAGTACAGCTTAAATAGACTATCGCTAACAATGAACCATTGTTTATAGTTGTTTATAGTCCATATCTTTTGAACCCGGGGTGCTGGAAATACCGTTCTTCTTTTATAATATAGTGATCAAACTGACGATGAAAGATCTGCAGCGGTGATTCTGCTAAAATTTACATTTTTCGAGAAATCGGGGAAAAACTTTTTCTACCTCCTAATTTAGATGTATGTCACCTAATTAAGCTGTATGATACAGCTCATTTAGGAGATCTCCAAATTAAGCTATACAGCTTAATTAAGAGGATTTCCCTGACTGTTGCATGCATGCATCTCTCTCATCCACATCAAGCTGGCTTGCGTTGCGTCTATGGCAAGCCCTATTCACATTTATTCGATATACCTTGTATATCAACGGTACCTTCGAGAAACCCGGTTTATCGATCGAAAAACCTGGTTTATCGGACGAGTTTCCATGTTTCTCGCGAGAAACCTGGTATCTCGCTCGAAAAACCAAGTTTTTCGATCAAGCTGCCCTGCAAATGTGCACTCAGTTTATGGCTAATAGATATATTTTAAATAAAAACATTCCGCGATGAGGAGAAACAAGGTTTCTCGCTCAAGAAACTCAGTTTATCAAAATTCAAAAAAAGAAGAATAAAATCAATGAGAAGAATGAAATTAATTGTCCCGCGTATTTCACTATGGGGGTATTTATTTCTTCATCCCACATGGTTTGCTTCACAATTTCTAAACATGCCTGTCTTAAAGCTCACCAAGCTCTTTTTTTATTGATTTCCAGTAGTAAAACGGATTCTGAGAACAACAAAATGATGAGTAACTCGTTTAGCTGTAAGCAGAGATGTTTTTGGTGCCTAGCCATATAATTTGATGTAGGTAACTAGGTAACTGTTATTAAGTAGTAAAAGATCACTTACTGGGGTAAGATCACTTTTTTTTTTACTTCGTCATCATTAGTGTGCTAGCTAGCCCCAACATAAGTTTGCTTTAAGCAAAATTATGTTGGGGCATACCCTATGGCTGTTTCTTAGAACGGAAACATAATACTACCAATAGTTATCTTACAATGCCTACCTCTAGCTAGGATTCTCTCTCTCTCTCTCTAGCTTCAATATCACTGTCTCGTAGTGGTAAATGAAAGTATAAACAAAACCTGCTTTTGCAGGGGTTTTTTTAGCAAAAAGTCATCGCTGCATTGAACAAGATGTCAATGGTGTGCTTTGCGGAACCTAACTTAGTCGAAATAGATATGCATCACTGCACTGGATTATTATCCATCCACTGGTGTATTTTTTAGAAACCTTGAATCTCGACCGAAATACCAAGTTTTTCCAAAATTTACTTTGAGATACCAGGTTTATCGAATCGAAAAACCTAGTATCTCGATCACGGGAACGAAAAACCTGTTTTTTCTTACCATTAAACCTAGTTTTTCGATTGATATACTAGGTATATCGAATACTTGTGAATTTGGCTTGCCATATGCGTCAGGTCTGTTTTGTTTTCAGGACTCGGTGCCGGAGTTTCGGAGCTGACGTAATTTGCCGAACAGCTATTAGCAAGAGATTCAAAACACTTGGAGTAAAATGTAAACAAAACAAATGTTGCGATTTCTCCTGGATTTTGGTTGGGGACATCGTTTTCTATGTTCATATTCTATATTCATTTTCTGTACTATAAATTAATAATTAGACCATAAGTAGTTTTATCGTTATGGTATAATGAAAAGAAAATGGCGTGTGTGATAAGTTGTACTATACGTGACTCTAGTTGGCTAATGTTTTTTTCAGCTAGCTAGCTGGCTATATTTTAAACAGATTTAGCAGCATGAATACATTATACTCTCGTTAAGTGGGACACTCAAGGGACGGAGGAAAAATATACTACTTAGCTTGCGTCCTATTTAAGTGAATCTCCTCATAAGTAGGATTTTCATCAAATAGCTTAATTTTTCCCAGTTATCAAGAGATTTTTTGAGAGACTTAGAGAGATCTTTAAAGGGATTAGTAAATTCATAATCAAAATATAGTGATAGGTAATTGTGTTTCATTTTTCTCTTTCTATATCTCACCAAACCAGGAAAATAAAGACGCAAGACAAAGTTATATGAAAAATCTGAAAAGAACTTGAGAACAGTTAGATTTGCTTACAAAAATTTTATATATTCAGTCTTTGAAAAATATGAAGTCATTTCATTAAATGTCCCACTTAAGCAAAGTTTTTGCTCCAAGGGATGGAGTACTACTTAGTGGGCATCCTACTTATCTGGGGATCCCACTTAACAAGAAGAGTACACACACTGTACCAGCTAAACTTAGTTATCCTATAGCATTCATAATTGTTCCTCAGCATCTAACTTATGATGTGATGATTTCGCATAATTAGCTAAATTTTCAAGTTCTACATCTTATAAACCAGTTAGCTAGCTCGAATTTTCAAAAAATAGAAAGATTCATAACATCTTCTCAGGCTCTTTCACATGAAATCAACTTTTCATGGGAGGTTAACTTTAGGATTATTTTTCTTAGAAGGGAATTATTTTTTTCAGAAAAGAGAATTTGTTAATTTAAAAATGTCCCCTTTAATTAATCTTGGAATTGTTATGTATGATGGAGAATATGCTGAAACAATATAAATTTATGCTACACATTGTTTTAATATTGCTGAATGTTGCACTTTTCTTACTTAATCAGGTACCTTTTGTGATTGGAACATAAAGAAAAAAAAACTGTATCTAACTTCATAGAAATTGAATTTACAAAAAGATAACAGCATGTTTTCCAAGAATAAAGAATCAGGATATTGAACTTTCCCAAACATTGTAATTTTGTAGATGTGAAGGAAATGTGTGAATTGAGTATGTTGATTGTTTTGAAAGGTCTTAACATTCCTTTGTGCTAAAAAACACATGCACCAAATTTGTGACAATTTAATATATTGAACACTGTGGGTGTTTTGAAGCAACAATAACAAGCAATAACAATAAAAAGTTTTCTCATACATATCATGGAACGTTTTATGGGAAAATAATTATTTCTACATATGGTTAACTTCTTGAGAACTCATTTTTTTTCTGGGACTTTCTTCTGGGTTAGCCACTAACAACTCAACTGTGGAATTAAAAATGCGTATGTGGAAAAAACTATTATTCTTTTACAACTTTAACTTTGAATTTGCTGTTTAGATATTTTATTAACAAACGTTTTTGACTTCCATCATGGTTACTTGACTGGTATTTATTGCTACATAGAATGACGCTGGGAGGTATATAGTTTTACTTTTCTTTCTTGTAGATCGTGTGAAGGTTGTAGTAAATATGAACATTGATTTAAATTTATATTTTTCCCTTTTTAAGGCCAGTGTGGTTGACATGAATAGTCCTCGTGACACCTTCTTATCCGACAATGAGCACATGCCGCATACTAGTTCTGTTGATTTACAAAATGCCGACACCTCTGCACATTCAGATTTTAATTCTAATGATCTCAAACTAGTCGATCACAGCACACCTACACCGCTAGAAGATGATGAAGTTTTTCAGGTTATTAAAATTGCAGACAAACCAGATGAAAATGAGAACATCGAAGTTGAACACTTTTCAGGAAAAACAGTCGATTCTCGTCTTGTGATTGTCTCATGGAAAATTCGCCAGTTCTCATTGTTAAATAGAGCTTTAAAGCCTGGTGTGATTATTTTCCAATACAAAGCTGATGCGAGTCTACAATCTATATTGACAGATGTCAAAGAGTTGCTAAAGGGAGATAAATGTGTTAGCTTAGCATTTATATGTCATGGAAATCCAGGCAGTTTAACTATCTGCAAAGAACAGGTATATATTCAATACACCTTTGCGATAATTCAATTGTACATGCGTTCATACGGCTCTCCATCGTTTTACAATATCGGAAAAAAGGAGGTAAAAATCGTGTTTTTATGAGAGTTTGTTAGACACGAAAGCGTGTTTTCTCCAATTTTTCAACTTCCATTGTATCAATTTCTTTCAAATTTTCAGGAAACGTTAATAATAATAAGATACAACTTATGTGTACTTTTCATTAAAAACAAAACGCGGCAAGAAAAGTTATCACGAAAAAACATGTTTTCTCCTTAATAAACTCTTATAAAAGTGTGATGTTTACCTCCTCCGATCGTAAAATAAGCTGCGATGGAGTGTTAGTTTTCCCGAATTATCATAAAGGTGTATTGTGTTATGGCTACATTTGTTCTTCATTTGCATTCTGTGGTTTACCTGCATTTTAAATTTGAACAGCTATATATATGATTTTTACACAATGACATAATACTGTAACAAACTTTAAACCAGTACATGTCTGATTGGATTTTCATAGTTTGTTTATGTGACATTCAGTGTGAAACACTGCAATATTCAGGCCTTATACAGTCATATTTTAACCCTATTAAGCAGCCCCTTTTTTGAGTGGATAAATTATGAAAATAAGCATGGTGGCAATCTGGAAAACCTGGAAAAGTCGGTAATCTCAAAATTGGATCAAAAAGTCAGGAAATTAAGCTACTAGATTCAAGGAAAAGTCGGGGAATTCTGTCAGCTGACAATTAAACTGAATGCAAATTGAACATTGTGCTGAGAATTTTGTTTTAGTAGTAAGCAATTTTGCAATTATGGGAAATTTACAATATACCAGCAGTTAACTAAATTCTCCGAAGTTAGAAAATTTACAATCAATATTAAATTTACCAACTTGTATTTTGATTGAATTTATTTTCTCCAAAGCCTTTAAAGTCATTTCAAACATCACTGCGGTATACTAAAAACACTTTGTAAAATTTCCAATTTATCAATATATATATGATGATGTCTATCTATTCTGAAAAAACCTGGGAAAGTCAGTGAGTATGGAAAAAGAAATCTAATGACCTCATATAGATCTGTCATGTAGCAAAAACTGTGCATTTCTTCACCCATATATTTACATGGTATATTAGAATGACTGCTAAGTTTCAAGTTTATATTACTGATAGATTTTGAGGGAGAATAATAAATTATTTATATTTCATTCCATCTGACAAGTCTAATAACAGCTACTGTTGTACAATTCCAGTAAGGAGTCAGACTCTTATCAAATTTAAAACTCTGTTTATTTATTGTAAATTCAGTATTCCAACTTTTCAGTTATTTTTCTAGATCCTGTCATACCATAATATTGATGATACTACAATAAAAGATTTCTTTAATAATCTCATCAGTACAGTGATTGAACGTTCAAATCCTAATGCTCACTTAGATCTCTTGTCCACCTCACTTGTTTTGTCAGGAGATGGGCAGTTTGTAGTACAAGCATTGCAGGATTACATTCAGGTAGTAAAATTCGCTCTGTTGGTTATATACACATCCTTTTGTTTCAGGACTTTTTTTTGTCATGATGGCGACCATACTCATAACCTACTTCTATGACGGCACAAAAGCCTCAATTGAATTTTTATTCTTATGTATTGCCAAAACAATAAAATTGTATAGTTTGAAGTTTTTAAGTGGCATGCAAGGCATGAAAGTGCTTGTCAATTAGCTCTCAAACAGTGTAATTGTTTTTTGCACCCAGGATGAGTGGTTATTCTGAGGATTTTATTTTAGAGGGCTAGTTGCTGCATCATTGGGTCTAAGGAAATGTTTCCTTATTAGGCAGAGTTTCACACCCAGCACAGCTAGAATTTTGAAAATCTATGTGACAGTTCTTAACAAATTATATGACACATCACTTGTTGAAGTTGTTGAGTCTTTTTGGTTGAGGACATAATTAGAAAACGACTTTATGAAATTTTCGTTTGTTGATTTGCTACGTTATTATCCCTTCTGTCAATTTATTTATTTGAGGATGCTGTTTTATTTTATGGTATTTTAGTTATTATAATTTTGCTTCTGTTTTAGATTCCTGTCATTGCAAGTAAAGATATCTTAGGTTCTGACATAAAAAGAAGTGACTTGTAAGTTCTGATTTGTGAAATAGAAATATCTAAAAAGTATACATTGACACTGCTGTACCCAAAAGCTAATGATTCCAATATGCCGATATATCTTTGAAGTTTGAGTTAAGTCTGTAGGCTTCATTTACTAAATTGATTTTGTTTTGTGAAGCTATCAAAGCAAAGTCCATGATGAATTATGAAATTTTCACATGCTTCTGGTTTTCAGGCTTTTTAGTAGCATTTTCATGTGTGAATGTAGATTTTTGTGATAATAAGCTGACACTGTTTATCTCCATTAATGGAATTTCTAGAAGTAATGTTGGAGAATTGTATTTTAATGCCAACCTGCTGAGAACTTGGTCTGGCTCAGGTAGTCAATCAATCAGTAACTATGAAAAAATTAGAACTATTGGCAGAGGTAATTTTGTCTCCTTTCTTTTATAACTACAAATGTCAAGTATTTATTGAAATTTAATGAGTAAGCATTGAATTAATTTCTGAAATTTTAGAGTGGACTTTAATTAGAGCAGGTCCTTGTGGTCTTTAATTAGAACACGGAAAAGGGTGGGTGTTTATTAAGGCTTTAAAACTTTAGGAGGAGTGTGTTAGGCAAAGAGGGGTTTAAAAAGAGAGAGCAGGAATTAAAAGAGGATTTCTGGTAATTTCTAAGTTATTAAATTAATTTTTGACAAAAAAACCTGTTTGAGAAATGTTTGAAACTAAAACCTATGCTTATTATAAGATTGGTGAGTGTATCGAAATTAATTTATATGTATATGAACAAACAACAGTAATTCTTGTAAATCATTCCTTCTTTAGGCTTGTACCATAAATGCTACCAAACTCAAATTTCTTTGAATCAATAAGCTTCTAGCCATAAATGTACCTGCTGTCTATTGTTTCTTAAGTCATGTATCTTTTTATTTCAGGTGCATATGGTACTGCTGTGCTATACAGAAAGAAGGATGATGATTCTTTAGTTGTTTTGAAAGAGATAACAATAATTGATTTAAATGCTACTGAACGTCAAGCTTCAATGAATGAGGTTACCTGTCACTTTCTTTATTTGTACTGTCATTAAGGTTTCTTTTTTACATATAACATCACTCAGGGTAGTTTTTACTGTCAAATTCTGAAGTATAGCATGTATTTATGGAAACAAAATGTTGGAACATTATAACCCATGGCCATCACAACATTTCCTTTTTTATTTAAACCTTAAATGCCATACTAAATTTATTACCAAAAAGGATTACTAGTGACTTGCTACATGATACTATAATATTATGTAATTAGATCCTTTAAGTCTGGCAAACAAGCTACACAAGTGTGTATTAGAAGATACAGGGGCAAATTTTTTGAATTTTACTGGTCAATTTTATCTCCCAAGCGACTTAAAACCTTTGTCTTATGTAAACTGCTGATGTAAATATTTCTTTTTCTTATGAATTGGATTTACTAATCATAACATGAGAATTTAAATGTGTCAAGAGCCTAACGAAATCCTAGATTTTGTAATGTGTTTGTACTATCTTTTAGGTAAAAGTTTTAAGCATGTTAAGTCATCCAAACATTGTAAGTTATTACGATAGTTTTGATGAAGACGGCATTCTATGGATTGAAATGGAATATGCTGATGGCGGGTATGTTGTAGAAGCTGCTGTTGTGTTGAGAAAGTGTTTTTTTAAAAATTACTTTGTGTGTGATTACTTTAAACAAGAAAAAAGTAACTTTATATTAAACATTTGGTTAATGTTTCACCGTACACACACATTGTGAGATTTTTGTCAACATGTACGTAGTTTAACAAAATTTGAGAGTCTGTGTAAGTGTTGACTTTTTTTACACTTAATCAGAAAACACAGTCAAATGGAAACGAGCCTTTACTTTTTTTAGTACACTGCACGAGTTTCTGGCAAAACAAGAAAGTGACTTGGAAGAAAAAGAGATATTGATCATGTTCTCGCAGATGGTGTCTGCTCTGAAGTATTGCCATGACAACAACATACTACACAGGTACTTGGATGCTCAATAACGTTAATAACATCACATATTGACAACTAGTTAATCTTTTTCATTAAACTAATCTTTTTAGGGATTTGAAAACCCAGAACATATTTTTAACACAAGAAGCAAAAGTAAAATTGGGAGATTTTGGCATTGCAAAAATAATGACAACTCATAATGCTGGTAATTTTACTGTTGTTGGCACACCATACTACATCTCTCCCGAAATGGTAAGACATTCTTTAGAAATGTTTTCCTGTGTGATACCTTTATGCACATTATGGTTGTTTGGGGAAATGAATCACATTAAAGTTATTTTCAGCACAGAGATTTTTTAATTAAAAGAAGCCAGTAATAATCATTGATACTTTTCCTTGATAATGGTTTCCATAATTCTTTTAATTGTAAATGCTTGGGTAAATTCCTTTTTAAAAGTGCTTAAAAAGTTCTTCTACAAGTTTTTACCTTTTAATAATAAGAAGAAGAACTGATCACTAAGGTGGAAAATTTTATTATTGTTACTGCAATCCTGTCAAAGTTTAATTTTACTAATTCAATTTGTGTGTATATAACGTTTGATGTATTTTACTGTTACTTCCTTTTCAGTGTGAGGGAAAGCCTTATGATAGCAAAAGCGATATTTGGGCTTTAGGTTGTATATTATACGAAATGGCAAATTTAACAAGAACATTCGATGGGACCAACTTGCCAGCCCTAATTACAAAAATTGTGAAGGTGCTATTTCTATCATAATAACAGTTACAGTCTGTGTAGCAAGAAGTCAACAATTACTGTGTTGCTTGTTCGTTTAGGGTACTTTTGCACCTATCAAGGAAACTTATACCCCAGAATTTCGCCTCTTGGTAAGACTGCTTTATCTACAAAAAAATTCACTATTTTTAGAAAATATTAATATTAATTTTCTCCAATTTTTGAAGGTTCGAGATTTACTTCAGAAAGATCCAACAGCAAGACCTAATACTGAGGAAATCTTGTTTAACAGACTTGCCGAGGTAACTGTCGTATTTGTAATCATCAAAATTGTGTTGATGAGACAATAATGGTCTACTATAGTTGAAAAAAAATTAACACCATGTTTTCTTTAAAGACAGTCCAGCGCCAAATAAAAGCTTTTCTAGAATTTCTCTTCTACAATAAAGTAAAATCATCTATACTTATTTTTATAAGCAACCAAAAAATCTGTGTATACATCAACGTAGTAATTTCAAGAATTTTAAGAATTATATGTATTTTAACTCTAACAGAATAACCTTAGAATATCAATCACATATTCATATTCATTTTGTAGTTATTGCAACGTTACGATGATTGTGATGACAAGTCAGACAATCAACCACCAGTAAACTATGGCAGAACAAGGTACTAGTTTCTGTGGTAGACATATTTTCTCGATAACATCATATTCTGTATCATTTTGTCTATTTATTGTTGTAGATCCCTGCTTTATTATTGTGATGTCAGTGCTATGCAGTTGTACCCAATTTTTGATTTACCAGTCAAAATACAAATTGCAGAGGTTAGTTGTCTTTATATTTTCATGTTTGATGCCATTTGCCACACTACACATTATATTTTTGGATTTTGCATGTTTCAGGTTTCAATTGGCTTGGGGCATATTGTTGGAGTTAGCATTGAACGTGGTATATACACTTGGGGAGATAACAGTTATGGCCAACTAGGCCATGGTGATCTTGAACCAAGAGAAAATGCTACTGAGGTGGTTTTGCTCAGAGGAAAATCTGTTGTTAGGTTTGTCACATGACTCTGTCTACTTCATTCCTTTTCGTCATGTTATATTGATCTGTTTTAAAAGACTTTTCTATCCTGTGCAATTTTCTTTTTTGACACATAAAAGCTTTTCATATGACTCGGTTTAGATACATTTGTTCTTATTAACTGCCTGTTAATGTTTTTGGTTCTGATAAGTGTTTTTTAAACATCATGCCAATATCATGTTTTTAATATTATTTCAGGTCGTCCTGTGGAGATTACTTTTCTACATTTTTGAGTGATAATGGACTAGTGTTAACATGTGGTCAGGGTGAATGTGGTTGTTTGGGACATGGAGACTGGAACACACTTACTCGGCCAAAACTTGTTGATGAGTTACTTACCCTCGATATCGTGTCATTGACCACTGGTTCATACCATCTTGCAGTTACTACAGCTGAGGGCGAAGTGTACACATGGGGTTGTGGTGAAGATGGACGACTGGGACATGGGAATGAAGAGAACTAGTATGTGTTGTTATGAAATTCTCGAAATTAGTTAAACTATATAAATAAACGAGGGTAACCCAGGCCTTCGTGAATTGAGTGAACGGTGATGAGCGTGCAAGCAAACGTGCACGTGGCAATTTAGTTGTAAACACGAGATCGTGCACATTCTTGTGTTTCGTTGTAATGTGCCTCATTTGCATGTTAACTAGTGCATTAATGTAGTGCGCACAAATTCTTGTGTGCATAAAATCTTGATTCACGCAGCCCTGTAACCTGCAGCATCATGTAAAATTAAAATATTTCAAAGATGCTATGAACTTTTTTGTTTGTTTTTCCATTTATCTGCACTCCTTTCTATCTATGAACAATATGGATTAGTTTGAACCTTTGACATACTATTTTCCTCCAAATGAATTGCAGGCAAAAAATTGATTTCTCTAGTTTATGCAAAAAAATTGTTAAAATGATTTGCAAACACAGAAAGGGCAAAAAATCTGGCAATGATCAAAAAATGGGCATTAGCTTTAATAAGCATAGATTGTTCTTTTCAAGTGTTATTATGCATAAGAAATATTAATTCTCGAAAATTAATTCAAAATTATCCGTGCTAAACCCACAAAACTCATGCTTTATGGAGATCTATTACCGGTGCTTGTAAGTTTGAAATTTTCCTAAATGTCTCAATCAATCTTTGTGCCAAAACACCTTAGCCTAATTCGCATCTGCTTTAATTTTATTTTGTGTTTTTATGTTTAGCTCAGTTCCAACTAAAGTGAGATTCGTCACAGAGCATATTTTTATTAAAGTTGCACATTGTTCAAGTGATGGTACTGTGTTCATCGCTGATACAGGGTCAATGTTTGCATGTGGAAGGTATATGTTTTTTATTAGCAAATGGAAATTTGGTCTGGGTATGCTTTTAATAAACTTTTTTAGGCTCTAAATATGTTTTTCATGGTATGGTTATTTTAAATTTTAAAAATATTCTTTCAAGAATTATATTGCATGCTACTAGTTGAACATCGGTTAGATAAATATACAGTTTTTCAAAAAAATCACCACACAAATCCAATGTTCTAAATTATTAAAGCGCCAATGGATAAAAATAAAGCAATTTGATTTTGCACTGTGATTACGCTTACTGTTTTTAACTCCAAGCCTGGTTATTCATTCTGTACATCGCTCTAACATATTTGGAATTTATTTTTAGAAATCAAGGCAATAAGCTTGGTTTAAATCCGCGCCAAGGTTTTCTTCTTCAGTTCAGGTCAAGATCTAGTAAAGTAAGTACGTACAACATCTCGCACCTCTCTAATTTCATTACATCTATTATACTTAAGTGAGTACAACATCTCGCGCCTCTTCAATTTCATCACATCAATTATACTTAAGTACATACAACACCTCGCGCCTCTTCAATTTCATTACATCCATTATAATTGTCACCTACATATACACACCATCTCGATTAGCTATCCGATGTGTCATTAAAGTATTGTCACATGTAATGTAGTTGGTTTGTTTGCTGCTCGCAATTCTAGGGGCTACAGAGATTAAATCTTGCTCTCTCTTTCACTCACTGCCACGCAGTATGTCAGCGATGCCTAAAACAACACTTCTCCAATTCTATGAACATACTGTTTTAATAAATATTTTTATTGCAGATAAATTTGTTTCTATAAATTTTTTCTATAGAACACAGTGGAGCATGTAAAGGTCCCTACACTCATTAAAGATTTGTGCAAGTATCAAATTTCAGACATACAATTTGGTGCAACGCATATTGCCATGATTAACGAGCAAGGTCGCTTGTATACAAATGGCAGCAACACAGAAGGTCAGTTGGCGTGTGGCAACACAAAACCAAGAGAAACAATTTCAGTTGTGAAAGGTTTTGAAGATGGTGTATCTGTAAGTAACAGAAATTTAGTAGAGAGAGAACATGTATGACTATTAGATATTTATGATGACCAGCCTCATTTACAGGTCTCCAACCTCATTCCAAAAAATACAGTTTTGGGGTTGCATACAATGGCTTTTGTTAGGTCTATATATATAGTTATTCGGTTTGTGTATTAAGAAAGTAAAACTTATATACAAACAAAAACTGAGATATTAAAATATTGAATCAGTTTGTTGAGATTTTTTTTTTGGTATTTTAGCATTATTTTCTCTTTTTAGACTATTGCATGCGGCTCCACCTTCTCACTTGCTGGTGTGCAAGAAACTATCGGCCAAAATACGGTCAATTCTGTCTATTTTTGGGGTACAAAACCAAGCTTAAAGAGAAGTAGGACAGTTTCTTCCAGTGATTCGTTTAACATCAGCAGGTCTGGCAAACAAAGAAAAGTATCAATGGCTGTAGAAGACGACAGTAGTTCAATCAGCGATGTCGAAGCTGGGTAAGTGAGTTGGCTATAAATTATTTTTTCTCAATGTATATAACAGCGTTTTATAATTACTGATGTGAGACCTCGGGCTACATGAAGACCACCAAATTTAAAACAATGATTTTGTAGAATTTTCACATCCCAGGTATTTGACCAATTTGAACCTAAAAAAGATCTTAAAAATGAAAAAGTTAGGTATTAGTGAAACATTTAGCTGGTTATGTTGGTATAAAATATTATAACAATCATTCTCTTACTTACTAGTTCTTCACGTAATGACTCTGACTCTTCATTTGTTGTGTCATCAAGGAAAACGAGCACTGTAGACTCAGCTCGGAGATCAGCTGAAAGACGGTCAGCTGGTAGCGAGTCATCCCGTGCACGAGCAAGTATGACTTATTTACTTATTTGAAGCAACTGAAGCAAATACAGAGAGTTCATCCCTGCAAAAAAAAAATTGTAGAAAAATTAGTGCCTAGAATTTGTGCAAAGACAACACGAAAATTTATAAAGACTCATAGTGTCCCCCTCCCCCCACCCCCTCTTTTATTTTTTAAAGGGGGGAGGGGTAAAAAATCCAATGAGAGGGGGATGAACCAAGAGAAGAAATTTTCATGGAGGGGAGAGGGGGGGGGGGGGTGAAAAGGGGTGCTAGTTTTTCAATCATTCAGTTTATGAGTTTCAGTTTATGGTAATACATCTTGACAGTTATTTTATGGAAAAGAATATTGACTATAAGATTGTCGCGATTTGTGATTTCGACCCTGGAAAGGGGGGGACTGCCATCATATTTTTCAAAGGGAAGGGGGGGGGGACTAAAAAGGGGGGGACTGGAAAAAACGAAATTATGAAGGGGTAACCAAATCACTAGCACACTACGAGACTATGATGTTTTTTTTAGTTTTTAGCTAAATATTTATTTTTTAGGGACTATTTTTGATGACATTGGTGACGTGGAAGAAAATGAAACACGTAGAATGTATCTCAAGAATTTGTTCAAAGTTTCCAACATGCAAACATTAAATTTAGTGTCGAAAGAAAATGTCCCCGTGGTTACTCCACAGTTGGCATTCAAGTTTAAATCTATTGGTGGCATAGAGGGTAATCATAATTATCATGAAATTTTCTAGCTGTAGTTCTGATGATTTAAAAAATTCGGGTTTATCTGTGGAGTTATTCACATTATGTAGTACTAATTTGAAGGAGGTGCTTTATGTATACATGTATCCTGGCCTTTCAGATTCTTGAATTTTGTGTTTAGTTACCTATACTGTACTAAAATCTTTTAGTCATAAATAAAATTTCTGTTTGTTCTGGAAAGATTTTGGTAGATAATGTTTCTCTTTTGCAAAAATTGAAAATTAAGTGTCTAGATTGGCTTAAAATCCAAAGTTTTAAATTTCATTATCTCGATCTCGATTTTTTCACCGAGTCATTTTCCATGTTGTTGACTGTGTGTATGATTGCGTGTGATTGGCTGCATAATATTCTACTTCCACTGGGCTGCTATGTCTCTTCAAGACTCCCCAATTCTCCTCACTATTGAAATGTCCCCTTAAATATTGTAATGTCCCTCACTATTGAAATGTCCCCTTAAATATTGTAATGTCCCCTCACTATTGAAATGTCCCCTTAAATATTGTAATGTCCCCTCACTATTGAAATGTCCCCTTAAATATCTTCTAAAAATAGATTTTCTTTAACAACTATCATTTTTAATCTCTTCTGTTTTAGTTAGGTGTTCTAATTCAACCTGCTGTATGTTTTTATTCTCAAAGTACATAAAAATGTTACATGGATACAACAATAATTCTTTTTTTCGCTCATGACATTAATTTTAAAATCCCCTCAAATATTCTCAATTTTTTTTTGAAAAACATGAAAATCTTGTCAATTTTATAACAATACCGTTATCTTATCTAAAAAGACTCTCCATAAAAGTTCTTAAATCTCTTGAAATTTGACTTTGTAAAAAGACTGGCAACTCTGTTTGAGTTATCAGGCTGTGTGTAGCTATTTTTATAAAAATTGAATTTTTGTTACCAGTGTAAGGAAAAGGACAAGTATTTATGTTTCTTTTTCTTCAGGTTACAGTGAGGATGAAGAATTCCCTGTTGTTCTGCAAGAAATCAAATGTTTCAACGATCACGTTGTTATCCACTTGGAAACGACAGCTCCACCGCCTAAGAAAAAGAAATCACTTCGTCAAAAAAGTTTCGATAGCTCCTATTCAAGGTTTGTTTCTTACTCCTTGAGTTGTACATCTTTTGAAGTATTTCCTAAAAACAGGATTCTAATTTACGATTTCAAAGGGGTGACTCATAAATCGTAAAGTTTACGGATTAGGATGTTAAATCGTTTTAAATATTTCGTACCGTGAAACATCGTTTTTTGGAGAATTGACGTTAAACTCTTCTACGCATATAACTATACAAGCGCACAATCGATTTTTGTAAATAATACACGACCTACTTTTTAAGGCCTCGTTTATATAAACAGTAGGAATCTGCTTCGGAGAAAAATTACAGCCATTTTTAAATATATGTTCAACATGAATGAAATCGTAAATAGTAAGTAAAAGAAAAGGTTAGAAAACATTAAAAAAGTTTCGTGTTTATGCTAACATATGAAGGTTTTAAATATGTACCAAGAACTGTCTCATGAAAAATTTAGATATTTGTGTGAAAAAAAACTTAACGTTAAAAAGTTTTTTTAACGCCTTTTTTCTCGGTTATCAACGCTAAGAAAATAGTTGTCACAGCAACCAGTGTAAACAAACAGAGTAAAAATGGAATCCTTTCTTTATTTTATGCACTTACGCTCTCAAGTTTTTATAAACCTTATTTATATAAGCTCTCCACCATTGTTTGAAAGAACTATAGTTTGTTTTCACAAAGTTTATGAAGAGAAAATTATACCTTGTTGAAAGAAAAAAATAGGAAATTAAGAAGAATGTTTTTTTCTATGTTTGAATTTATTTATTTATTTTTATTTTTATTAGTTGCAATCCAATATGGCGGACTTCTTTGTCTCTCTTTCTGTTAATTGTGCTCTTATCAAAGTCTTTTTTGGATTTTTAGTGCAAACAGTAATGCAAAAGAGGAAAGTTCTGAAAACTCAGAAATGGAAACATCTGGAGAAGTATGTTTTTATATTTCGTTGCATAAATAGCTTAGGAAATTTCATTAACTCAGAAGAAAATTTTGGAAAACATGAATTTTGCAGGTTTAAGACTTTTCTTTAGAAGACCTCAGATGTGATTTCTAAATAAAATGGTCAACCTTAGGCAAAAATAAAAAAAGAGAAAAAGATGGGTGCAGGGCAAATATTTTGCGTACTGAGCTTGTCCTGAGGACAAATAGATTCACTTCATAGAGAGAAAGAGATCTTTCTGGGTTAGTGTAGGATCTTCTTCCCTACTTTTAGATTCCGACGTGGATTAAAAATGAACTCGAGGAAGGCATCGTCGTTTCTGATGGGAGCAGTAAGATAAAAGTTGAGAAACAGCCTGTGTATGTTGACAGCGGTCACGCTAGTGATGACGAAGAAGATGACGAGGTTGATGTTGAGATGAAGTTCCAGCCGGTTCGAAGTCGATCATTCGATTCTATGTCTCGTCGCAGCAGTGTCAATGCTCAAAGTAGGGATCCAAACTTTAATATTGTACCGAAATTGAAAAAGATGGGTTCGTTGCTTAAAATACAGGAGGAAGCGTCAACTGAAACGAAAATAATCGACGGAGTTGCCATCACGTCATCCATTGCTGAAGTTGACAGCCCACGTGTAGCTGACAACGACGAAAATAATAATTTGGTATGTTCGTTTTTATTTTTCCTCATGCAGCATGAAACTTTAACTGTACAGTTGTTCTGGAGGTAGCTGCTGTACAAGCCAAGGAAGAAGTTTTAATGGATGTATTTAAATGGTCTATAATCTGGGCTAAGAAAAAGTCAACGAGATTTTCTTAAATAAAATTATGATGCTTGTCTCTTGTAACGCATGTGATTTTATTAAATCTTACATTCTTTTCGTATTATGATTCGTCCAAAATCACTCTGACGCTCGGACAAACTTCCTACAAACTACCTCCTCTTTCTTTTAATAAGTTGCTCCGCGAAAATTAGCAACCGCAGTGGAGATATCTCAAAATATAAAAGCACTTGTTGTTTTATACAAATAAAGCTTCGTTCTGTTCACCGCATTTTCTTCAAACTTTATTGTTTGTCATATCAAGTATATATGTCGCTCTAGATTTCGCGAGATAGTCAGTTGCCTTCGCTTAACTGAAACGTGCTAGGGAATTTGTTTAAGGTCTGACTTGATGGTACTAAATACCAGCCATAAGAAAGGGTTTCGTGGTAAAGGTAATGTAACTGGAGAAAAATAGGTGATATCATCTAGTGTTGCTTAGGTGGCGACTGCTTTGTTGATGTTAAGTTAAAAGTTATTTTGAGAAATGTAGTGAATTATTGATATAGTGAGTAAAAACTTGCATTAAACCCTGGATTAGTGTTTAAAGAAGTTAATCTCGAAATATGTTTATAACAAGCAAAATAATATGTTGAAGGTGGAATACGTTTATTATTTATATCGAGAAAGTTGTTGTTTTTACTTTCAGGATCCATTGTCAGTAACCCAAGCGTTTCCTCTCCCAACGAGTTCAGTTTCACCGGATTTGAAGAGGAAATCGAATGCTCAAGTGAGTGCAAGAAGTTCAGATGAAGTTGAATACACCACTGTTAAGAATATTAACCTGAAAAATGTAAGTCGGTTTGCTTTTGTGAAAACATTAGAGCATGCAAGATCAGTCAAGAAAATTCTTAGTTGAAAATTATAATTAACTTCAAAAGGAACAGAAAACTAGGGTTGTATTTTCTTATGTTAAGACTTGTTTGGTAGGGAACTTGGTTTGTTTAAGGTCGTTGCTTAAAGTGTATTTCTTCGTTTTTTTTAGCCGAATTCAGCTGAAGCAGAAAGGTCAGTCCCCTGTTTTCTCTTGTTAATCACAACTTCTTCTCATTAATTTATTCTGTTCAATACTTTAATCTTTCTTTTCTTATTCAGGAAAAAAATACCAAAAGAAAAACCAGTCCCAAGTAAAGCAAGGTAAGTTGTTATAAGCTCTTATACGACATCTTCTTAAAACGCCTTTTTAAAACAATCATTCATAACAGAGCGACCAATCAATTGTAAATCAGGGAGTGATTTCAAAGAAAAAACAGGTCAAAGAGACCAGGAAGAAGTTTCTTATTTTTCAGCAAATTAAGGAAAACTACAGTTTTTGTACCTAATTTTCAAATTAGCTAACCATGAAACCACCGGTCCGTTTTTAGCAAGTGTTTTAGACAAGTCAGGGGAATGTCTTTCAGAATCGTCGTTAGGCAACCCAGAACAACTAATCTTATTTTTGTTCTCTACGTTTCAACGAGAATTCTGACGCAGTACACTCCATTGGAAACAGTTTCCATGTTAGAAAAAATAACTGTGAAGTTATTCTCATGTTTTGTTATAGATTAAAAAGAACACAACAGATCAGAACAAATAACGCGTACGTACATAAAACACTGTGTTAGCAAAGAATTCTGTTATCCATCTTTATCTTAGCGGGTTTTTTTTTGATGTCCCGTTTAAGGATATTTTGTTCCATGTAGTGAAATTTCCATTTGTTTTTTGTTATTAGATACACGCCCCAGAAAAGAAATATTAAAGAGAAAAGGTTTGTTGTATAACCCTCCTTGACTCACATGCTCTTCCTCCCTCCTTTGTAACGCTCCACCCTCCTCCTTCGTTTTTATTACCTCCGTTCTTTTATTATTATTTTTTTCAGAGTACAGCAAGAAAGAGTTTCGTCAGCGAGTGACGCTGATGATCGAAAAGATAAAAAGAGAGTGAAACCAATGTCGAAGAAAGAAGATGAAGAAAAGGTAACATACGACGTACGACGTCTGTATGACGTACGACACGTGTTACGTCACGTAACGTCATACACGCGACTACACGTGGATGATAATTTAGGCCGCTTCGCTTTCCTTTCCTAACAAAATTTTAAACATAGAAATGCACAGAAAAAGTGTTTACCCAGATTATAAAAGTTGAAAAAAAATATTGCTTTTTGACCAGAAAAAGATAGTTATAAGCGAGAGACCAAATTTTCAAGTGAACTAAAATCCCGCAACAGTTCCCAATCTCTATCACAAGAACAAGGTCTGGAAGTGAAGGGCAGAAACTTTCGCGGGCAGAAAATTTCACGTTTTTCGCGTTTTTGGCCGTTTGAAAGTTTTTGCTTTTACAAATTTCAAAACAGCAAAACGCAAAAGTTTTTTCACGCGAAATCATAGCCAATTTAAAAAACGCAAAAGTTTTTCACGCGAAAATTTTATTTTTTTTCCAAGCAAATTCCTGAAATTCGTTGTTACAAAAAAAGTAATGACACATGGATGGATATTACTTATTAATACGTATACAATCTTACAATCTTCTCTAATATCCTTATTTCCTTCAGTACTTGTCGCAGCGTTGTCCATTTTTCATGCTGTCGGTTTCAGGCTTTATTATAAGCATTTTCATGTGTGAATGTGAGATTTTGTGAATAATAATGCTGACACTGTTTATCTCCATTAATGGCAACTTTCTAGAAGTAATGGTTGAGCAATTGTATTTATAAATGCCCAACCTCTGCATGAGTCACACTTGGTCTGGCTCAGCTTCAGTTCAAATCAACTCAGTACTATAAAAAAATTAGAACATTCGAAGCAGGTAATGATTGTCTTCCTCTTTTCTAAACTACAAATGTCAAGTATTTATAAATTTAATGAGTAAGCATTGACATTAATTTCTGCAAATTTTAGAGTGGACTCTAATGTAGAGCAGGCTTCCTTGTGGTTCTTTAATTAGAACACAGAAAAGGGTGGTGTTTATGTAAGGCTTTAACAACTTTTAGAGTAGATGTGTGTAGGCAATGAGGGTTTAAAAAGAGAGAGCAGGAGAATTAAAAAGAGATTCTGCGTAGATTTCTAAGTTATCAAATTAAATTTTTGACAAAAAAAAAAACCTGTTGAGAAAATGGTTTGATACTCAAAACCTATGCTTATTATAAGATTGGTGAGTGTATCCGAAATTAATTTATAAATGTATGATCGAACAAACAACAGTAATTCTTGTAAATCATGCCTTCTTTAGGGCGCTGTACAATAAATGCTACAAACTCAAATTTCTATTGAATCAATAGCTTCTAGCCATAAAATGTCTCTGTCTATTGTTTCTTAAGTCATGTAATCTTTATTTTCAGGTGCAATATGGTACCCTGCTGCATGTACAGAACAGATAGATGAGTGATCTCTTTAGAGTGTTTTGAAAGAGATACACAATAATTGATTTAATATGCTATCTTGAACGTCAAGCTTCAATGAATGGAGGTTACCTGCCCTCTTCTTTATTTGTACTCGTCTATTCAAGTTTCTTCTTTTCATATAACATCACCAGGTACGTTTTAACTGTCAAAATTCTGCAAGTATGAGCATTATTATGGAAACAAAATGTTGAGACATTATTAACCGGCATGGCTCCACAACCACTTCCTTTTTATCAATTTAAACCTTAATTGCCATACTAAATTCCACTACCAAAAAGGTAATACTAGTGACTTGCTACACTGATACTACATATATATCTATGTAATTTAGATCCTTTCAATCTGGCGACATAAGCTACAAAAGTGTGCTATTAGAAGATACAGGGGCAAATCTTTTTGAATTTACTGGTACAATTTTATCTCCAACGCGACCCGTAAAACTTGTCTTATGTAAATCTGGCTATTAAATATTCTTTTTCTTATGAATGGTTTATATCATAACACTGAAGAATTTAAAGTGTGTCAAGACACCTAAACGAAAATCCTGAGATTTTTGTAAGTGTTTGTACTAATCTTGAGCGTAAAAGTTGTTATAGCATCGTTAAGGTCATCCAAACATTGGTAATTATTTACGATAGTTTTGATGAAGCGCGATTCTATGGATTGAAGATGGAAATATGCTGATGGCGGTATGGTGTAGAGCTGCTGTTGTGTTGAAAACCAGTGTTTTTTCTCTGTAAAAAATTACTCTTTGTGTGATACTTTAAACAAGAAAAAAGTAAGCTTTATATTAACATTTGGTTAATGTTTCACGAACACGAAACACACTTTGAGCATTTTTGTCAACGATGTATCGTAGTTTAACACAACAATTGAGAGTCTGTGAAGTGTTGACTTTTTTTACACTTAATCAGAAAACACAGTCAAATGGAAACGAGCCTTTAACTTTTTTTAGTACAGCTGGCACCGAGTTCTGGCCAAAATACAAGAAAGGACTTGAAAAAAAGAGGATATTGACATGGTTCTCGGCAGATGGTTCTGCTCACTGAAGTATTGCCACCTGATACAACAACAATACTACACAGGTACTTGATAGCTCAATAAACGTAATAACATCACATATTAGACAACTAGTTAATCTTTTTCATTAAACTAATCTTTTGGGACTTTGAAAACCCAGAAACATATTTTTAACACAAGAAGCTAAAAGAAATTGGGAGATTTTGCGATTCGCAAAAACTAAGACAGCTCATAATGCTGGTAATTTTTAACATGTTGTTGCACACACCATAGCTACATCTCTCCGAAATGGTAAGACATTTCTTTAAATGTTTTCCTGTGTGATACCTTTATCGGCACATATGGTTGTTTGGCGGAAATAATCACATTAAAGTTATTTTCATGCACAGAGATTTTTTATACTTAAAAGAAGCCAGTAATAATCATTCGGATTACTTTTCCTTGTAAAGGTTTCATAATTCTTTTAATTGTAAAATTCTTGGGTAAATCCATTATTTAATAAGTGCTTAAGAAAGTTCTTCTCTACACGTTTTTAACACTTTAATAATAAGAAGAAGAACTGATCACTAGGTGGAAAATTTATTATTGTTATTCGCAATCCTGTCTAAAGTTTAATTTA
The DNA here is from genome assembly GCA_030067915.1 of Hydractinia echinata. Taxonomy (NCBI): domain Eukaryota; kingdom Metazoa; phylum Cnidaria; class Hydrozoa; order Anthoathecata; family Hydractiniidae; genus Hydractinia; species Hydractinia echinata. The sequence goes on from JASGCC010000082.1 coordinate 1,077,604, forward strand.
CTAATCAAATTTGTGCTGTAATATAACGTTGATGTATTGTTAACTGTATTACTGCCTTTTCATGTGAGGGAAAGCCTTATGATAGCAAAAGAGCGCATACTTTGGGCTTTAGGTTGTATAATTATACGAAATGGCAAATTTAACAAGAACATTCGAATGGGACCAACTTGCAGCCTCTAATTTAAAAATTGTAGAAGTGTCTATTCTTATCATAATAACAGTTACAGTTCTGTGTAGCAAAAGTCAACAATTACTGTGTGCTTGTTCGCTTAGGGTACCTTTGCACCTTATCAAGGAAACCTTATAGCCAGCCAGAATCTTCCGCCTCTTGTAATGACTGCTTCATCTCATCAAAAAATTCACATTTAGAAAATTTAATTAATTATTTTCTCGCAATTTTTGAAGGTATCGAGATTATACGTCAGAAAGATCCGAACAGCAAGACCTAATACTGAAGGAAATCTTGTCTTAAATCAAGACTGCGAGGTACTGTCGTTTTGTAATCATTCAAAATTGTGTGTGAATGAGACATAGCATGGTCTATCTATAGTTGAAAAAAAATTAACACTAACACTGTTTCTTAAAGACAGTCAGCGCCAAATAAAGCTTTTCTAGAATTTCTTCCTTACCAATAAATGTAAAATCATCTACTACTTATTTTTATAAGCAACCAAAAAAATCCTTGTTGTATACATCAACGTCAGTATTCCAAGCAATTTTAGAGAAATTATATGTATTTTACACGTCTAACAAATAACCTTAGAATATCAATGCAAACATATCATATTCATATTTTAGTTAATTGGCATATACGTTACATGATCTGTGATGACAAGTCAAGATACAATCACCACACAGTAAAACTTGCAGAACCAAGGTACTATTCTGTGGTAGACATATTTTCTCGATAACATCATATTCTGTAATCATTTTGTTATTTTGCTTGTGTAGATCCCTGCTTAATTATTGTGATAGTCGATGCTGACGAGTTGTACCCAATTTTTGATTTACCAGTCAAAATAACAAATTCGGCAGAGGTTAGTCTGTTCTTTATATTTCATGTTATGGGCATTTTGCCACACTTACACACTATATATTTTTGGTTTTGCATGTTCGTTTCATTGGCTTGGGGCAATATTGTGGAGTTAGGACATTGAACGTGGTATTAGGGGTACACTTGGGGAGACTAAAGTTATGGCCCACTAGGCATGGTGATCTTCGAACCAAGAGAAAATGCTACTGAGGTGTTTTTGCTTCAGAGGAAAATCTGTTTTTAGGTTGTCACATGACTCTGTCTACTCATTCTTTGTCTCATGTTATATTGATCGTTTTAAAGACTTTTCTATCCTGTGCAATTTTCTTTTTTGACACATAAAAGCTTTGCATATGACCGTTTGAGAATACATTGTTCTTATTAACTAGCCTGTTAAGTTTTCTGTTCTGATAAAGTGTTTTTTAACATCATGCCGAATGGATCATTAGTTTTTAATATTATTTTCAGGTCGCCTGTGGAGATTACTTTCTATCATTTTTTGAGTGATAATGGACTAGTGTTAACATGTGTCAGTCGGTGAATGTGGTTGTTGGTGGAACTGGGAGAACTCACCACTTACTCGGCCAAAAACGTTGTTGAATGAGTTAACTACCCTCTGCAGATATCGTGTCATGACCACTTATGGTTCAATACCATCTTGCAGTTACTAACAGCGCTGAGGCGAAGTGTATCACATGGGGTTGTGGTGAAGAGGACGACTTGGACAGATGGAAAGAAGAGAACTAGTATGTGTATGATTATGAAATCTCGAAATTAGTTTAAACTATATATAAATTAAACGAGGTTATACCCAGGCTTGAAGATGTGAGTGAACGGTGATGAGCGTGCAAGCAAACGTGCAGTGGCAATTAGTTGTAAACCGAGATGTGCACATTCTTGTGTTTTCTTGTAATGTGCCTCATTTGCATGTTACACTATGCATAATGTAGGCGCACAAATTCTTGTGTGCATAAAGTCTTGATTCACGCAGCCCTGCTACTGGCAGCATCAATGTAAATTAAAATATTTCAAAGATGCTATCAACTTTTTGTTTGTTTTTTCATTTATCTGCACTCCTTTCTATCTATGATACAATATGATTTAGTTTGAACTGTTGACATACTATTATTCCTTCCAGATGAATTGCAGCAAAAATATTGATTTTCTCTAGTGTTAGCAAAAAATTTGTTAAAATGATTGCAAACAAGAAAGGGCAAAAAAGTCTGGCAATGAATCAAAAAAAGCGGAGCATATAGCTTAATAAGTCATAGATTGTTCTTTTTTCAAGGTCTTATTATGGCATAGAAATATTAATTCTCGAAATTAATTCTAAAATTATCCGTGCTATAACCACAAAAACTCCATGCTTTATGAGAGTCTATTACCCGGTGCTGTAAGTTTGAAATTTTCCTAAAGTCTCAATCAATTTGGTGTAAGCAAAACACCTTAGCTAATCGCATCGCTTTAATCTTTTTTGTGCTTCTTTAATGTTTAGGCTCAGTTCCAACTAGAAGTGAATTCTCACAGACGCATGAATTTTTATTCAAAGTTGGCACTTGTTCAAAGTGATGGGTACTCGTGTTCAATGCGCTGATTACAGGGTCATGTGTTGCGATGTGGACAGGTAACTTGTTTGTTATTAGCAAATGGAAATTTGTCTGGGTATGCTTTTAATAAACTTTTTCAGCGCCTCTAAATATGTATTGTTCATGTATGGTTATTTAAAATTTTAAAAATATTCTTTCAAGAATTATATGGCAATTGCAACGCAGTGAGTTTGAAACATCGGTTAGAATAAATATAATCGCATGTTTTTCTAAACAAATCACACACAAATCCAATGTTCTAAAATTGATTAAGGCGCAATCGGAAAAAAAAAGCAATTTGATTTGCACTGTGATTCCGCTTACTGTTTTAACTCCAAGCCTGGTTATTCATCTGTACGATCGCTCCTAAACATATTTTGAATCTATTTTTTACGAAATCAAGGCAATAAGCTGGTTTAAATCCGCGTATCCGCGAAGGTTTCCTTCCTTCAGTTCAGGGTCAGATCTAGTAATAAGTACTACCAACATCCGCACGTCTCTACATTTCATTACAATCTATTATACTATAATGAGTACAACATCTCGCGCCTCTTCAATTGTCATCCACAAGTACAATTATCTGTTAGTACATACAACACCGAATCGCGCCTCTTCAATTTTCATTACACATTCCATTATAATGTGGCAGGCCTGACCATATAGCACCCATCTCGATTCAGTCATCCGATGTTGCATTAAAGGATGTCACATGTAATGGTAGTTGGTTTGTGTTTGCTGCTCGCATTCTGAGGCTACAAGATTATAATCTGCTCTCTCTCACTCACTGCCAACGCATACTTCACGATGCCTAAAAAACACTTCTCCAATTCTATGAACATACTGTTGTTAATAAACTGATTTTATTGCAGAAAATTTGTTTCATAATTCATTTTCTAATAAACAAGTGCATGCTAAAGGTCCCTACACTCATTAAAAGATTTTGTGCAAGTATCAAATAATTCAGAACATACAATTGTGTGAACGCATATTGCCATTGATTAACGAGCAAGGTCGCTCTGTATCAAATGGCAGCAACCACGAAGTGCATTGGCGTGTGGCAACACAACAACCAAGAAAAGCAATTTCATTGTGAAAGGTTTTGAAATGTGTATCTGTAATAACATTAATTTAGTTAAAGAAAGAAAAGAAAGGAAAGAAACCAGGGGACGAAGTAAAGGCTGTATGACAATATTAGATATTTATGATATGACCAGACCTCATTTAGCGGTCTCCCAACCTCATTACCAAAAGAAATTCAGTTTTGGGGTGCATACAATAGGCTTTGTGTTAGGGTCATATAAGATATAGTTATTCGGGTTTGTCGTATTAAGAAAGTAAGAACTTACTATACAAACAAAAACTGAGATATTAATATTATTGAATCAGTTGTTGAGATTTTTTTTTTCGGTATTTTAGTCATTATTTCTCTTTTAGACATTTGCATGGCGGCTCCACCTTCATCACTTGCTGGTTGCAAGAAACTAATCGGCCAAAATACGGTCAATTCTGTCAATTTTGTGGTAGCACAATCACAAGCTAAAGAAGAAGTAGGACAGTTTTCTTTACCAGTTGTTCGTTAACATCAGCAGGTCTGGCAAACAAAGAAAAGTATCAATGGCTGTAGAAGACGACAGTAGTTTGTCCCAAAGTCAGTTCGATGCCGCAAGCTGGTAAGGTGAGTTGGCTATAAATTATTTATTCTCATTATATAACAGGACGTTTTAATAATACTCGATGTCGAGACCTTCGGCTACATGAAGACCACCAAAATTAAAACAATGATTTTGTAGAATTTTCACATTCCCAGGTATTGACCAATTGAAACCTAAAAAAGATTCTTAAAAATGAAAAAAGTTAGGTATAGGGTGAAACATTTGATCTGTTTATGTTGGTATAAAATATTATAACAATCATTCTCTTACTTACTAGTTCTCACGTAAGAACCTGACTCTTCATTTGTGGTTCAAAGGAAAGACGAGCACTGATGACTCCAGCTGAGATCAGCTGAAAAGACGGTCAGCTGGTAGCGAGTCACCCGGCAACGAGCAAGTATGACTTTTTAACTTATTTGAAGAACTGAAGCAAAATACGAGTAAGTTCATCCCCTGCAAAAAAAAAAATTGTAGAAAAATTAGTGCCTAGAGATTTGTGCAAAGACAACACGAAATTTATAAAGAACTCATAAGTGGTCCCTCCGCCCTCACCCCCTCTTAATTTTTAAAGTGGGGGAGGGTAAAAAATCCAATGAAGAGGGGGATAACCAAGGAGAAGAAAATTTTCATGGAGGGAGAGGGGGGGGGGGGGTGAAAAGGGTGCTCAGTTTTAATCATTCAGTTTATGAGTTTCAGTTTAATGGTAATCAATCTGACAGTTATTATATGGAAAGAATATTGACTATAGATTCGTCGCGATTGTGTGATTCGACCCTGGGAAAGGGGGACTGCCACATATTTTTCAAAGGGAAGGGGGGGGGACTAAAAAGGGGGGGACTGAAAAAACGAAATTATAAGGGTAACCAAATCACTAGCACACACTAACGAGACTATGGAATGTTTTTTTTTTAGCCTAATATTTATTTTTTAGGGACTATTTTTGATTGGACATTGGTGGAGCGTGGAAAAATAAAACCGTAGAATGTGTATCTCGAAGAATTGTTCAAAGCTTTTCCTAGACATGCAAACATTAATTAGTGTCGAAAGAAAATTCCCCGTGGTTACTCCAATTGGCATTCAAGTTTAAATCTATTGGTGGCATAAGAGGTAATCACTAATTAATCATAAATTTTTCTACTGTAGTTTGATGATTTAAAAAATTCGGGTTTATGCTGTGGAGTTGATTTCCACAGTTAATGATAGTACTGAATTTGAAGGAGGTGCTTTATGGTATAACAGTGATCCTGGCCTTGTCAGATTCCTTGATTCTTGTGTTTAGTTACCTATTAACTGTATCTCAAATCTTTTAGTCATAAATAAAATTTCTACTGTTGTTCTGGAAAGATTGTAATAAATGTTTCTTCTCTTTGCAAAATTAAAATAAGTGTCTAGATTGGCTTAAAATCCAAAGTTTTTAAATTCATTTATCTTCGTCATGATTTTTTTCAACCGAGTCATTTTCCATGGTTTTGAGTGGTGTATGATTGCGTGTGATTGGCTGCATAATAAGTCTAACTTCACTGGCTGCTATGTCTCTCAAGACTCCCCATTCTCCTCACTATTGAAATGTCCCCTTAAATATTGTAATGTCCCTTCACTATTGAAATGTCCCCTTAAATATTATAATTGTCCCTCACTATTGAAATGTCCCTTAGAATATTGTATATGTTCCCCTCACTAATGAAATCCCTTGAAATATCTCTAAAAAATAGATTTTTCTTTTACACACTATATTTTTAATCTCTCTCTGTTTTTAGTTAGGTGTTCTAATCAACCTCTGTAATGTTTTTATCTCAAAGTACATAATAAATGTTACATGGAATACACAATAATTCTCTTTTTTCCGCTCATGACAAATTAAAAATCCCTCAAATATTCGCTTATTTTTTTGAAAAACATGAAATATCTTGTCAATTTTAATAACAATACACGTTACTTATCTATAAAAGACGTCCTCATAAAAGTTCTTAATTCTTGAAATTTGACTTGTAAAAGACTGGCAACTCGTTTGAGTTATCAGAGCTGGTTGTAGCTTTTTTATAAAAAATTGAATTTTTGGTTACCAGTAAGGAAAAGGACAATGTATTTCATGTTTCTTTTCTCTTCAGGTAACATGAGGAATAAGAATCCTTGTTGTTCTGCAAAAATCAAATGTTTCAACGATCACGTTGTTACCACATTGGAAACGACAGCTCCACCGCCTAAGAAAAAGAAATCGATCTTGTCAAAAAAGTTTCGATAGTCTCCATTAAGGTTTGTTGTCTTACTCTTGAGTTTACATCTTTGAAGTATTTCCTAAAAACAGGGATTCTAAATTACGATTTTCAGAAGGGTTGACTCCATAAATCGTAAAGTTACGGATTAGGATGTTTAAGTCGTTAAATATTTGCGTTACCGTGAAACATCGTTTTGTTGAGAATTGCACGTTAAAGCTCTCTACGCATATAACATAAACAATCAGAGCGCACAATCATCGATTATCTTTATAAATAACAAGTCAACACGACCTAGCTTTTTAAGGGCCTCGTTTATATAAAAAGTAGGCAATCTGATCTTCTCGAGAGAAAATACAGGCCATTTTTAATATAATGTCAGACATGAAATGAAATCGTAAAATAGTCAAGTAAGAAGAAAGGTTAGAAAACATTAAAAAATTTCCGTTGTTTATGCTAACATATGAAGGTTTTTAAAATATGTACAAGAACTGTCTCATGATAAATTTAAGATATTTGTGTGAAAAAAAACTTAAACGTTAAAAAGTTTCTTTCTTAACGCCAATTTTTTTTTCTTCTCGGATGTATAGAACGCTATAGGAAATATATTGTTCCACAGCCACCAGTGTAAACAACAGAGTAAAAAGGAATCCTTCTTTATTTATGCCTTTACGCTCCTCAACTCAGTTTTTATAAAACCTTATTTAATATATAAGCTCTCCACATTGTTTGAAAGAACTATAGTTGATTTTCAACAAAGTTTGAAAGAGATTATACCTTTTGAAAGAAAAAATAAGGAATTGAGATATGTTTTTTTCTTGGTTTGAACATCTTAATTTATTATTTTGTATTTATTAGTTGCAATCAATATTGCGGACTTTTTCTGTCTCTCTTTCTGTTAATTGTGCTCTTACTCAAAGTCTTTTTTGATTTTTAGTAGGCAAACAGTAAATGGCAAAAAGAGGAAAGTTCTGAAAATCAGAAGTGGATCAACATCTGGAGAGTATGTTTTTTATATTTCGGTGCATAAATAGCTTAGAAAGTTTCATTAACTCAGAAGAAAATTTTGGAAAACACGCATGAATTTTGCAGGTTTAAGACTTTATCTTAGACAGACCTCAGATGTGATTTCTAAATAAAATGGTCAACCTTAGTCAAAATAGTAAAAAATAGAGAAAAAGATGGGTTGCAGGGCAATATTTTGGCGTACTCGAGCTTGTCCTGAGGAAAATAGACTTCATCTTTCATAGAGAGAAAGGAGATTTCCTTGGGTTAGTGGTGGATCTTCTTCCCTATCTTTTAGAGTTCCGACGTGGATAAAAATGAGACCGAGGAGCATTCGTCGGTTTGCTTGATGGGAGCAGTTAAGATAAAAGTTGAGAACAGCCTGTGTATGTTGACAGCGGTCACGCTAGTGGATACGAAGAAGATGAGAGGGTTGATGTATGAGATGAATTCCAGCCCGTTGAAAGTCGATTCATTCGATTCTATGTCTCGTCGCAGCCAGTGTCAAATGCCTGCAATAGTAGGGATCCTAAAACTTAATATTGTACCGAAATTCTGAAAAAGATGGTTCGTTCTTAATGATACAGGAGGAAGCGTCACTGAAAGAAATAATCGACGCGAGTTTGATCACGTCATCCATTGCTGAAGTTGACAGCCCACGTGTAGCTGACAACGACGAAAATTAATAATTGGTATGTTCGTTTTTATTTTTGTCTCATCGAGCATGAACTTTAACTGTATTTTCTGGATGGTACTCTGCTGTACAAGCAAGGAAGACGTTTTAAATGGATGTATTTATGGTCTTAATCTTGGCTATAGAAAAAGTCAAAGCTCGAGATTTTCTTAATAAAATTATGAATGCTTGTCTCTTGTAACCGCAGTGTGAAATTTTATATAAATCTAATTCTTTTCGTATTATGATATCGTCCAAAATCATGTTAAATAGAGCTTTAAAGCCTGGTGTGATTATTTTCCAATACAAAGCTGATGCGAGTCTACAATCTATATTGACAGATGTCAAAGAGTTGCTAAAGGGAGATAAATGTGTTAGCTTAGCATTTATATGTCATGGAAATCCAGGCAGTTTAACTATCTGCAAAGAACAGGTATATATTCAATACACCTTTGCGATAATTCAATTGTACATGCGTTCCTACGGCTCTCCATCGTTTTACAATATCGGAAAAAAGGAGGTAAAAATCGTGTTTTTATGAGAGTTTGTTAGACACGAAAGCGTGTTTTCTCCAATTTTTCAACTTCCGTTGTATCAATTTCTTTCAAATTTTCAGGAAACTTTAATAATAATAAGATACAACTTATGTGTACTTTTCATTAAAAACAAAACGCGGCAAGAAAAGTTATCACGAAAAAACATGTTTTCTCCTTAATAAACTCTTATAAAAGTGTGATGTTTACCTCCTCCGATCGTAAAATAAGCTGCGATGGAGTGTTAGTTTTCCCGAATTATCGTAAAGGTGTATTGTGTTATGGCTACATTTGTTCTTCATTTGCATTCTGTGGTTTACCTGCATTTTAAATTTGAACAGCTATATATATGATTTTTACACAATGACATAATACTGTAACAAACTTTAAACCAGTACATGTCTGATTGGATTTTCATAGTTTGTTTATGTGACATTCAGTGTGAAACACTGCAATATTCAGGCCTTATACAGTCATATTTTAACCCTATTAAGCAGCCCCTTTTTTGAGTGGATAAATTATGAAAATAAGCATGGTGGCAATCTGGAAAACCTGGAAAAGTCGGTAATCTCAAAATTGGATCAAAAAGTCAGGAAACTAAGCTACTAGATTCAAGGAAAAGTCGGGGAATTCTGTCAGCTGACAATTAAACTGAATGCAAATTGAACATTGTGCTGAGAATTTTGTTTTAGTAGTAAGCAATTTTACATTATGCAATTATGGGAAATTTACAATATACCAGCAGTTAACTAAATTCTCCGAAGTTAGAAAATTTACAATCAATATTAAATTTACCAACTTGTATTTTGATTGAATTTATTTTCTCCAAAGCCTTTAAAGTCATTTCAAACATCACTGCGGTATACTAAAAACACTTTGTAAAATTTCCAATTTATCAATATATATATGATGATGTCTATCTATTCTGAAAAAACCTGGGAAAGTCAGTGAGTATGGAAAAAGAAATCTAATGACCTCATATAGATCTGTCATGTAGCAAAAACTGTGCATTTCTTCACCCATATATTTACATGGTATATTAGAATGACTGCTAAGTTTCAAGTTTATATTACTGATAGATTTTGAGGGAGAATAATAAATTATTTATATTTCATTCCATCTGACAAGTCTAATAACAGCTACTGTTGTACAATTCCAGTAAGGAGTCAGACTCTTATCAAATTTAAAACTCTGTTTATTTATTGTAAATTCAGTATTCCAACTTTTCAGTTATTTTTCTAGATCCTGTCATACCATAATATTGATGATACTACAATAAAAGATTTCTTTAATAATCTCATCAGTACAGTGATTGAACGTTCAAATCCTAATGCTCACTTAGATCTCTTGTCCACCTCACTTGTTTTGTCAGGAGATGGGCAGTTTGTAGTACAAGCATTGCAGGATTACATTCAGGTAGTAAAATTCGCTCTGTTGGTTATATACACATCCTTTTGTTTCAGGACTTTTTTTTGTCATGATGGCGACCATACTCATAACCTACTTCTATGACGGCACAAAAGCTTCAATTGAATTTTTATTCTTATGTATTGCCAAAACAATAAAATTGTATAGTTTGAAGTTTTTAAGTGGCATGCAAGGCATGAAAGTGCTTGTCAATTAGCTCTCAAACAGTGTAATTGTTTTTTGCACCCAGGATGAGTGGTTATTCTGAGGATTTTATTTTAGAGGGCTAGTTGCTGCATCATTGGGTCTAAGGAAATGTTTCCTTATTAGGCAGAGTTTCACACCCAGCACAGCTAGAATTTTGAAAATCTATGTGACAGTTCTTAACAAATTATATGACACATCACTTGTTGAAGTTGTTGAGTCTTTTTGGTTGAGGACATAATTAGAAAACGACTTTATGAAATTTTCGTTTGTTGATTTGCTACGTTATTATCCCTTCTGTCAATTTATTTATTTGAGGATGCTGTTTTATTTTATGGTATTTTAGTTATTATAATTTTGCTTCTGTTTTAGATTCCTGTCATTGCAAGTAAAGATATCTTAGGTTCTGACATAAAAAGAAGTGACTTGTAAGTTCTGATTTGTGAAATAGAAATATCTAAAAAGTATACATTGACACTGCTGTACCCAAAAGCTAATGATTCCAATATGCCGATATATCTTTGAAGTTTGAGTTAAGTCTGTAGGCTTCATTTACTAAATTGATTTTGTTTTGTGAAGCTATCAAAGCAAAGTCATGATGAATTATGAAATTTTCACATTGCTTCTGGTTTTCAGGCTTTTTAGTAGCATTTTTCATGTGTGAATGTAGATTTTTGTGAAATAAACTGACACTTTTTATCTCCATTAATGGAATTTCTAGAAGTAATGTTGGAGAATGTATTTTAATGCCAACCTGCTGAGAAACTTGGTCTGGCTCAGGTAGTCAATCAATCAGTAACTATGAAAAATTAGAACTATTGGCAGAGGTAATTTTGTCTCCTTTCTTTTATAACTACAATGTCAAGTATTTATTGAAATTTAATGAGTATAGCATTGAATTAATTTCTTGAAATTTTTAGAGTGGACTTTAATTAGAGCAGGTCCTTGTGGTCCTTTAATTAGAACACGGAAAAGGGTGGGTGGTTTATTAGTGTTTAAACTTTAGGAGGAGTGTGTTAGGCAAAGAGGGGTTTAAAAAAGAGAGAGCAGGAATTAAAAGAGGATTTCTGGTAATTTCTAAGTTATTAAATTAAATTTTGACAAAAAACCTGTTTGAGAAATGTTTGAAACTAAAACCTATGCTTTATTATAAGATTGTGAGTGTATCGAAATTAATTTATATGTATATGAACAAACAACAGTAATTCTTGTAAATCATTCCTTCTTTAGCTTGTACCATAAATGCTACCAAACTCAAATTTCTTTGAATCAATAAGCTTTTAGCCATAATGTACCTGCTGTCCTATTGTTTCTTAAGTCATGTATCTTTTTATTTCAGGTGCATATGGTACTGCTGTGCTATACAGAAAAGAAGGATGATGATTCTTTAGTTGTTTGAAAGAGATAACAATAATTGATTTAAATGCTACTGAACGTCAAGCTTCAATGAATGAGGTTTACCTGTCACTTTCTTTATTTGTACTGTCATTAAGGTTTCTTTTTTACATATAACATCACTCAGGGTAGTTTTACTGTCAATTCTGAAGTATAGCATGTATTTATGGAAACAAAATGTTGGAACATTTATAACCCATGGCCATCACAACATTTCCTTTTTTATTTAAACCTTAAATGCCATACTAAATTTATTACCAAAAGGATTACTAGTGACTTGCTACATGATACTATAATATTATGTAATTAGATCCTTTAAGTCTGGCAAACAAGCTACACAAGTGTGTATTAGAAGATACAGGGGCAAATTTTTGAATTTTACTGGTCAATTTTATCTCCCAAGCGACTTAAAACCTTTGTCTTATGTAAACTGCTGATGTAAATATTTCTTTTTCTTATGAATTGGATTTACTAATCATAACATGAGAATTTAAATGTGTCAAGAGCCTAACGAAATCCTAGATTTTGTAATGTGTTTGTACTATCTTTTAGGTAAAAGTTTTTAAGCATGTTAAGTCATCCAAACATTGTAAGTTATTACGATAGTTTTGATGAAGACGGCATTCTATGGATTGAAATGGAATATGCTGATGGCGGGTATGTTGTAGAAGCTGCTGTTGTGTTGAGAAAGTGTTTTTTTAAAAATTACTTTGTGTGTGATTACTTTAAACAAGAAAAAAGTAACTTTATATTAAACATTTGGTTAATGTTTCACCGTACACACACATTGTGAGATTTTTGTCAACATGTACGTAGTTTAACAAAATTTGAGAGTCTGTGTAAGTGTTGACTTTTTTTACACTTAATCAGAAAACACAGTCAAATGGAAACGAGCCTTTACTTTTTTTAGTACACTGCACGAGTTTCTGGCAAAACAAGAAAGTGACTTGGAAGAAAAAGAGATATTGATCATGTTCTCGCAGATGGTGTCTGCTCTGAAGTATTGCCATGACAACAACATACTACACAGGTACTTGGATGCTCAATAACGTTAATAACATCACATATTGACAACTAGTTAATCTTTTTCATTAAACTAATCTTTTTAGGGATTTGAAAACCCAGAACATATTTTTAACACAAGAAGCAAAAGTAAAATTGGGAGATTTTGGCATTGCAAAAATAATGACAACTCATAATGCTGGTAATTTTACTGTTGTTGGCACACCATACTACATCTCTCCCGAAATGGTAAGACATTCTTTAGAAATGTTTTCCTGTGTGATACCTTTATGCACATTATGGTTGTTTGGGAAATGAATCACATTAAAGTTATTTTCAGCACAGAGATTTTTTAATTAAAAGAAGCCAGTAATAATCATTGATACTTTTCCTTGATAATGGTTTCCATAATTCTTTTAATTGTAAATGCTTGGGTAAATTCCTTTTTAAAAGTGCTTAAAAAGTTCTTCTACAAGTTTTTACCTTTTTAATAATAAGAAGAAGAACTGATCACTAAGGTGGAAAATTTTATTATTGTTACTGCAATCCTGTCAAAGTTTAATTTTACTAATTCAATTTGTGTGTATATAACGTTTGATGTATTTTACTGTTACTTCCTTTTCAGTGTGAGGGAAAGCCTTATGATAGCAAAAGCGATATTTGGGCTTTAGGTTGTATATTATACGAAATGGCAAATTAACAAGAACATTCGATGGGACCAACTTGCCAGCCCTAATTACAAAAATTGTGAAGGTGCTATTTCTATCATAATAACAGTTACAGTCTGTGTAGCAAGAAGTCAACAATTACTGTGTTGCTTGTTCGTTTAGGGTACTTTTGCACCTATCAAGGAAACTTATACCCCAGAATTTCGCCTCTTGGTAAGACTGCTTTATCTACAAAAAAATTCACTATTTTTAGAAAATATTAATATTAATTTTCTCCAATTTTTGAAGGTTCGAGATTTACTTCAGAAAGATCCAACAGCAAGACCTAATACTGAGGAAATCTTGTTTAACAGACTTGCCGAGGTAACTGTCGTATTTGTAATCATCAAAACTGTGTTGATGAGACAATAATGGTCTACTATAGTTGAAAAAAAATTAACACCATGTTTCTTTAAAGACAGTCCAGCGCCAAATAAAAGCTTTCTAGAATTTCTCTTCTACAATAAAGTAAAATCATCTATACTTATTTTTATAAGCAACCAAAAAATCTGTGTATACATCAACGTAGTAATTTCAAGAATTTTAAGAATTATATGTATTTTAACTCTAACAGAATAACCTTAGAATATCAATCACATATTCATATTCATTTTGTAGTTATTGCAACGTTACGATGATTGTGATGACAAGTCAGACAATCAACCACCAGTAAACTATGGCAGAACAAGGTACTAGTTTCTGTGGTAGACATATTTTCTCGATAACATCAATATTCTGTATCATTTTGTCTATTTATTGTTGTAGATCCCTGCTTTATTATTGTGATGTCAGTGCTATGCAGTTGTACCCAATTTTTGATTTACCAGTCAAAATACAAATTGCAGAGGTTAGTTGTCTTTATATTTTCATGTTTGATGCCATTTGCCACACTACACATTATATTTTTGGATTTTGCATGTTTCAGGTTTCAATTGGCTTGGGGCATATTGTTGGAGTTAGCATTGAACGTGGTATATACACTTGGGGAGATAACAGTTATGGCCAACTAGGCCATGGTGATCTTGAACCAAGAGAAAATGCTACTGAGGTGGTTTTGCTCAGAGGAAAATCTGTTGTTAGGTTTGTCACATGACTCTGTCTACTTCATTCCTTTTCGTCATGTTATATTGATCTGTTTTAAAAGACTTTTCTATCCTGTGCAATTTTCTTTTTTGACACATAAAAGCTTTTCATATGACTCGGTTTAGATACATTTGTTCTTATTAACTGCATGTTAATGTTTTTGGTTCTGATAAGTGTTTTTTAAACATCATGCCAATATCATGTTTTTAATATTATTTCAGGTCGTCCTGTGGAGATTACTTTTCTACATTTTTGAGTGATAATGGACTAGTGTTAACATGTGGTCAGGGTGAATGTGGTTGTTGGGACATGGAGACTGGAACACACTTACTCGGCCAAAACTTGTTGATGAGTTACTTACCCTCGATATCGTGTCATTGACCACTGGTTCATACCATCTTGCAGTTACTACAGCTGAGGGCGAAGTGTACACATGGGGTTGTGGTGAAGATGGACGACTGGGACATGGGAATGAAGAGAACTAGTATGTGTTGTTATGAAATTCTCGAAATTAGTTAAACTATATAAATAAACGAGGGTAACCCAGGCCTTCGTGAATTGAGTGAACGGTGATGAGCGTGCAAGCAAACGTGCACGTGGCAATTTAGTTGTAAACACGAGATCGTGCACATTCTTGTGTTTCGTTGTAATGTGCCTCATTTGCATGTTAACTAGTGCATTAATGTAGTGCGCACAAATTCTTGTGTGCATAAAATCTTGATTCACGCAGCCCTGTAACCTGCAGCATCATGTAAAATTAAAATATTTCAAAGATGCTATGAACTTTTTTGTTTGTTTTTCCATTTATCTGCACTCCTTTCTATCTATGAACAATATGGATTAGTTTGAACCTTTGACATACTATTTTCCTCCAAATGAATTGCAGGCAAAAAATTGATTTCTCTAGTTTATGCAAAAAAATTGTTAAAATGATTTGCAAACACAGAAAGGGCAAAAAATCTGGCAATGATCAAAAAATGGGCATTAGCTTTAATAAGCATAGATTGTTCTTTTCAAGTGTTATTATGCATAAGAAATATTAATTCTCGAAAATTAATTCAAAATTATCCGTGCTAAACCCACAAAACTCATGCTTTATGGAGATCTATTACCGGTGCTTGTAAGTTTGAAATTTTCCTAAATGTCTCAATCAATCTTTGTGCCAAAACACCTTAGCCTAATTCGCATCTGCTTTAATTTTATTTTGTGTTTTTATGTTTAGCTCAGTTCCAACTAAAGTGAGATTCGTCACAGAGCATATTTTTATTAAAGTTGCACATTGTTCAAGTGATGGTACTGTGTTCATCGCTGATACAGGGTCAATGTTTGCATGTGGAAGGTATATGTTTTTTATTAGCAAATGGAAATTTGGTCTGGGTATGCTTTTAATAAACTTTTTTAGGCTCTAAATATGTTTTTCATGGTATGGTTATTTTAAATTTTAAAAATATTCTTTCAAGAATTATATTGCATGCTACTAGTTGAACATCGGTTAGATAAATATACAGTTTTTCAAAAAATCACCACACAAATCCAATGTTCTAAATTATTAAAGCGCCAATGGATAAAAATAAAGCAATTTGATTTTGCACTGTGATTACGCTTACTGTTTTTAACTCCAAGCCTGGTTATTCATTCTGTACATCGCTCTAACATATTTGGAATTTATTTTTAGAAATCAAGGCAATAAGCTTGGTTTAAATCCGCGCCAAGGTTTCTTCTTCAGTTCAGGTCAAGATCTAGTAAAGTAAGTACGTACAACATCTCGCACCTCTCTAATTTCATTACATCTATTATACTTAAGTGAGTACAACATCTCGCGCCTCTTCAATTTCATCACATCAATTATACTTAAGTACATACAACACCTCGCGCCTCTTCAATTTCATTACATCCATTATAATTGTCACCTACATATACACACCATCTCGATTAGCTATCCGATGTGTCATTAAAGTATTGTCACATGTAATGTAGTTGGTTTGTTTGCTGCTCGCAATTCCAGGGGCTACAGAGATTAAATCTTGCTCTCTCTTTCACTCACTGCCACGCAGTATGTCAGCGATGCCTAAAACAACACTTCTCCAATTCTATGAACATACTGTTTTAATAAATATTTTTATTGCAGATAAATTTGTTTCTATAAATTTTTTCTATAGAACACAGTGGAGCATGTAAAGGTCCCTACACTCATTAAAGATTTGTGCAAGTATCAAATTTCAGACATACAATTTGGTGCAACGCATATTGCCATGATTAACGAGCAAGGTCGCTTGTATACAAATGGCAGCAACACAGAAGGTCAGTTGGCGTGTGGCAACACAAAACCAAGAGAAACAATTTCAGTTGTGAAAGGTTTTGAAGATGGTGTATCTGTAAGTAACAGAAATTTAGTAGAGAGAGAACATGTATGACTATTAGATATTTATGATGACCAGCCTCATTTACAGGTCTCCAACCTCATTCCAAAAAATACAGTTTTGGGGTTGCATACAATGGCTTTTGTTAGGTCTATATATATAGTTATTCGGTTTGTGTATTAAGAAAGTAAAACTTATATACAAACAAAAACTGAGATATTAAAATATTGAATCAGTTTGTTGAGATTTTTTTTTTGGTATTTTAGCATTATTTTCTCTTTTTAGACTATTGCATGCGGCTCCACCTTCTCACTTGCTGGTGTGCAAGAAACTATCGGCCAAAATACGGTCAATTCTGTCTATTTTTGGGGTACAAAACCAAGCTTAAAGAGAAGTAGGACAGTTTCTTCCAGTGATTCGTTTAACATCAGCAGGTCTGGCAAACAAAGAAAAGTATCAATGGCTGTAGAAGACGACAGTAGTTCAATCAGCGATGTCGAAGCTGGGTAAGTGAGTTGGCTATAAATTATTTTTTCTCAATGTATATAACAGCGTTTTATAATTACTGATGTGAGACCTCGGGCTACATGAAGACCACCAAATTTAAAACAATGATTTTGTAGAATTTTCACATCCCAGGTATTTGACCAATTTGAACCTAAAAAAGATCTTAAAAATGAAAAAGTTAGGTATTAGTGAAACATTTAGCTGGTTATGTTGGTATAAAATATTATAACAATCATTCTCTTACTTACTAGTTCTTCACGTAATGACTCTGACTCTTCATTTGTTGTGTCATCAAGGAAAACGAGCACTGTAGACTCAGCTCGGAGATCAGCTGAAAGACGGTCAGCTGGTAGCGAGTCATCCCGTGCACGAGCAAGTATGACTTATTTACTTATTTGAAGCAACTGAAGCAAATACAGAGAGTTCATCCCTGCAAAAAAAAAATTGTAGAAAAATTAGTGCCTAGAATTTGTGCAAAGACAACACGAAAATTTATAAAGACTCATAGTGTCCCCCTCCCCCCACCCCCCTCTTTTATTTTTTAAAGGGGGGAGGGGGTAAAAAATCCAATGAGAGGGGGATGAACCAAGAGAAGAAATTTTCATGGAGGGGAGAGGGGGGGGGGGTGAAAAGGGGTGCTAGTTTTTCAATCATTCAGTTTATGAGTTTCAGTTTATGGTAATACATCTTGACAGTTATTTTATGGAAAAGAATATTGACTATAAGATTGTCGCGATTTGTGATTTCGACCCTGGAAAGGGGGGGACTGCCATCATATTTTTCAAAGGGAAGGGGGGGGGGGGACTAAAAAGGGGGGGACTGGAAAAAACGAAATTATGAAGGGGTAACCAAATCACTAGCACACTACGAGACTATGATGTTTTTTTTAGTTTTTAGCTAAATATTTATTTTTTAGGGACTATTTTTGATGACATTGGTGACGTGGAAGAAAATGAAACACGTAGAATGTATCTCAAGAATTTGTTCAAAGTTTCCAACATGCAAACATTAAATTTAGTGTCGAAAGAAAATGTCCCCGTGGTTACTCCACAGTTGGCATTCAAGTTTAAATCTATTGGTGGCATAGAGGGTAATCATAATTATCATGAAATTTTCTAGCTGTAGTTCTGATGATTTAAAAAATTCGGGTTTATCTGTGGAGTTATTCACATTATGTAGTACTAATTTGAAGGAGGTGCTTTATGTATACATGTATCCTGGCCTTTCAGATTCTTGAATTTTGTGTTTAGTTACCTATACTGTACTAAAATCTTTTAGTCATAAATAAAATTTCTGTTTGTTCTGGAAAGATTTTGGTAGATAATGTTTCTCTTTTGCAAAAATTGAAAATTAAGTGTCTAGATTGGCTTAAAATCCAAAGTTTTAAATTTCATTATCTCGATCTCGATTTTTTCACCGAGTCATTTTCCATGTTGTTGACTGTGTGTATGATTGCGTGTGATTGGCTGCATAATATTCTACTTCCACTGGGCTGCTATGTCTCTTCAAGACTCCCCAATTCTCCTCACTATTGAAATGTCCCCTTAAATATTGTAATGTCCCCTCACTATTGAAATGTCCCCTTAAATATCTTCTAAAAATAGATTTTCTTTAACAACTATCATTTTTAATCTCTTCTGTTTTAGTTAGGTGTTCTAATTCAACCTGCTGCATGTTTTTATTCTCAAAGTACATAAAAATGTTACATGGATACAACAATAATTCTTTTTTTCGCTCATGACATTAATTTTAAAATCCCCTCAAATATTCTCAATTTTTTTTTGAAAAACATGAAAATCTTGTCAATTTTTATAACAATACCGTTATCTTATCTAAAAAGACTCTCCATAAAAGTTCTTAAATCTCTTGAAATTTGACTCTGTAAAAAGACTGGCAACTCTGTTTGAGTTATCAGGCTGTGTGTAGCTATTTTTATAAAAATTGAATTTTTGTTACCAGTATAAGGAAAAGGCCAAGTATTTATGTTTCTTTTTCTTCAGGTTACAGTGAGGATGAAGAATTCCCTGTTGTTCTGCAAGAAATCAAATGTTTCAACGATCACGTTGTTATCCACTTGGAAACGACAGCTCCACCGCCTAAGAAAAAGAAATCACTTCGTCAGAAAAGTTTCGATAGCTCCTATTCAAGGTTTGTTTCTTACTCCTTGAGTTGTACATCTTTTGAAGTATTTCCTAAAAACAGGATTCTAATTTACGATTTCAAAAGGGTGACTCATAAATCGTAAAGTTTACGGATTAGGATGTTAAATCGTTTTAAATATTTCGTACCGTGAAACATCGTTTTTTGGAGAATTGACGTTAAACTCTTCTACGCATATAACTATACAACGCATAATCGATTTTTGTAAATAATACACGACCTACTTTTTAAGGCCTCGTTTTATATAAACAGTAGGAATCTGCTTCGGAGAAAAATTACAGCCATTTTTAAATATATGTTCAACATGAATGAAATCGTAAATAGTAAGTAAAAGAAAAGGTTAGAAAACATTAAAAAAGTTTCGTGTTTTTGCTAACATATGAAGGTTTTTAAATATGTACCAAGAACTGTCTCATGAAAAATTTAGATATTTGTGTGAAAAAAAATTAACGTTAAAAAGTTTTTTTAACCCTTTTTCTCGGTTATCACGCTAAGAAAATAGTTGTCACAGCAACCAGTGTAAACAAACAGAGTAAAAATGAAATCCTTTCTTTATTTTATGCACTTACGCTCTCAAGTTTTTATAAAACCTTGTTTATATAAGCTCTCCACCATTGTTTGAAAGAACTATAGTTTGTTTTCACAAAGTTTATGAAGAGAAAATTATACCTTGTTGAAAGAAAAAAATAGGAAATTAAGAAGAATGTTTTTTTTCTATGTTTGAATTTATTTATTTATTTACTTCTTTGTCTCTCTTTCTGTTAATTGTGCTCTTATCAAAGTCTTTTTTGGATTTTTAGTGCAAACAGTAATGCAAAAGAGGAAAGTTCTGAAAACTCAGAAATGGAAACATCTGGAGAAGTATGTTTTTATATTTCGTTGCATAAATAGCTTAGGAAATTTCATTAACTCAGAAGAAAATTTTGGAAAACATGAATTTTGCAGGTTTAAGACTTTTCTTTAGAAGACCTCAGATGTGATTTCTAAATAAAATGGTCAACCTTAGGCAAAAATAAAAAAAGAGAAAAAGATGGGTGCAGGGCAAATATTTTGCGTACTGAGCTTGTCCTGAGGACAAATAGATTCACTTCATAGAGAGAAAGAGATCTTTCTGGGTTAGTGTAGGATCTTCTTCCCTACTTTTAGATTCCGACGTGGATTAAAAATGAACTCGAGGAAGGCATCGTCGTTTCTGATGGGAGCAGTAAGATAAAAGTTGAGAAACAGCCTGTGTATGTTGACAGCGGTCACGCTAGTGATGACGAAGAAGATGACGAGGTTGATGTTGAGATGAAGTTCCAGCCGGTTCGAAGTCGATCATTCGATTCTATGTCTCGTCGCAGCAGTGTCAATGCTCAAAGTAGGGATCCAAACTTTAATATTGTACCGAAATTGAAAAAGATGGGTTCGTTGCTTAAAATACAGGAGGAAGCGTCAACTGAAACGAAAATAATCGACGGAGTTGCCATCACGTCATCCATTGCTGAAGTTGACAGCCCACGTGTAGCTGACAACGACGAAAATAATAATTTGGTATGTTCGTTTTTATTTTTCCTCATGCAGCATGAAACTTTAACTGTACAGTTGTTCTGGAGGTAGCTGCTGTACAAGCCAAGGAAGAAGTTTTAATGGATGTATTTAAATGGTCTATAATCTGGGCTAAGAAAAAGTCAACGAGATTTTCTTAAATAAAATTATCATGCTTGTCTCTTGTAACGCATGTGATTTTATTAAATCTTACATTCTTTTCGTATTATGATTCGTCCAAAATCACTCTGACGCTCGGACAAACTTCCTACAAACTACCTTCTCTTTCTTTTAATAAGTTGCTCCGCGAAAATTAGCAACCGCAGTGGAGATATCTCAAAATATAAAAAGCAACTTGTTGTTTTATACAAATAAAGCTTCGTTCTGTTCACGCATTTTCTTCAAACTTTATTGTTTGTCATATCAAGTATATATGTCGCTCTAGATTTCGCGAGATAGTCAGTTGCCTTCGCTTAACTGAAACGTGCTAGGGAATTTTGTTTAAGGTCTGACTTGATGGTACTAAATACCAGCCATAAGAAAAGGTTTCGTGGTAAAGGTAATGTAACTGGAGAAAAATAGGTGATATCATCTAGTGTTGCTTAGGTGGCGACTGCTTTGTTGATGTTAAGTTAAAAGTTATTTTGAGAAATGTAGTGAATTATTGATATAGTGAGTAAAAACTTGCATTAAACCCTGGATTAGTGTTTAAAGAAGTTAATCTCGAAATATGTTTATAACAAGCAAAATAATATGTTGAAGGTGGAATACGTTTATTATTTATATCGAGAAAGTTGTTGTTTTTACTTTCAGGATCCATTGTCAGTAACCCAAGCGTTTCCTCTCCCAACGAGTTCAGTTTCACCGGATTTGAAGAGGAAATCGAATGCTCAAGTGAGTGCAAGAAGTTCAGATGAAGTTGAATACACCACTGTTAAGAATATTAACCTGAAAAATGTAAGTCGGTTTGCTTTTGTGAAAACATTAGAGCATGCAAGATCAGTCAAGAAAATTCTTAGTTGAAAATTATAATTAACTTCAAAAGGAACAGAAAACTAGGGTTGTATTTTCTTATGTTAAGACTTGTTTGGTAGGGAACTTGGTTTGTTTAAGGTCGTTGCTTAAAGTGTATTTCTTCGTTTTTTTTAGCCGAATTCAGCTGAAGCAGAAAGGTCAGTCCCCTGTTTTCTCTTGTTAATCACAACTTCTTCTCATTAATTTATTCTGTTCAATACTTTAATCTTTCTTTTCTTATTCAGGAAAAAAATACCAAAAGAAAAACCAGTCCCAAGTAAAGCAAGGTAAGTTGTTATAAGCTCTTATACGACATCTTCTTAAAACGCCTTTTTAAAACAATCATTCATAACAGAGCGACCAATCAATTGTAAATCAGGGAGTGATTTCAAAGAAAAAACAGGTCAAAGAGACCAGGAAGAAGTTTCTTATTTTTCAGCAAATTAAGGAAAACTACAGTTTTTGTACCTAATTTTCAAATTAGCTAACCATGAAACCACCGGTCCGTTTTTAGCAAGTGTTTTAGACAAGTCAGGGGAATGTCTTTCAGAATCGTCGTTAGGCAACCCAGAACAACTAATCTTATTTTTGTTCTCTACGTTTCAACGAGAATTCTGACGCAGTACACTCCATTGGAAACAGTTTCCATGTTAGAAAAAATAACTGTGAAGTTATTCTCATGTTTTGTTATAGATTAAAAAGAACACAACAGATCAGAACAAATAACGCGTACGTACATAAAACACTGTGTTAGCAAAGAATTCTGTTATCCATCTTTATCTTAGCGGGTTTTTTTTTGATGTCCCGTTTAAGGATATTTTGTTCCATGTAGTGAAATTTCCATTTGTTTTTTGTTATTAGATACACGCCCCAGAAAAGAAATATTAAAGAGAAAAGGTTTGTTGTATAACCCTCCTTGACTCACATGCTCTTCCTCCCTCCTTTGTAACGCTCCACCCTCCTCCTTCGTTTTTATTACCTCCGTTCTTTTATTATTATTTTTTTCAGAGTACAGCAAGAAAGAGTTTCGTCAGCGAGTGACGCTGATGATCGAAAAGATAAAAAGAGAGTGAAACCAATGTCGAAGAAAGAAGATGAAGAAAAGGTAACATACGACGTACGACGTCTGTATGACGTACGACACGTGTTACGTCACGTAACGTCATACACGCGACTACACGTGGATGATAATTTAGGCCGCTTCGCTTTCCTTTCCTAACAAAATTTTAAACATAGAAATGCACAGAAAAAGGTTTACCCAGATTATAAAAAGTTGAAAAAAAATATTGCTTTTTGACCAGAAAAAGATAGTTATAAGTGAGAGACCAAATTTTCAAGTGAATTAAAATCCCGCAACAGTTCCCAATCTCTATCACAAGAACAAGGTCTGGAAGTGAAGGGCAGAAACTTTCGCGGGCAGAAAATTTCACGTTTTTCGCGTTTTTGGCCGTTTGAAAGTTTTTGCTTTTACAAATTTCAAAACAGCAAAACGCAAAAGTTTTTTCACGCGAAATCATAGCCAATTTAAAAAACGCAAAAGTTTTTTCACGCGAAATCATAGCCAATTTAAAAAACGCAAAAGTTTTTTCACGCGAAATCATAGCCTATTTAAAAAACGCAAAAGTTTTTTCACGCGAAATCATAGCCAATTTAAAAAACGCAAAAGTTTTTTCACGCGAAATCATATCCAATTTAAAAAACGCAAAAGTTTTTTCACGCGAAATCATAGCCAATTTAAAAAACGCGAAAGTTTTTTCACGCGAAAATTTTATTTTTTTTCAAAGCAAATTCCTGAAATTCGTTGTTATCAGAAAAAATAATGACACATGGATATTACTAATTAATACGTATACAATCTTACAATCTTCTCTAATATCTTTATTTCCTTCAGTACTTGTCGCAGCTTTGTCCTTTTTTCTAATTTGCGCTGAAACAGGTGGAGTGTTCGCGACTGTGGGTGAAGTCATTACAAAATTGGAAAGGTTGCCAGCGGCTCTGTCTTCTTCAGGCTCAATATAACACGGTAGAAGAATTTGAATTGTTATGTGGTAGCAAAATTCATTGATACATTGGTGAAGATGGAGAAACCGGTGACGAAACTGATTCTGAGTGGGAAGTTGAAGATTACATTAAACAGAGCAAGAAAAATAAGAAAAATTAACATAAAAAACTTATTTTTTGCTCATTCGCGAAAGTTTTTCACGCAAAAATAGCCTTTTTCTTCGATTCGCGAAAGTTTTTCCCGCAAAATTTGTTCAAAAAACCGCAAAAACGCAAAAGTTTCTGCCCTTAAAGTAGTTAGTTTTCGAATTTTGTTCCCGATTTTTCTTCAATGATTTGTTTAATTTCGCCCAGCTATCATGTTTTAAATCATCCTTAACTTTTAGAAACTCATTGAAGAGATTCAAAGGCAGGCGAAAGTATCTGAAGAGAAACTGAGAGAAGAGATACAAAAAATACAGGAAGAAAAAGAGGAGGTAATGACGTCACGTACGAAGCTCTTACCCAGGCCACTTTACACCGCTTCTTATCGACATTATGAAACTGTCACAAATGGGTCTAACGCCACCTTTTTTAAGTACGCGATCTAAAGTTTTCCGCACACAATACCTGGCGAGTCAAATAAGTATTTATAATGGTTGCCAAAAAATGCGGTCATTAACATATTTACTTTTCTATATGCAAGTTACAAAAAAGAGTTACAAGTTGAGAACTATACCTTAAAAATTTTTCTTTTTTTACCCCTCCCCTCACCTACCACTCTCCCATACCTCTCTCCCATACCTCTCTCCCATACCTCTCTCCCATACCTCTCTCCCATACCTCTCTCCCATACCTCTCTCCCATACCTCTCTCCCATACCTCTCTCCCATACCTCTCTCCCATACCTCTCTCCCATACCTCTCTCCGATACCTCTCTCCCATACCTCTCTCCCATACCTCTCTTCAGTGTACAGCAAGCCCGCACTTTGTTACTGTAGTTGCGAATGCATACGTACCCATTTCTTCCTCCCCCACACGGATGAATTGGTTCTAATGACCAAATTTTATGATGCTAGGACCACATAGTTTCCTGTCATTTCAAATTACATTTCATTCTGTCCGCTGATGTGTTTTGTCATGTTAGCTAAGACTTAAAATGCAAGCAAAGTTTCTATAAATTAATTAGAACGCTATAAATAAACCATTTTTAACTTTATCCAGACACCTTGTCAACTCTTTAGAAGTTTTGGGTTTAAAATTTAAGGGAAAAATAGAGGTCCTTTTGATCTCTCTGTCTTGTAGCGAGAAGTAGCGTTGAAGAAAATGCACGACCTTCAACTTCAACAACGGGAAGAGTTGAATAAAAAGCAGGAACAAGAAGCAAAGGTAGATTTTTATTCGATCTCTACAAAATGTCGAGCAGCAGTTGATATAGCGGTTTGAAATGTTTAAACTTTATAAAGGATATTTATAAGTATTGTGCCTGTTTATAAAATATTATTAAAGAGGTTCCGAAACATTCAGTAACATTTAAATGTAGTGGCTAATAAGGCCTCTTGTGGTGCAGAGAAGTTGGCTTTACATCGTTTGTTATTGTCAGGAAAAAAAAATTCGTGATAAATTATGAATGAATTATAAAGTAACTGTGTTTTTCTATCAGTTAGTTGTATGTAGTAATTTTTATTTTGCAGTTAAACTAATTGGTAGCCTTGTAACAAGCATTTACCTCCAAGAAGGCTGTGATTCAATTCCTGGTAGAGGCATGCCAGAAAAAGTGTGAATCGATCTTCCCTGCTTTGTGTTCATTATCAGAATATCATAATATCTAGGCAATTGTCTAGTTGTGTCATTGCCATCAAATTCAAACTATTTACCCACTAGGAGTCCTGTCGCAGGACCTTCATTTAATAATTGTAATAACTTTGCCATAATGCATGATATTCGTGTTTTTAGAAAAGAGAGCAAATGTTGAAGAATGAAATTCACGAACTGAAAAGTGATTTGAATAACGTAAGTTGCTCTCCTACGTAAATACTCTGTTATTAACGACAGCCGCATACTGCTTATTCTAACTTCATAGAACTTTTTTTTTAAACATACCTTCACCACGGTGTAACTTGTTTTTCTTTTTGCAGCAAAACAGTAAACTTCAAGATAACTACAACATTCTGCTGTCGTTACAAGAGCAGTTACTACGTATGCAACAGGTAATATGGTCTTTTGTGAGAGTAACTGTTGTCTTGACAACATGTTGTCATGGCATTGATCGTTGTCTTGCCAACATGTTGTCATGACATTGGCCGTTGTTTTGAAAAAATGTTGTCATCGCAATGGTCGTTGTCGTGACAACATGTTGCCATAGCATTGGTCGTTGTTTTGACAAAATGTTGTAATGGCATTGGTTGTTGTCATGGTAGTGGTCGTTGTCTTGACAACATGTTGTCATGGTAGTGGTCGTTTTAACAGACGCCTAACAATAAAAAAATGCGTTGTTACATTTGTGCAAAATTACAGTCGTTGCTTTAAAACGGTCATTCGTAAAGATCCCCGACACTCGTAACAAGAATATTGTCGCATGGTATATTTTACAATTCTGAGATTTCTGATATGAATTTATTGCTGATACTCTCGTTTTTAATAAAATACTGACACAACAGACCAAAATTTTTTAACTCAACATGATTTTAAATCACGCTTTCCCCTTTTAGAGTGAGCGCCTTCCTTTGAAGGAACAATTTTCTTCAACTCTATATCCTGCATCCGACTGCATAAAATTTATTTCTAGAAATTTTAGATTTTGTTAGTTGCAGACCTTCTCTAAGTTTCTTGTCGGATTTGTATGTCTGTTTTGGAGAAGAACTGAACTATCTGTTATGTGTCGTAACACCGTATGATTAGCTTCAAACATACTGTAAATAGGTCAATGATGCATCAATAGAGTACCTTATTCATACAAATTTTGGCGAGCACTAAATTTGGCGATTTTGGTCTAAAATCGCCAAATTAAGTGTTTGCAAAGTATTTTTTATCGATCGCCAAATTAACTGCTCGCCAAATTTATTTTTTTCATCCATCGCTAAATTAAATGCTCGCCAAATTTATTTTTTTCATCCATCGTCAAATTAACTGCTCGCCAAATTTATTTTTTTCATCCATCGCCAAATTTAAATGCTCGTCAATTTTATTTTTTTCATCCATCGTCAAATTAACTGCTCGCCAAATTTATTTTTTTCATCCATCGCTAAATTAAATGCTCGCCAAATTTATTTTTTTCATCCATCGTCAAATTAACTGCTCGCCAAATTTATTTTTTTCATCCATCGCCAAATTAAATGCTCGTCAATTTTATTTTTTTCATCCATCGTCAAATTAACTGCTCGCCAAATTTATTTTTTTCATCCATCGTCAAATTAAATGCTCGCCAAATTTATTTTTTTCATCCATCGTCAAATTAAATGCTCGCCAAATTTATTTTTTTCATCCATCGTCAAATTAAATGCTCGCCAAATTTATTTTTTTCATCCATCGTCAAATTAAATGTTCGCCAAATTTATTTTTTTCATCCATCGTCAAATTAAATGTTACAAAGAAAAATTAGGCTAAATTTTACATGACTTCTTTTTGTTTTAATATAAAGCATGTTCTTGTTTAAAAAATCGTTCTTTTATCTTTTTTGTCCTCTAAAGCTTTTAAGATAAAATTTGTAAGCAACATAAAAAATGGAAATCTTTCCATCGCCAAATTAAATACACGTCAAACTTAAGTCAAAACGACCGTTGCCAAATTAAAATACACGTCAAATTTAAGTCAAAACGACCATTGCTAAATTAAATGCACGCCAAATTTAAGATATTTTTGCCATCGCAAGATTAAATGCTCGCCAAAATTTGTACGAATAAGGTATTCAAGTTAAATTATTTTTTACATAACCTAAATATAACCTTGCGGACCGCCATATGACATCAGAGAGAGATTCTATTACCTAAACAAACAGGAAGTGAGAGATGTTCTGAAATGTGAGATGCACTCACTTTTTTGAACATCTTCTTTACAAATTTGTTGTTCATTGCTATGTTGAAACGAGGCTTGGTCAATGTCTGAGTTCTATCTCTTTAATTATTAGTTTCCAGTTTCCTGACTCACTGATTGAAATGAATATTTCGTCTTACTATAACTCAGTTGTTGTTCAACAAGAATTTCGTCTTACTATCACTTGTTGTTCAACAAGAATTTCGTCTTACTATCACTTGTTGTTCAACAAGAATTTCGTCTTACTATCACTTGTTGTTCAACAAGAATTTCGTCTTACTATCACTTGTTGTTCAACGAACTACTTAAAATTCTAGAAGCGTGTATTTCTGGAGACTGAAAAACCACAAACGTCACTCGTCTACTTCACTCGCCCACTCTACTCACTCTTGTCTCATGTTTGTCTTCAAACTCTTCTTTCAACGTGTTTTGTGATTACATTCCTTCTTTTTTAAGTGGTTTGTATTTCATTAAAAATTTTCGAAACTCGCTAGTTTAGAAGTTAATTAAGAATTGAACTCGTCTCCAGACCATGCTGGAGACGTTGTCAACTTATGAAAACAGAGACAACAATATGAAATGTAAAATATATATAAAAGCAAGTCAATAAAACAATACTTATTGCATGATATAATAATTTCAAACGAGTGGAAATTATGCGAATGTTTTTGAGGCTAGATACAATGTTACCTGGAATTAACCATGAAAGTGTAACAAAAAATCCTGTAAAACACTTTTGACAAGTCAATTACAATAGGGAAAAAGAGACGAAAGAATGTTAAAAATATAAGTCGAAATAATTTGGATTAGTGACTCTTCAACAATCAGATTTTTTCCCCGCAAAAATCATGTGGGAAAATCGCGAAATTCGCGAAAATTAATTCCCGCAAAATTTGATTTATTTTTTCATGTTTGTGAAAATTAATAACAATTTCATTTTTTTTGATTTACCTAGAAGTACATGTAATATATATGTGAATTTCAAATTCGCAGTCTTTATTTTACGTCCCCTGCATAAAAGCCTCTGAAAACGGTATTAATTGAGAAACAAAATGTCACCAAATTCTTTGTTCGCGAAATTTAATTTTCGTTGTGGTTTTGGTAGTAATTCTGTTTATTCTGAGCATTGCTTGGGGCTGCATTTAAAATTTAATGTCACTTCAGCAGACATTACCTCTTAAAAATTTTCCTGGAAATCTTCTTTTATAACTCTATTTTATTCTAGTTTCTATTTAGTATTGGCTATATTACAAACAGATTTTCCAATTTCCCAGGAGGAGATTAAAAAGCGTTATTTTTTGTACAAGACTGATTGAGGCTCATGAATGTCTGGATATTGATGATCGACACCAGCTCTACATTTTTACCCCCTAAACTTCTAAGACTTTCGTCACTCTCATGAAATTTGAGACAAATGCAAAGTTATAGTTCGTACCTCAAAAGCATGGAAGCATTTAATTATAACTGCGCATGCGCACTTGTGTAGATATTGGTTCTTTTCAACTGTGACATATAAAAGATTCTTGCGTCCGTAATTTTTAAGTGAAAATATGAATAAAAAAAAAGCGCGTTGCGAAATGATTAAATATTCATGTCATCCCTACAACGAGTCAAATCTGACATGTTGTTTTGATTCAATTTGACAATGTGAAGTGTTGACATATATCTCAACAATGTCTTGTGGTTTGTCGGTACCTTCCACACACCTCCGCAACTTTCGATGTGCACGCTGGTACATTCTTTCTCAATGTTTCACATGGAAAATTTCATGCAGGGAATTTTCAAGCTACCCGTTTGATTTTTGTATGAAAAGAAGAATTTGAAACAGGCAATACGAATGTCATTTAATTTATAGAATGAAATAATACTCGTGTAGATCCTAATATGGTATTTAAAACTATTTTTTGCTTTGACAAAATCGAGTGGGAAAAATAGGACAAAAATTTTCACCGATTGCGCAATAATTGTATACGTATCTGTAATAAATAATCTTTATTTTTGCACTAAAATATTTTTATTATTTTTTGGCACAATCGGGAGTACGAACTCTGTTCAAAGTAGGTTTAGTGAAGTAAAGGAAGGTATGTTGAACAGACAAGAAACGAAATTACGCACGTGTTTTATAAAGACACACGAACGTATGTGCAAAGGGACATGAGAGTACTTGTGTATTCTGTAAGAGACATGAGAGTATTTGTGTATGCTGTAAGAGACATGAGAGTGCGTGTGTATTCGGTAAGAGACATGAGAGTATTTGTGTATGCTGTAAGACATGAGAGAACGTGTGTATTCTGTAAGAGACATGAGAGTACGCGTGTATTCTGTGAGAGACATGAGAATACGTGCGTTTTCTGTAAGAGACATGAGAGTACGTGTGTATTCTGTAAGAGACATGAGAATACGTGTGTATTTCGTAAGAGACATGAGAACACATGCGCTTTCCTTGTTTAACTGCTAAAGAGACAGCAAGCTGACAGTTCGTCTTAACTTGCCTAATCTTTTGCGTAAGTGCTTTACATAAGATGTCGTAATTCCAAACACACCACTCTCGAAATTATGAATGAACGGTTTTACTAGTAAATTTTACTACCAAATAATTCCATTGCAAATATTTGCCTCGTATTGGTGTTGTTCAAGTTGATGACGTCATATTGTGTCTGTAAGACAATCGTGGCAAAAAAAAATGTGTGTTTACGGTTTTTTATCGTCCAAAAGAGGATGGTTTATCTGTCTGAAGACGATACTTTTAGACGTTGTTGAGATCTTATGTTCGAGATTAGTCATGTTGTGATTTTTAAGAGTTTTGCGCATAAAATTTGTTTTTGTGTTAGATTGATCTCGTGAGTGTGTTCATTGATATTATTTTCCACAACCATTTAATATGTGTTGTTTTTAGAGTCAAATAAAACCTTCACCACAGGAAAAGGTTAGTTTTTACTCTTCCTATCACTAACTGAATTATACAAGCTATATTTTTGTATTTTTACTCATGCAACTTTTACTTATATTTTTCCAATTTTATTTTCATAATTTTGTAAGCTAAGCTTTCAGCGCATAAAATTATTGTCCGTCGAATTCGTTCTCGACTGTTTTTTTTTATGTATTTTTGTATACATTTCCTACGTAAAGGACATTGGAAAAATAACTTAAATATATTTCTAAACTTTTTTTCGCAAAAAAAAAAAAATCGAAAAAATTGCTGTTAGATCTTAAATGGGTGAAAGATGTAGAAAAACGCACCTTTAATAGTGCCTAAAACTTCCCTTTTTTAATGTTGTTAGTTGGAATATAGAAAGAAAATCGAAAAGAGATACCTTTTAAAGGTATAGCCTTCAACACTTCTTGGATGGTTAAAATTATTACTTGAAAACATCCTGACAAGCCTTTTTGTGGTCACACTGAACTAGCTAAAAATTATTATACACGTGTTTTATTTACAGCAGCATGTGCAACCATTAAAAGAAAAGCCGAAAGAAGCTTCCCACAAGTCACCAAAAAGCTCAGTATGTCTGATCATGTAGATGGCGAAAAGGAAAGCAATATCAATATGGGTACCACGTGTGGGTGCTTATATAGTACGCATAAGAACTCGGTGTGGATGACAATGTGGTACGCATAAACATTTAAACTCAGCAGATGCGCATTTTGCTTTTCAGTGGGACTTCTTTGAAGGAAGCTATCTATATTTGAAAGAAAAGCAGAGATCCTATGAACGCAGAACGAATGAAGAAGTCAAACTTATTATCAGAATGGGATGTCACATATCTCGTCTCTTCTCCGCAGAGTTTTTTATATACGTTTTTCAATATTTATTACAAAGTGATACATACATTTTTACACAATATGTGCAAGATTTTTAGGTCAACATATTCTAATATATATTTCGTGCACCGTCAATTTATCCTCGGTGTTTTTAGCTTCGGGTTGTAAATAGTAGACATGTGTTTTCGACAACACATCGGATAGTATATTCATTTTTACAAATACAGATAAAAAGCAGCTTGTTGAGCAACTCGCTTTAGAAGCTCGTTTTCACTGGCCCTTATTTTACTTAACGTTTGAACTAACACGTGGTTAAGCGTTAAAAAATCCAATTTTCACTTATAATTAAAAACAAAAACACAATTTAACGCCGGAAAGGACGACTTATTTCAGATTGTTCTGTTTTGGGGTTTGGTTTATTTTGGTATTTTTTTAAATGAAATTTACCGTGTTCTGTTCTTTATGTATATTATATATAATTATAAATAAACTCAGCAATTATTTATTAGTGAGGCTTTTTATTAGCGATGTAAATTTTTTTTGTTTATTTTTAAAACTTTAATATATATGTCAGGAGTGATTTTTCTGTATGAATTTAAAAAGTGTCCGAAAACCCTTAGTTTTGTAAGACATGGAAAAGTCGAGGCTTTGTTTCAGATAATTGAGAGTGAAATTATGTTAATCGTTACACTGAGATAGAAGGCTAAATAATTTGTCAATAAAAACCTTTCATCTTGACGGTGTCCCGCGTTGTGGCATGTTAATATGTGGAAGATTCATTGTGCATTGTAAATAATAAATAACGTAAACAAACAAGCAATCAAGTTAATTTATTTATTTACCATTCCGACATTTGTCAACAATATCACGCCACGCCTTTTAAAGACAAAATCCATAATTTGAAATTTTGTTTTTGGAACACTTCTAGAAGAGTCCTAAGAATATCGAATCCGCCGTAAGAAATTGATATATGAAATTTCCTGCAACGAAAATAGCTAGTTTCTTGCAAAATCGTAGCCTACCTTTGCGCCATAAACGCACTATCCCATCTAGGAGATTAGAAATTAAAAACAATAAAATATTAAATGGGTGCGCGGAGTTATAAACTTTAGTTTGTTCTTTTCCTCTATCTCTATCTTCCCAGATCCCATTCATCCAAGAAATACGACCTGCGTGATAAACCACCATAAAAAAAAGAAAGAACGGTTAAAATTGTTTGAATAAGAGGATTTCTAAGATAAACTTCACACCAACCTTATGCCCAGAGCTTCTTCGTTTTTAACTCTTTGCAACTCGAGCCTCCAAGAGACTGAGGGAAATAATTAGACTTAATGAATATTCGAGTTAAACGAAGTCGAATTTATTCAAAAATGATATAATTATTCTATCTTGACGAGTTCCTTGTAAATTATATTTCAAATTAAATTAATTTTTTTTCTGACATCTGGTCTTTGATCTTCTTTTTTTTTAAGTTCGAGTTACCTGAAGAAAATTGGTCTCAGGGGACTAGAAAATGAGGTTCGAGTTACCGGTGTGCGAGTTAACGGTGTTCGAGTTACCAAGAGGTAACTGTATTTTGCAACAAGTGCAGGCTAAAAACAGACAGATATAAAAGAACGATAAAAGAAGACACATAACTAAGTTTTTGATGAGATGGACTTCTTTTCGTTATTGCTCGAGTGATCGTGCGTGCAGAGATCAAATTTTTTCACGGGTTGTTCTATGTCAATAATGGAGAAAGTAAAAACGTCTCATCAACACGTCAAAAAAAAAAATAGATTCTACTAGTAAGGTTTGAAATATGAGCTTTCAAAAATGCCTGACTTCACTATTTGCAGTGAACCGACAGTGTAAACAATAACGCGCAAACAAGCACTTGAAAAAGATGGTTTGACGTAATTCTGTAGAGCTTTGAAAACCGAAAGAATTTTCTTTATTTCCGTTTCTTGTTATTCTTAAACGTTGGAAACAAGAACATGTTTTTTTCGGTAGGGGTAAAAACTTGGTCTTTTTTAGACCTGTATTTTTTATTGGCTAATTTAATGGTATTATTTATTGGTAACTTATTTAAATGACTGAAGTTGGTATGTGAGAAGATTTGACTCGCTTTATTGGTTCGTAAGCGTGAAATGCTGGTCTTTTTTTTACCAATTTATCTGTATGATATAGCTTTTGTATCCTGGTTAAGAAATAATTTTTCTTGAAGAAAAATATAGCAGCTTTGTTTTTTCCCTTCCTCTGTTTCAAATTCAACATGTCTTTTATGTATGTTATGTTTTTCATGTTAGCAAACAAACATAAATTTTCAACCAATCAGAAATCAGATATTTTTATTAAACACAATTGGATAAAAAAAAATACAACGAATAGGACTAAAATTTTAAAAAGTAATCACAGTGCAAGCTTTTGTGAACGCGTTCTTCAAGTATCGATCAGTTTTGTCGAAAATAAATCATCGCAATCTTTCGATAATATTCGCTCACTATGTACGCTGTACGTAACGAAGGTTTCGAACCTGATCGATACGACAAAGATTCGAATGGCGTTATCACGGTGAAAATTAATGGTTTGACAGTTGCTGATGATATTCCAAATAAAGAAACGCCCGTGCCTTTACCAACAGAAGATGAGAGCAGAGAGGGATGGGGGAACAAATTTGAATTCATTCTTGCTATTATTGGCTTTGCGGTGGGTCTTGGTAACGTGTGGAGATTTCCTTATTTGGCGCAGAAAAATGGCGGAGGTAAAAATTTATTGCTAGACAATATTTTTGTCTTAATTTCGTTTTCGTGTGAAATATCAGTTTCGTTCCCAACCCTTTTTGTTTCTAACACTCCTACTGTTACTTTCTAACTGTATTTTGAGGTAGTGAGAACGATCTTTTTTTGTCAATGTAATATTTCTTTGTACAAGGTTACGTCGTGTGCTGAAGTTTGTTTTTGCAAATATTTTTATCCCTTTTTTTGTTGACACATTTCACATTTTCCGACAGCGTTGTTGACAAAACTGTTACGCTGGTAAGAAAAGGTCGCTTTTAAACTGCAAGAAACATTTCGTAACGAAGACTGGAAACCATTTTTTTCATGAGTAGTCAATCCTATAGACATTTTTTGTGTGTTATAAGAAACTAGCTTGTAAGAAAGTTACTACCAGACTACCCAAAATTTAAGAAAATGTTAAAGATAATTATGCTATCACAAATTATCACAAAAATGGGAGAGAATATGTTTTGTGATTGGTGGAGGTAATTTTTAATACTCACGAATTAGCAATTAGCAAAGAAAAAGTTTGTAGTTAAAAGTGCGAAGTTTTTACAACCAGATTTTTTTTAAAAAAACATGGGGGACCCATGTTTTTTCCCATCGCTTCTAAAAGCTGTTTCTGCGAAATAATGAAACAATATATAAAATGGAATACTAAAAACAGGAACTGGGTCATAGCAACCTTCCAAATATATCTATACTACAAACCACAGTATAGACTGCTGATAAGTGGCGACAAATGAAAACAGTTTGTTGTGTTAACATCGCATGAAAATTGTTTTACTTGTCAATTTTTAACCAGGTGGGTTTTATTGGAAAATAAATCTAATGTTATTTTAGCAGTCAAGTTACAGATACATCAACTACGTAAATTTTTTCACGAGCTAGCGACTGGTTTAAAAATATTGTTATTTATTTCTATACTTTGAACTTTTGAGTTTTGTAAAATTGCGTTATGTTGTCGCCATGGAAACAAAAATGTTGTTTGATTTCGCTTCGCTATTTTGTTTTCATAAACATGAAAGGACAAGCAAATATAGCAGCGGTAGAAAATTATCTTAAAATAGTATTTAAATATAAACTTTAGAATTAAAATATTTTGTATTGACTTGCAAATTAAAAATTCAGCCTTCTCAGGCTTATTGTTATCATGTCACGTCCGCACGAAAGATTCCTCATCGCATATAACGCCCACACCGATCACTTGCATGTGAATTGTAGCAATTTTTTTAAAAAATTAAAAACTTCAAATTATTCTTACATCTTTCTCAAATTATTCTTAGAGTGTCACTTTTATTTCGCCCAATATTTGGGGGACGGTTACATATTGAAGCCGGCGTAGAATAAACAAGACCGAAAAGACGTCAATCCTGGGCGAAATTTATCCAAATTTGTAACCGGATAAATTTTGCTATTTTGTTATTTGGAAATAATAGAACGGATAAAAAATTCCGGAGAAGGGGCCTGTATTTTTTAGGTTCTTTTGTGAAAAAATATATTCTCAACAAACGTGGACGGAGGAAGCTAATGAAAGTTGAAAAAATAGCAGGGGGTGGGATTTGGTTAAAGAGTATTTGAAGCTTAAAAGGGTGGCGAAGCGGAGACTTAAGGGTTATTACATGAAGAATTTAAGCCCGGTCTTTTGAAGAGAATGTTCGGTATTTTATTCGCTTAACCATTTTAAATTTTGCCGACATCAGCATGACCCAATTTCAACTTTAGTTAGATACGGAATCTTAGAGCGTACCAATTATTGCTGACGTCATCATAGCCTCTTACACGACGAAAATAAAGGAATTCAAGGGCCTTTATGGGGGTTGTTCCACTCATGTTGGAAAGTTTGATTTGTTTCGGTTAGCTTACGTATCTATAGTATTGGCGCTTCTTTTGCACCATCTTCCCTTGCCAGTAAAAAAAGGGCGGCAAAAATTTTATTCAGAAAAAATTTCTACAACATGTCATTTTTGCTGATTTATTTTTCTTGATTTCTAAATATAAAATGCTTGCGAAGTAATTTCATAAATTTTTCCTTTTTTATCACAATTTCATAAAAATGTAAAACATCCAATCTTTATCATTTTTTTAGAGGTATTTTGGACCTCAATGCAGTATAGAAGGGCAATGCAACAATTAACGAAAATCTCAATGGGCTAAAAATAAAGTCGATAAACATGTGCGTTAATAAATATTACTCGCTGAGCCAAAGTTTTTTGTCGCTTTTTAAAATCTTTTAAAACCAATATGGTATGCCTATTTCATACAAAACAACGAAGTGACTGTAAACATTTAAACATTCAACGAGAAATGATACATGTAACTACTGGCAAATCATCGTCAGATGTCCATATATTTTTTTCCAAGATTGTTGTTGCTGTAATTTCGTTGATCCTTCACTGTTTCATGTAAGTCAGGGTTCCAGGGGGGGGGGGGGGGGGGAGGTCAACCTTACCAATTTTGGTAGGAATTTATAAGCAGGCCTATAAGTTACCTTAGACTGAAATAAGAAATCAATTGTTAGGCTTACTACTTTTTCTTCAATATAATTCGAGATTAATATATTTTTAAAACAGAATTTTGATTAACCATATATCAATGTAGCTTTGCACAATATTGTAAAATTGGCTTGTTTTAAATTTTTTATTTGAAAAATTAGAGTTAGATATGGTAATAATCTAAATTTAACCTTTCACCATAGGTGCATTTATCATTCCTTATGTCATCTCGTTAGTTTTCATGGGAGTCCCTGTGTTCTTTCTCGAGTTGGCGATTGGTCAACGTTTTCGTAAAGGACCTCTACATGTGTGGAATAAACTCGCACCACGTTTGACCGGCATTGGTTTGTCATCAGTGATTGTATCCTTTCTGGTTGGATGTTACTACAACATGATCGTGGCTTGGTGTTTTTATTATCTCTTCATATCATTTCAAAAAAATTTACCGTATGCAGAATGTCCTTGTGTGGGTGGAACATGTAATGCAACGCACCCTGTTTACGTGCCAGAATGCGCTAAGTCATCCGCAACGACTTATTATTGGTACCGTGTGGCGTTAAACGCATCAGACAGTATCGAAGAAAGTGGTGGATTAAACTGGAAACTCTGTTTATGTTTGCTACTAGCATGGACCATTATATTTGCAATCACGTGTAAAGGTGCAGAATCTATGGGCAAGGTGATTATTAACTGCTTTGGAAATATTTGCAACCCTCAAGGCATACTCTTCCCGGATAAGCCCAACATGAGAGCTACCTAGAATCATTTCCCAACCCTACAAATATTTAATTAAAAAAACGGCATTGAATAGTGTTGAAAAATTAAGAAGAAACCATTTTGTTTCTGCGGTATCCTTTTTTCCTGTTTATTAGTGGAACTGCTGAATTACCTTAGCAATTGGCTAACGTAATCTTTCTGTGGAGCGAAAAATTATAAAAATAAGAAAAGTGCTATTTTTCTTGTTATTTCTTTATTTTACGATTTCAGGTTGTTTACTTCACAGCGTTGTTCCCTTATGTTGTCCTCATCATATTTTTTGTTCGTGCCATGATGCTGGATGGAGCAGCTGATGGAATAGTACATATGTTCACACCCCAGGTAGGTTTCAGGTGGAAAATATGGCCTTTTTATATGCTTCTCATGTCAATTCTTTCGACATGATCAAAATTACATCTTCTTAGTTTGAGAAGCTAGCAGAACCTGAAACATGGCTTGATGCATCAACTCAGATCTTTTATTCTCTCGGTCTTGCATTTGGTGGCTTGATCTCAATGTCAAGTTACAATGACATTAACAACAATGTTGTTCGTGACGCGCTTCTTGTATCTTGCGTCAACTGTGGAACATCAATATTTGCTGGCATCGTGATCTTTGGAATATTAGGATATAAGGTAGATTTTTTTCGTTCTTGTATGTGCATGGAGGTATATCTTTTATACCTCCATGGTAAGTGCCAACTCGATATGTGTTATAAACAAGAGTGTCTTTTTGCTGATAAATTTAAAATAAAGAATAGAGACTTTTTTAAAACAGGCAATATCGCATGAAAGTATACTAGGTTATACCTTGGTTATACAGATCTTACCTTCTTCAATGATTGGATTAATAATTTTAGAATTTGTTTTTCATGTAGTAGATGTTCTTTTGTCGAAAAAATTTTAGAATCTGTCATGATTATTTTTTTAAGTCATCGCTATGACTTCTTTGGATATTTTTAGGCTAATGTCAATTACAACCATTGTCAATCTAATCCTTCAAGCTTTATTGCGCCAGCCCAAGTAAATGGAACATGTGACAAAACATACTTTTTGAATCAAGTAAGTTAAATATCTTTGCGTGACATGGAGCAGCATTTAAACAGTAGTTGGATGTGAACTTTTTGAGAAACGGTAGGGTTGCAAATCTTTTGCTACATATAGCGGGGTAGATGCAGGGGTAGATGCAGGGGTAGATGCAGGGGTAGATGCAGGGGTAGATGCAGGGGTAGATGCAGGGGTAGATGCAGGGGTAGATGCAGAGGTTATTTCTAAAATGAGAAGTTTAGTTCTTTTGTTTTCTTTCTCTTTTACTGCGTTATGAAGCCCCCAACCAATGATTAAATTATAACCTCACAACTGGCTTTGTAGCTCCTATATGACTCAATCTTGAAATGTAATCTGCCGCAACACCAAGAAATACTTCCACATATCTTCCTCTCAACAACTTTTATAAGAGTCCACATCAACACTTTAAATTCTTGTTACCATCAAACTCTCAATAGGTTGCTCAAGGACCAGGCTTGACGTTCATAGCATTTACTGAAGCAATGTCTACAATGAGTGTCCCTCAACTATGGAGTGTCATGTTCTTCCTTATGTTGCTTACTCTTGGTATCGGAAGCATGTTGGGTACCTACGAAGCTGTCAGGACGACCGTAGTGGATTTAAAGGTCCTTCCATTCAGGAAAGAGATTGTTTCGTGTAAGATACTTTTCAAAGTTGACTTTTTTCTGTGTAATTTCTTATAATAAAGACGCTTTCTTTTTGGTTTAAATTTTTTTTAAAATGACCAGTTTTTGACTTGGTATGAAATAGCTTCATAACCGCTATTTCCAACTTTTTCTGTGAAAAAAAAATTACCCATTTCTATATGAACTTTTGCCGAAAACGGAGTATTCTTTTTTGACAATAATTGTTAATAGTCTTCTTGAACTTTATTAACATGCGGTATGTTTTTCAATTCCCTCTTAAAAAAGTCCTTGTATAAAACAAATTTTAAAAACGTTCATTCTAACTTCATCTTCATCACTTTTCACATGTGACAAATCATGGATGAACTAACACGATAGATTTAAAGTTTAAATATGAGGAAACTGATATCTCAATTTACTTTTTAGTTATATTATGCGTAATATCATTCTCATTTGGACTGCTATTTTGTCAACGGTCTGGAGAATACTGGTTACAGATGTTCGACTCGTTCGCAGCTAACATTGGATTGCTATCAATTGCTTTCTTTGAGATTATCATTG
Source organism: Hydractinia echinata (assembly GCA_030067915.1). Taxonomy (NCBI): domain Eukaryota; kingdom Metazoa; phylum Cnidaria; class Hydrozoa; order Anthoathecata; family Hydractiniidae; genus Hydractinia; species Hydractinia echinata. The sequence continues at coordinate 1,117,703 of JASGCC010000082.1, forward strand.
TTGTTTACGTGTATGGAATAAGCAAGTAAGTACAGTGCAACCGCGCTGTTGGCATGACCAACCAACGTTGCGTTGTGTATTTGCGACGGTAGTTATCACACATGTAATAAGTAGCCAAGTAAATGATATATATTGAAAGGTCGTGGGTTCTTTCCTACTTAATCAGCTGTCTTTGAGCTGCAAATGTAAGATAGATTAGCTACAACGTTGTTATTTTGTTTTTGTTGTTGTTGTTGTTATTGTTGTGCTTGCTGTTGTTGTTGTTGTTGTTGTTAGTTGTTGTTATTTGTTTTTGTTGTTGATGTTGTTGTTGTTGCTGTCGTTAGTTCTTGTTGTTATTTATTTATTTTATTCTGTTGTTATCGTTGTTATCGTTGTTTTTGTTGTTGTTATCACTGTTATCATTGTTATCGCTATGTGTTTCAGCTTTGAAAAGGATATACTCTTTATGTTGGGACATAAACCAAACTGGTATTGGAAAATCATGTGGATGGGAGTTTCACCGTTGTTGATATTTGTTATTATCGTGGCTTCAATATACGGGCTGGCATCAAAATCTATCACATACAGTCCTTGGAATAGTGGCAAGGTAGTTTAATTTATTCTGATGTTTTTTAACAGCGCTTATTGGCAGAGCGTGTGTATCTGTGTTTATGTTGTTCTTACTACCTGACATTTTAAACAAGGTCTGTTGTTTCTCTGTCATACTACGATATACTCTTGATCTTTATTATTCTGATGTTTTCAGCCTCCTTAAGGTTAAGGGCCCTGGGGACGAGGTTAAGGATGTTAGCTGTACAGCTGTAAGAGTTTCACCGTGTCATAACACAGAAAGACTGATATTAAATTAATATGAATTGACTTAGGACCAGCAGAAAAAACCCATATGTATGATCTTCTTAACTCTTGTTCTTTTCCAGGCTAAAGTTGTTGATTCTGAATATCCATCCTGGGGCGTGGCGCTGTGTTTTATTTTGGTGGTCGCCTCTGTGATCATGATTCCACTAGCAGCCGTGCTAGTTCATTTCGATTTGTTCAGAGTGCCTGGCACGGAAGAAGAGGAAAAAGATGGCGAACTAAAACCAATACCACCCTCTGTTTCAACTATGCCTCTTACAGATAATGAACGTTAAAAATGTACCTTACACAAGTCTCCATAGCAATGTCAGACCAAAAGTTTTATTCGTGTCAAACTTCTCTTCTAGCTTGCTATGTGTTTTTGAATCTAACAGGCTTAGGGGCACAGAATTACCAATTATGCTGACTCGCCCTCCCAAACATTTCATGTATGTATGCCTTGTATATATATAGTACTTGACTAGTTAGATTGGATTTTCACTAGATAAACTTTTTTGTGACTTAGTGTAGATCTACCTTTGGGAAATATTGACGAAAAAAAGGAAAATTGATTATTAATTTTATTGCTTGTAGAACGCTTAGCTTTAGTTTTTTTTAAATAAACGTCTATGATGGAGTTTGGTTTACGATAACCTGATTCCCAGGGGTTTTTTGCATCAGCAGGCGTCTTCTTCCATATTAAAAAGCAAAAAACCCTGGGAACAAGGTTGGATTTACGAATCAACGTAGAAAATTTTATAATATGTGCTCATAAAAACTTATTTAAAAACTTTTAGTTTTAGGAATAAAATATTGTTCATATATTTACGAGTTCCGCCGAAGTGCCTCTAGCTGTGCAGTAGTCCTAGAATTGCCAGCCACCTCTTTTTAGAGGAGAATAGGTCTGGGAACGAGGGTTGCAGATTGGATGGTTATTTTTGTTTTGTTTTGTTTTGGAATGATTATAAATATTTGAATATAATTTTTTTTTGACTTGGGCAACTTTTTTACAATGTTGAACATTTGATCACTTGAAGGACGAGTAATTCTAATAAACAACCTTCAGGCCTGTAACTGTGGTGGCAGAGGAGGCAACAATATTTAGTATAAATGGCATCGTTTTTTAGATAATCCAAGCAGTCCATTTTTAGGCATTATATTATTGTCCCACCTCTCACCTCCACAGAAACAATTTTACTTCCTGCAAGCCTGGCCATAGTCACGTGACCATGTTCAACCTATCAATGTGTATAAAAGTGATTAGTTATTTTTTATATAAATATATATATTTTATAGTAAGTTTGAACATGTATGTAAAAAGTACGTTCTTTTGAGACATGTAAATAACATCGTAAATGATCACTTTTTTGACTTGAAATGTGAAAAATTTTCCCATCCTTCAACATTATTTCATGTATAATTATTTCGGTTTGGTCCGTCACTTACTTAAAGTAAAAACAAAAATGGAAGAAAAAGTATTAGATGACAGTCTTAATACCTTTTCTCAGCCTGATCCTCAAGGGTTCTTCATTTTTGACATCGTGGCTGTCAAGTAAACGGCAGCGGCTTTGACATCAGGCAACAAATCTTGGGGACTAGGATGGACTTTTTCACGACTGAAAACCAAAGCTAAAAAAAATGGTCAAAGTTCCTTCTAAATACTTAGTTTTCTCTTTAAACTACTAAATTTTAATGGCCATTGATTGCATCTTGATCTGTTCTGTCAACGGCTCCTTTGCACAAGATTCAACAATGGCTGGAAAGTCACCCTGCTGCACTTTTATTGGGTATACACACAGGGGCGCTTTCTTTCAACGTGGAAACACTTCATGGAGGATTATACCCCTGTACAGCTCTGAAATTTTGACAAAATGTGTCACTTTTTTACTCTCTTATCGTTCACTTCCAATGCCGCCCTTTTTATCACCGTTAAAAAGGGCGATGTAATACCGCTAAAATTACTTTGTATAACATTGTCTTACTACGAAAATTGCTTGCATAAATGGTTTTGTGGCTTAGCTCGTTCAGAAAAATGCAAAAATGGCGAAGTTTTTTAACAGCAAGGAACTACCATAGTCAGTTTAATATTCGAAAATGAATATATCAATTATATCCAAATAACGGACATATTTCCGGCATTTGTAAAAAAAAAACATATCTTACTCTCTTTTGCTTGATTTTCGTAAATATTATCTCGTAAAACTAAAAAGGATAAAAAATAACTAATAAACCACTAAAATGATATTTTGTAATGGCTTTTCTCCCCATTTTTCGCGTATCGTGACTTTCAATCAAACACAAATCAAATATAATGTTTGTGTACAGCGAGTGTAATATTTGGATTTCATACAAATTAGTTTAATTCTATGGTTTTGAGAAGTATTACTATGTATAATTTTCTGCCCAGAGTTCCTTCTTAGGATTTGAATTAGGTAGGTTCTTTGCTCCAAGGTATGTTTTTTTTGCTCCGAGGTTCGCTTTTGGAAAATAAGCATGGCAGCTTTGTAATAACAAACCACCCATTTTCCCGCCTTTTTTTGTGTTCCGCGTACGATGGCATGGGGTTGGACATTCTTAGGCAAATATTTATTATTGTCCAATTAGGTTGTCTTTTGTAAGTATGAATATCATTTCTTTCATGAATTAATACTTGTATTTGGTCACAGCATTCCCGTCTACAGAAACTGGGTTTATTTCAAAGAGCTCTGGTAAGGAGAGTGTGGTCAGAGAACCAGAAAACAAATACGAACGGCATAGATGAAGTTTTTGGGGTTTTCTAACTTGGAATCCATCAGAATTTATGGATGTCGAAAGCTACATCCAGACGATCATTAGTGTTAGTAGTAGCGAGGTGTCTGTTTATTTTATCCCAACTATTCAAATTTAAAGAGACACGAGCAACATATAAAATATCTAAACGTTTTCACTGGACATATAATCAAGGAGGTCTTCTTGATATAATTGAATAAAGATATATACTGAAAGAAACTTTGGCGATTTTGACCAAAGACCGCGAGTTATGTAGAAACATAAGAATTACCTTAAGTGTATTTAAATTCGCGCAGTACTTATTTCGGTCAGTTTTAAATTTGCGCACCCAAATTCGATAATCGCGCACCTCAGTGAACCTAAAACGCAGTTGATCAAAAACAGAAAATCTTTTCTTTACTTTCTCATAACATTTACATTTCTCAATGACGATGTCCAATTCCAATAAAAAATCTTCATGTGGTCATAGAATGATGTAATCCACTAGCTTTAATTTAAAATGCTTATTCTATCTTAACTTCTTCTAGTTTTATACTGTTTGAATCTTTGAATAATATAGATATTATCATGTCATGAACAAGCGAGTTTATTCTAGGCTACATTTCGACAGCTACAGCTGTCATCGACGGGCAATAATCGAAATCCTTTCAATAAAGAATCAGTATTGGCGATCACGAATATTTCATGCCAGTTGAAGAGTTCGTATGCTCAATATACGAAAGCAGTACAACACGGTGTAACATAGCTCGAGTGGAAATTTTTCAACAAGGCAAGTTTGCGGAAGAATTACTACCAGCATAGAGATATTATTGAAAGAGATACAACGCGATAATTTTCAATTCAAATTCCTATTGTTAAGACATGCGGTAAAGGTGCGTCACTAGGTTCCAGCTCTTTTTGTGCGTTTCTCGCAAAACGACTAATTACCGATTCTTTGAGTAAAAATTCCGACAATTTTACTTGCAAAAGAATGAAAAAATAATTACGTTTTCCATTGAATTCGCCCATAGTTTATTGGTTAAAAGGCTCTCAGAGGTTTACTCTTGCTTTAGAAATAATCCATGCTACCACCGACGTTTGACGCGCTACAAAAACACTCAAAGCGCGCGAATTAGCTGATAGTTTATGGGTAAAAAAAAGTCGACAAAAACCAAATTTTTGCTTAATGACTAATAATAGTAAAAACTCATCTTCTTTTAGCCATTTTTATTATTTGCCCATTTTTTCAATTCGATATTTACGAAATCATCATAACGGTAATATAGGAAAACACCAAGGAGCCTTGGAAACACGAAAAACAGCCTTGGATCAGTCTCGTGAGCGTAGCAGAGAAAAAGGAGAACCGAGGAAGGAAGAACGAAGCAGAAGTTAAACACCAAAACAGAAATTTTTTTCAAATGAACGAAAAATAATAAATAATCATTGAAATTGGCCTATTTAAATCGTTATAGATGGCCGTTTGTCATTGTGTATTAATATTGAAGGAAAAAGAAAGAAAAAATTTGTTCGCTAAAAGAAAATAAATTGACTGCCTCTTTTCCGCCCCTTTTTTTCCGCCCTTTTTTTCCGCCCTTTTTTCCCGCCCTTTTTTCCGACAGGTCGATCTTTTGCTATCGATGGCCCAGATGTAAGAAATTATGGCTGGAAGGAAGATAGACTAACGAATTTGTATCGATATGCTGGAAGAATTAACCAGCTGAGGATTATTATTACTTTTATTACCCCAGGATAGCCTCTTCAGTTCCTAATAGAACTGTTATCAACGAGGGTGCTGCGAAGGGTGTCCTAGTGCATTTAAGCTCCCATTTGAGCGACGGAATTCCTGCAAACACAACAGCTGCTCAACTAGACAATCGCCTAAGATATTAATCGTATTCTCATGCTGAACGTTAAGCAGAAAGGATCAATTCAGGCTTTTATAGTCTCTAGCATACTCGGTCGGGGTTTGAACCTAAGACCTTCCGCACTGGAGGCGAACGCTCTACCTCAAGGTCACCAGTCGGTAAAAGTGCAAAAGTGATGCAAAATTAAAAAAAAAGAAAATGCAAATGTTGAAAAAGTGAACTCGTGTACAGAGATTGTACATGCATAAAAATGTGAGAATGGAAACGTTGATAAGCAAGAAACAAGCGAAGAAGATTGCAATTATGATGTTGATGCCAGCTTTTGTGATGTCGGCTTTTTAATTGATGAATCGGACATTGACGCCTCAGACGCTAACAGCCGAATAATTTTAAGGTTCTTTTAACAGAATATCGATAATACACGATACGCTTTTTCCGATAGCTCCTTTTACTTATAATTAATCTATTAAGATAAGGAACACTCTGGATTTAAATTTATTCTCGATGCAACTCGGTAATTACGTATTCACTTAGTTTTTCCCAGTTTATTAATGTTATGCAATTTTTTTAAGTTTGAGCTAATATTTATATTATATAATTTATAGGCATGATTGAAATTTTTAAACTATATATTACAAAAAAAGACTTTAAAAAGCACTTAACACGATAAAACACGAAACACACGATTGTTTTATTTTTGATGCTCAATTTCTAAAAACTGCGGGGTTACCAGCTTGTTAAAATTGATTTTTGAATTCAGCATGTTTAAAATCTTTAATTTATATAGAGATACCTTTGTCCCAGGATTTGAGGTATGAAATTTTTTTTAAACTAGAAGATTTTTTAAGAAAGACACATATTGGCCCCACGGCCTAGATGGGTACAGAATTCGTCACTAGTGACCTATTAAACCGACAGTATTAAAAACTCACATCGATGGAGAGAAATATTTCAAAACATGATTTAATAAGCGTCTACTACACTTATTAAAAAAAAATAATCACCAAGAAATAGAACCTTGTTCCCAGGGCATTTTGCCTTTTTGATTACTTCGTTTTCTATGTGGGCCTTGTTACACAACCTCGTCCCCAGAACTTGTTAGGCTTTTTATATTTAAACGGCCGTCCAAATGTAAAAAGCCTAACAAGATCTGCAGACGAGGTTGCCCTGGTACATAACCAAAGAATGTACCGAAACGAGCCGAGCAGTTTATTTTGTAAATGTAGACTGTTTTGTTTAAGTGTTTCTATATAGCGCAACCCGTGGAAGAAAATTTAGAAACTTATAAGAGTAAAGAGGGCTTGAGGTCCATGCCTAGGGGTCTTGGGTCTAGCTTAATTTCCCCTTTCTTCACCGCACGGCACATGATGTCACGTGCAGATCACATGGAATTGTTTTTTGTAGTAAACAAACATGTCTTGTTTTTTTAAGATCGAATTGTTATGAAGACTTTCAATTTCGCAATAAACTATTCCGTATGTGATCGTTGCCTAAAAGAAGACCACATACAGAATGAGCGAAACTCAAAATCTTGCAAACCCATGTTCAATTGAAGATGTACATAATAGCTGTGGATCAACGGAAGATCTATACAATGCAGCAGAAGAAGGCGAGAGTCCATACACAGGGACTGTCAAAGGTCTTACCATAACAACATGTGCCATGTTTATTATTGCAGAAATGGCTGGAAGTGGTATTTTAGCCTTACCAAAAGCCATAAGTGAGGCAGGTTGGACAGGGGTGGGACTTCTTGTTGTCTGTTGCTTCATATCTTTGTATTGTGGAATTATACTGGGGAAATGTTGGACCATAGTTAGAAATAGTAACACAGATTACCATGGCCATGTCAGAGATCCGTACCCTTTGATTGGTTTAGCAGCTAGTGGTAAAGTAGGAAAATACATTGTAGAGTTTTGTGTGTTGGTGACTTTGTTTGGTGTATGTGTAGTTTTCTTGTTACTGGCATCTGAACAGATAGCTTCATTAGTTCATACAAGTTTTGGTGCCTTAAATCAAAAAAGCGAGTTTCGTATTTGGATTTTGATCTGTGGTGCAGTTTTGTTACCATTTACATGGTTAGCCACCCCAAAGGAGATGTGGCAATTTGCTGTGGGAGCAGGAATATGCACAATGGTTGCATGTTTGTTCATAATTGTGCGTACTGGAATGTACATAAAAGAATATAGCACTAAGCCTATTTCACAAGATACACCTGTTTCAGTGAAATCATTTTTTGCAGCTTTTGGTACAATTGCTTTTTCTTTTGGTGGTGCAACATTATTTCCAACATTTCAAACTGACATGCGTCATCCAAGACAATTTCCAGTTGCTGCGACTTTAGCGTTTATCGGTGTCTTAATTATGTATCTTCCAGTCTCTTCTTTACCTTTTTTGGCTTTTGGAACAAAGTTAGATGACAATATTTTGAAAACCTTGAAAGAAGCTAATGGGGATGGAAAAGCCTTTGTTACTGCTGCAGAAACGTTAATAACATTTCACCTCTTATTTACATTTGTCATTACCATAAACCCGATTGGCCAACAAATTGAAGAATACATAAAGTTACCACATGGTAAGTAATAAATAATATATGTTTAATAATACCCTATTACCTTCCAACGATTTATAAGGTTATGGCCTTAATTGTGTTTAATGTCCCAAATTTTGTAGAAAAGAAAGCAGTTTTAATTTTAGGTGACAAAATAGCATCCTTTTGGTGTCGTTATCACGTTTAGCATGCTTTTTCCGTTAATTATGCAGAGTTTTGCCAAAAAATCTAGCATTTTTAATTTTAAACCAACATTAGCCTAAAGTGATATCTTGATGACAAAAACAACATTTTGATATAAGCATCATTTCCAGAATTCTATTTTAGTTTACTCAATAATAAATTTTGTTTAAATAACGAGATCAGCCCATTCAGGTTAGAAGCAGGGCTACCTGTTACAAGACGGGATCAGTGCTTTGACCAACAAGCCATATATATAGATTAAAATGAGGCAAAAAAATGATTATATTATGGCCGCAAACACCAAATGTAATACATGCAATATATATATAAAACATGAACATGTATATTCATTATTTCTACCCAGAACAACATTCTTTTAAAGCATTTTCTTATAAAAACTGTCTACTTTTGGTGAGATTAAGAAATATGTAAAGTATAAGTGTAAGATTCATGTCATGCTGAATAAATTGAACTTTTTAGAATTTGGTTGGAAAAGAATTACGCTACGAACCACCCTAGTTTTGGTCATCATCGGCATTGCAGAAGCCATCCCAAATTTTGGTCCTATTCTATCTCTGATTGGAGGATCTACAGTGACAATGATGGCGTTTATTCTACCCTGTTGGTTTTACTTGAAACTTAAAGATCACGTCCCGTTCTTCGTAAAAGTTCTTCACGTGGAGATCATGCTCATTGCTGTTGTGTGTGGTGCTGCTGCCACATATTCTGCAGGCTCGCATTTTAAAAACCCATTCAAAACTTCGTAAGGCTTATGCAAGCACTTTAGATCGCCTCCATGATATTTCGATTTTTAAAGACCGTAGGGTGACGTGCAAGCAGTTGCTGAAACTGAGATTTGGGTTGAATCCTAAACACATAGGGCAACCAGCCAACTGGAAATAAGGTTAAAGTTAAATAGGTTAAGCTCTAATCTGAGTAATTTAACAAGGAACGTACAAAACAGCTTTTTAAAAGAATGATTTTTTTTTAAGAAATGGTGAAATCTTGTCAAGTATACCTTATTGGTCCTTAGTACGCTTCTCCAACCCTGTTATGTGACGTCTCTTTGTTTTACACCAGCTTATATTTCGAGTTTTGAATTCTAAAGACGTCAGTTTAACGTCACAACGTACGAATAAATACTGAGAAAGGGCATCGTAATATGAAACATCGGTTTGTAAAACCGCCCTGTTTTCCAAAGAAACGTCCTTATTAGCGTTCTAAAATAAATGTATTTTTTGTTCTGGTTTGTGTTAAGAAACTAATTCTTAATTGATTTAGTTTTTTACTACTTTTATTTTTTTGTAATCGTTCATAGATATTATAGTTAATATTTTTTTAAATGAAATAAATAATTAAATATTTACTCCTTTAAGGGATATTATTTTAAATCTAGTTTAGCCCTTTTTTATTGTTTAGCACGTCCAATATGCCAAAATTGGTCAAAAATAAGACGGTCCATATTTTGGGACCAAATTTGGGCTAAAACAGTGTTTAGGAGATAAAAAGAACAAAATTTTAATGTCATCATGTGCAGCATGCTTTTTGTGTTTAATGTCCCAGTTTTATTTTTTGGACTAATTTTTAGTTCCATATTTTTGTAATCAATCGTTTGTAAATATTATAGTTAAATATTTTTTAAATAAATAGTTACTTTTGAGGAATACTATTTTAAAACTATGTACATAGCCTGCTTTGTGCATCTTTAACACGAAGACGGCTTGCGTTATTTCTTCTGCAAAAAAAACTCACATACACTTCATTCTCCTTTCCAGAGCTCATTGAGATGAACCTGGGACGAGAATGCGCAACCTTTAACGAGTTCCTTGTTTATAAGCAACGCTTTTTTTGGCCCGGTGTGTCAATGCTGCTCAAGTTGGCTTCCTTTCAGGTCATCAACGTAGTTAAATCACACGTATAGAAAAGTGTGATATGTTGGCTTGCCGTTTTGTCGTAGCGGCGGCAATGTTAAGAAAATTATTACATTGGATTTAATTTACTTTAGGGGAAGAAACTTCGCGAACAGAAAATTTCGCGGATTTTAGCCTAATTCGCGAAAGTTTATGTTCGCAAAAACGTGGCTCATTCGCAAGTTTGTGTACACGAAAAAAAGTTATTTTCTTTCAATTTGCGAAAGTTCATGTACGCGCAAAAAAAAATATTAAGCTCGAAGGTGGAAATTAAACACTTATGTAGCAATCTTTTTTCCTTTTCTCAAAATCTTTTACATACTGAATATCCTTAAAAAATTTACATGAAAGGAGGAAAGTCCGTTTTAATCTATTTCAATAATTTCTCCATTCTGTCCTTGACCTTATTTGACCAGTAACACCTAGCATCATTCTATGTCACTTGCTAGATGGATAGATTGTCTGAGTCAATATTTGTTACAAAGCAGCCCGGTATTTCCTCATCTTTTGGTTCTTTTTTCCCCCCCTACGAGGTCCAGATACTTGTCCGCCAGCTTGGTATTTGTCAAAGTAACTCGAATATAAAAAATAACCTTGCAAGCGATCTCTATTCCACCTTGAAGCACAGGTGGAATAGAGTTTCTTTGTTTTTATGTTTGATGTTACATGCATCACAGCGCCACGAAAACTTTGTAACTCACATTTTGATTGTAAACGTTTCAAAGAATATGACTAAATATTACCATTGGACCTTAACGTCAACCAATATTGCAAAACGTTTTGAAGCGGAAGTTCAGCGAATGGTATTTACGAGAGGTCGCAAAACAATTAGCTAATAAAGTTGCATTAAAGGATTTAGAGGTAAAGCTCAGGTTGACAACCCTAAAGCCACTGCAAGCGGATTGGATTATCGAATCTTTAGACCCATTTGATGGATTGGATCCAATGATGAATGAAGTTGATAATGATACCGAATCGGATGTGTTGCGTATGAGTGCTATCGCTTGTTTATCGATGGAGGAGCTTGGGATGTTGGGATTAAAGTGAAAAAAATAATGAGGAAAAATAAGAGGAATGCGAATGGGTAGCTAGTTCCACATTCTCAATTAGATGAAGAGAGAAATGCTTTCGACATGTTTGACGATGAGGATTAGATTACATTGTTTTCATATTCTTATAACTCATATTAATTTGACACGTTGTATTTATAACTAGCCATAAATACAACAATGATGGTCTATCGTGGGCTCAACTTCGTCCCCAGGGTCTTGTGGCCCCTGAGCCGTTATTACGGATCAACTTATCAACAAGGCAAAATGCGCTGGGAACGAGGTTGTCGTGGGCTAGTTTTAAGTAGCCCACAATTGACCAGTTTCAATTTTTCTATTAATATGATACTACCTTTAGAAAATTTTTAAGGAAATTTCTCATGATTTAGGAAAATTGATTCTTCCAAAAATCTTGAAAATTATTAATTTATGAAAGTTTATGTTCGCGTAAATTTTAAATAAGCTCGTTGGCGCAAGTTTCTGTTCGCGAAAGTTTTTGTTCGCGAAAGTTTCTGTTCGCGAAAGTTTCTTCCCCTAAAGTACTTAAAATTGCGTACCGTAAATGACAGATTAAGCGCCCCGTGCTCCATAAGCGCTCCTGTCAAATAAGCGCCCCAGGGTTAGGAAAAAATTTGTAAATAAGCGCCCCTGCTCTAATAAGCGCCTCACCCCCTCCCCCCCCCCTGAAAGAAGGGAGCGCTTTTTCAGATCGGCACGAAGGACAACATATACACATAAAAGATATATTATTACTATTGTATTTTTTTCTTTTTTGTTTGTATTTCTATTTTTTATTCATAAAAATTATGAGAATGAAGTTTAAAACATTTGCTTTTTGAAAAAAAATGCTGAATTAACCACCCCTGCCAAATAAGCGCCCCCTGTTAAAATGAAATTTGTAATTAAGTAAACTTAAACTGTCATTTACGGTATTTCACTGGATTTAGAACTTTTTCTTAGCACTAGATTAGTGTGAACAAGAAGCTGATGTTGTTTTCTTCTCCAAATTGTGAAATAGGTTTAAAATTAGTTAACTAAAATATCGATTAACTGTGACGATACAAATAGCTTATCCGTAAAGCCGGGAGAGGATGTGGTGTTGCGAGAAAGTTAGAAATTAATTTCTCAATGCAAGTGAAAAAAGACTTCAGATATCTTTTAGCTGAGTTTTTATTTAACTACGGGTATTTTTCTTTATGTTTGCAAAGTTCCTTTATAGCTAGCCACTTTGATAAAAAAAAGCAATTTTGGAATTATGTGGCAGAAAAAATAAAAATAAGTGTTTTATTTATAATTAATTTTCTATTTCATTTTTTACAACGTAAACATAACACACCAAATAAAGTGTCACGCAACTTGACAAAGGGGAGTAGCCAACCTCGTTCCCAGGGCATTTCACAAGACCACAAGACCCTGGGGATGAGGTTGGGAAGTAGCGGATTACAAGGAGGGAATAATTTCTCCCAATATTACGTCATAACTGGCTGGCACGCAAAAATTTCAACTGTAAGACCAAGTAGGATTCGAACCTACGTTGAGACATTTGAAGGTGTCCTGCTCTACCACTAAGCTATTGGTAGTACAGTCGAAACTCCACAGTCAACAAGTTAATCTGTAAAATTTTGGGAAATATTAAAAATATTAATTTACAAAAGGGTCGGGGTTAAGGGGAGGAATCTGTGACGTTACACTTTATTTGACATGATACGTTATACAAGACATTAAAGTTTCTCGAAATCGTTGTATTTGAAAAGAGAATTCAACTCCACAAGATCTCTCGTGGAGAATGCGTAGCAATTTCTTCTTGGTGGCACAACTGTTCTTCTCACATATGCGCCATATTTAACATCACTGCAACAAGGCTTAAATTTCTTCCTTCTCTTCCATATTCGTTCAATGTCAGCTGCGTTCCTGCAAACGCTTCGATGTAGGTCTCTAAAAAATGAAGCTCAGAAATTAGCAATTTTGTAAGTATTAAACTACTTAGTCCTTAGACAATCTTTCTTACATTGAGATGTTATTTCACTTTCTTTGTTTGAACAAGATCTGTCTTAGCATCTGACAGGGCGGCTTCGGGCGCTCTTCCATTATCTTCCTCGTTGTTATCTTCTTTCTAACCTTGAGATGGTATTTCACTTTTTTATATTTGAACAAGATCTGTCTTAGCACCACAGAGGGCGGCTTCGAACGCTCTTTCACAAGCCACCTCGTTGATATCTTCTTTGTAACATCGAGATGTTATTTCACATTCTATCTTTAAACAAAGCGTGACTTCGAGTGCTCTTTTACAATTCTTCCGGTTGAAATCTTTTTCTATCCTTGACATGATATTCCACTTTCTAACTTTAAACAAGTTCGGCTTTTGAGCAAGAGAGGGCTGATTTGGGCTCTTACAGTATCCTCCTCGTTGATATCTTTTTCTATCCATCGAGATGCTATTTCACTTTCTATCTTTGAACAAGATCTGTCTTAGCACCCAAGTGGGCGGCTTCGGGTGCTCTTTCACTATTCTTCCGGTTGATATCTTTTTCTATCCTTTGAGATGTTATTTGACATTCTGTCTTTGAACAAGATCTGTCTTAGCACCCAAGAGGGCGGCTTCGAGTGCTCTTTCACTATTCTTCCGGTTGATATCTTTTTCTAACCTCCGAGATGTTATTTCATTTTCTGTCTTTGAACAAGATCTGTCTTAGCACCCGAGAGGGCAGCTTCGGGTGCTCTTTCGCTATTCTTCCGGTTGATATCTTTTTCTATCCTTCGAGATGTTATTTCACTTTCTATCTTTGAACAAATCTGTCTTAGCACCCGAGAGGGCGGTTTCGGGTGCTCTTTCACTAATCTTCCGGTTGATATCTTTTTCTATCCTTCTTCGAGATGTTCATTCACTTTCTGTCTTTGAAAAAGATCTGTCTTCACACCCGAGAGGGCGGCTTTGTGTGCTCTTTCGCTATTCTTCCGGTTGATATCTTTTTCTATCCTTCGAGATGTTATTTCACTTTCTATCTTTGAACAAGATCTGTCTAAGCACCCGAGAGGGCGGCTTCGGGTGCTCTTTCGCTATTCTTCCGGTTGATATCTTTTTCTATCGTTCGAGATGTTATTTCACTTTCTATCTTTGAACAAGATCTGTCTTAGCACCCAAGAGGGCGGTTTCGGGTGCTCTTTCACTTTTCTTCCGGTTGATATCTTTTTCTATCCTTCGAGATGTTATTTCACTTTCTATCTTTGAACAAGATCTGTCTTAGCACCCGAGAGGGCAGCCTCGGGTGCTCTTTCGCTATTCTTCCGGTTGATATCTTTTTCTATCCTTTGAGATGTTATTTCACTTTCTATCTTTGAACAAAGTCTGTCTTAGCACCCGAGAGGGCAGCTTCGGGTGCTCTTTCGCTATTCTTCCGGTTGATATCTTTTTCTATCCTTCGAGATGTTATTTCACTTTCTATCTTTGAACAAGATCTGTCTTAGCACCCGAGAGGGCAGCTTCGGGTGCTCTTTCGCTATTCTTCCGGTTGATATCTTTTTCTATCCTTTGAGATGTTATTTCACTTTCTATCTTTGAACAAGATCTGTCTTAGCACCCGAGAGGGCAGCTTCGGGTGCTCTTTCGCTATTCTTCCGGTTGATATCTTTTTCTATCCTTCGGGATGTTATTTCACTTTCTGTCTAAAAACAAGATCTGTCTTAGCACCCGAGAGAGTGGCTTCGGGTGCTCTGTCAATATTCCTCCAGTCGAAATCTTTTTTATCCTTCGAGATGTCATGTCACTTTCTATCTTTGTAGAAGATCTGTCTTAGCACCCAAGAGGGCAACTTCAGGTGCACTTTCACTTTTCTTCTGATTGATATCCTTTTCTATCCTTCGAGATGTTATTTCACTTTCCTTCTTTGAACAAGATCTCTTTTAGCACCCGAGAGGGCGGCTTTGTTTGCTTTGTCACTATTCTTCCGGTTGATATCCTGTTCTATCCTTCAAGATGTTATTTCACTTTCTATCTTTGAACAAGATCTGTCTTAGCACCCGAGAGGGCGGCTTCGGGTGCTCTTTCGCTATTCTTCCGGTTGATATCTTTTTCTATCCTCCGAGATGTTATTTCACTTTCTATCTTTGAACAAGATCTGTCTTAGCACCCGAGAGGGCAGCTTCGGGTGCTCCTTCACTTTTCTTCCGGTTGATATCTTTTTCTATCCTTCGAGATGTTATTTCACTTTCTATCTTTGAACAAGATCTGTCTTAGCACCCGAGAGGGCAGCTTCGGGTGCTCTTTCGCTATTCTTCCGGTTGATGTCTTTTTCTATCCTTTGAGATGTTATTTCACTTTCTATCTTTAAACAAGATCTGTCTTAGCACCCGAAAGAGTGGCTGCGGGTGCTCTGTCAATATTCTTCCAGTCGAAATCTTTTTTATCCTTCGAGATGTCATTTCACTTTCTATCTTTGTACAAGATCTGTCTTAGCACCCGAGAGGGCAACTTCGGGTGCACTTTCACTTTTCTTCTTATTGATATCCTTTTCTATCCTTCGAGATGTTATTTCACTTTCCTTCTTTGAACAAGATCTCTTTTAGCACCCGAGAGGGCGGCTTCGTGTGCTCTTTCACTTTTCTTCCGGTTGATATCTTTTTCTATCCTTCGAGATGTTATTTCACTTTCCTTCTTTGAACAAGATCTGTCTTAGCACCCGAGAGGGCAGCTTCGGGTGCTCTTTCGCTATTCTTCCGGTTGATATCTTTTTCTATCTTTCGAGATGTTATTACACTTTCTTTCTTTGAACAAGATCTGTCTTAGCACCCGAGAGGGCAGCTTCGGGTGCTCTTTCGCTATTCTTCCAGTTGATATCTTTTTCTATCCTTCGAGATGTTATTTCACTTTCTATCTTTGAACAAATCTGTCTTAGAACCCGAGAGGGCGCCTCGGGTGCTCTTTCGCTATTCTTCCGGTTGATATCTTTTTCTATCTTTCGAGATGTTATTTCACTTTCTATCTTTGAACAAATCTGTCTTAGCACCCGAGAGGGCAGCTTCTGGTGCTCTTTCGCTATTCTTCCGGTTGATATCTTTTTCTATCTTTCGAGATGTTATTACACTTTCTTTCTTTGAACAAGATCTGTCTTAGCACCCGAGAGGGCAGCTTCGGGTGCTCTTTCGCTATTCTTCCGGTTGATATCTTTTTCTATCCTTCGAGATGTTATTTCACTTTCTATCTTTGAACAAATCTGTCTTAGCATCTGAGAGGGCGGCTTCGGGTGCTCTTTCGCTATTCTTCCGGTTGATATCTTTTTCTACCTTTCGAGATGTTATTTCACTTTCTATCTTTGAACAAATCTGTCTTAGCACCCGAGAGGGCAGCTTCTGGTGCTCTTTCGCTATTCTTCCGGTTGATATCTTTTTCTATCCTTCGAGATGTTATTTCACTTTCCTTCTTTGAACAAGATCTCTTTTAGCACCCGAGAGGGCGGCTTCGGGTGCTCTTTCACTTTTCTTCCGGTTAATATATTTTTTTATCCTTCGAGATGTTATTTCACTTTCCTTCTTTGAACAAGATCTGTCTTAGCACCCGAGAGGGCAGCTTCGGGTGCTCTTTCGCTATTCTTCCGGTTGATATCTTTTTCTATCCTTCGAGATGTTACTTCACTTTCTATCTTTGAAGAAATCTGTCTTAGCACCCGAGAGGGCGGCTTCGGGTGCTCTTTCGCTATTCTTCCGGTTGATATCTTTTTCTATCTTTCGAAATGTTATTTCACTTTTTATCTGTGAACAAATCTGTCTTAGCACCCGAGAGGGCGGCTTCGGTTGCTCTTTCGCTATTCTTCCGGTTGATATCTTTTTCTATCCTTCGAGATGTTATTTCACTTTCTATCTTTGAACAAGACCTGTCTTAGCACCCGAGAGGGCAGCTTCGGGTGCTCTTTTGCTATTCTTCCGGTTGATATCTTTTTCCATCCTTTGAGATGTTATTTCACTTTCTATCTTTGAACAAGGTCTGTCTTAGCACCCGAGAGGGCAGCTTCGGGTGCTCTTTCGCTATTCTTCCGGTTGATATCTTTTTCTATCCTTCGAGATGTTATTTCACTTTCTTCTTTGAACAAGATCTCTTTTAGCACCCGAGAGGGCCGCTTCGGGTGCTCTTTCACTTTTCTTCCGGTTGATATCTTTTTCTATCCTTCGAGATGTTATTTCACTTTCCTTCTTTGAACAAGATCTGTCTTAGCACCCGAGAGGGCAGCTTCGGGTGCTCTTTCGCTATTCTTCCGGTTGATATCTTTTTCTATCCTTCGAGATGTTATTTCACTTTCTATCTTTGAACAAATCTGTCTTAGCACCCGAGAGGGCGGCTTCGGGTGCTCTTTCGCTATTCTTCCGGTTGATATCTTTTTCTATCCTTCGAGATGTTATTTCACTTTCTATCTTTGAACAAGATCTGTCTTAGCACCCGAGAGGGCGGCTTCGGGTGCTCTTTCGCTATTCTTCCGGTTGATATCTTTTTCTATCTTTCGAGATGTTATTTCACTTTCTATCTTTGAACAAATCTGTCTTAGCACCCGAGAGGGCAGCTTCGGGTGCTCTTTCGCTATTCTTCCGGTTGATATCTTTTCTATCTTTCGAGATGTTATTTCACTTTCTATCTTTGAACAAGATCTGTCTTAGCACCCGAGAGGGCAGCTTCGGGTGCTCTTTCGCTATTCTTCCGGTTGATATCTTTTTCTATCCTTTCGAGATGTTATTTCACTTTCTATCTTTGAACAAGATCTGTCTTAGCACCTGAGAGGGCAGCTTCGGGTGCTCTTTCGCTATTCTTCCGGTTGATATCTTTTTCTATCCTTTCGAGATGTTATTTCACTTTCTATCTTTGAACAAGATCTGTCTTAGCACCCGAGAGGGCGCTTCGGGTGCTCTTTCGCTATTCTTCCGGTTGATATCTTTTTCTATCCTTCGAGATGTTATTTCACTTTCCTTCTTTGAACAAGATCTGTCTTAGCACCCGAGAGGGCAGCTTCGGGTGCTCTTTCGCTATTCTTCCGGTTGATATCTTTTTCTATCCTTCGAGATGTTATTTCACTTTCTATCTTTGAACAAATCTGTCTTAGCACCCGAGAGGGCGGCTTCGGGTGCTCTTTCGCTATTCTTCCGGTTGATATCTTTTTCTATCTTTCGAGATGTTATTTCACTTTCTATCTTTGAACAAATCTGTCTTAGCACCCGAGAGGGCGGCTTCGGGTGCTCTTTCGCTATTCTTCCGGTTGATATCTTTTTCTATCTTTCGAGATGTTATTTCACTTTCTATCTTTGAACAAGATCTGTCTTAGCACCCGAGAGGGCAGCTTCGGGTGCTCTTTCGCTATTCTTCCGGTTGATATCTTTTTCTATCCTTTGAGATGTTATTTCACTTTCTATCTTTGAACAAGATCTGTCTTAGCACCCGAGAGGGCGGCTTCGGGTGCTCTTTCACTATTCTTCCGGTTGATATCTTTTTCTATCCTTCGAGATGTTATTTCATTTTCTGTCTTTGAACAAGATCTGTCTTAGCACCACAGAACGCGGCTCTTTCACTATTCTTCCGGTTGATATATTTTTCTATCCTTTGAGATGTTATTTGACATTCTGTCTTTGAACAAGATCTGTCTTAGCACCCGAGAGGGCGGCTTCGGGTGCTCTTTCGCTATCTTCCGGTTGATATCTTTTTCTATCCTTCGAGATGTTATTTCACTTTCTATCTTTGAACAAGATCTGTCTTAGCACCCGAGAGGGCAGCTTCGGGTGCTCTTCATTCTTCCGGTTGATATCTTTTTCTATCCTTCGAGATGTTATTTCACTTTCTATCTTTGAACAAGATCTGTCTTAGCACCCGAGAGGGCGCTTCGGGTGCTCTTTCACTTTTCTTCCGGTTGATATCTTTTTCTATCCTTCGAGATGTTATTTCACTTTCTTCTTTGAACAAGATCTGTCTTTAGCACCCGAGAGGGCGGCTTCGGGTGCTCTTTCGCTATTTCTTCCGGTTGATATCTTTTTCTATCCTTTCGAGATGTTATTTCACTTTCTATCTGTTGAACAAGATCTGTCTTAGCACCCAGAGGGCGGCTTCGGGTTGCTCTTGTCACTATTTCTTCCGGTTGATATCTTTTTCTATCCTTCGAGATGTTATTTCACTTTCTATCTTTGAACAAGATCTGTCTTAGCACCCGAGAGGGCGGCTTCGGGTGCTCTTTCACTTTTCTTCCGGTTGATATCTTTTTCTATCCTTCGAGATGTTATTTCACTTTCTATCTTTGAACAAGATCTGTCTTAGCACCCGAGAGGGCAGCTTCGGGTGCTCCTTCACTTTTCTTCCGGTTGATATCTTTTTCTATCCTTCGAGATGTTATTTCACTTTCTATCTTTGAACAAGATCTGTCTTAGCACCCGAGAGGGCGGCTTCGGGTGCTCTTCGCTATTCTTCCGGTTGATATCTTTTTCTATCCTTCGAGATGTTATTTCACTTTCTATCTTTGAACAAGATCTGTCTTAGCACCCGAGAGGGCAGCTTCGGGTGCTCTTTCACTTTTCTTCCGGTTGATATCTTTTTCTATCCTTCGAGATGTTATTTCACTTTCCTTCTTTGAACAAGATCTGTCTTAGCACCCGAGAGGGCGGCTTCGGGTGCTCTTTCACTATTCTTCCGGTTGATATCTTTTTCTATCCTTCGAGATGTTATTTCACTTTCTATCTTTGAACAAGATCTGTCTTAGCACCCGAGAGGGCAGCTTCGGGTGCTCTTTCGCTATTCTTCCGGTTGATATCTTTTTCTATCCTTCGAGATGTTATTTCACTTTCTATCTTTGAACAAGATCTGTCTTAGCACCCGAGAGGGCAGCTTCGGTGCTCTTTCGCTATTTCTTCCGGTTGATATCTTTTTCTATCCTTCGAGATGTTATTTCACTTTCTATCTTTGAACAAGATCTGTCTTAGCACCCGAGAGGGCAGCTTCGGGTGCTCTTTCACTATTCTTCCGGTTGATATCTTTTTCTATCCTTCGAGATGTTTAATTTCACTTTCCTATCTTTGAACAAGATCTGTCTTAGCACCCGAGAGGGCGGCTTCGGGTGCTCTTTCGCTTATTCTTCCGGTTGATATCTTTTCTATCCTTCGAGATGTTATTTCACTTTCTATCTTTGAACAAGATCTGTCTTAGCACCCGAGAGGGCGGCTTCGGGTGCTCTTTCACTTTTCTTCCGGTTGATATCTTTTTCTATCCTTCGAGATGTTATTTCACTTTCCTATCTTTGAACAAGATCTGTCTTAGCACCGAGAGGGCAGCTTCGGGTGCTCTTTCGCTATTCTTCCGGTTGATATCTTTTTCTATCCTTCGAGATGTTATTTCACTTTCTATCTTTGAACAAGATCTGTCTTAGCACCCGAGAGGGCAGCTTCGGGTGCTCTTTCGCTATTCTTCCGGTTGATATCTTTTTCTATCCTTCGAGATGTTATTTCACTTTCTATCTTTGAACAAGATCTGTCTTAGCACCCGAGAGGGCAGCTTCGGGTGCTCTTTCGCTATTCTTCCGGTTGATATCTTTTTCTATCCTTCGAGATGTTATTTCACTTTCTATCTTTGAACAAGATCTGTCTTAGCACCCGAGAGGGCGGCTTCGGGTGCTCTTTCACTTTTCTTCCGGTTGATATCTTTTCCTATCCTTCGAGATGTTATTTCACTTTCCTTCTTTGAACAAGATCTGTCTTAGCACCCGAGAGGGCGGCTTCGGGTGCTCTTTCGCTATTCTTCCGGTTGATATCTTTTTCTATCCTTCGAGATGTAATTTCACTTTCTATCTTTGAACAAGATCTGTCTTAGCACCCGAGAGGGCGGCTTCGGGTGCTCTTTCGCTTTTCTTCCGGTTGATATCTTTTCTATCCTTCGAGATGTTATTTCACTTTCTATCTTTGAACAAGATCTGTCTTAGCACCCGAGAGGGCGGCTTCGGGTGCTCTTTCGCTTTTCTTCCGGTTGATATCTTTTCTATCTTTCGAGATGTTATTTCACTTTCTATCTTTGAACAAGATCTGTCTTAGCACCCGAGAGGGCGGCTTCGGGTGCTCTTTCACTATTTCTTCCGGTTGATATCTTTTCTATCCTTCGAGATGTTATTTCACTTTCTATCTTTGAACAAGATCTGTCTTTAGCACCCGAGAGGGCGGCTTCGGGTGCTCTTTCACTTTTCTTCCGGTTGATATCTTTTTCTATCCTTCGAGATGTTATTTCACTTTCTATCTTTTGAACAAGATCTGTCTTAGCACCCGAGAGGGCGCTTCGGGTGCTCTTTCACTATTCTTCCGGTTGATATCTTTTTCTATCGTTCGAGATGTTATTTTCACTTTCTATCTTTTGAACAAGATCTGTCTTAGCACCCGAGAGGGCGGCTTCGGGTGCTCTTTCAGCTATTCTTCCGGTTGATATCTTTTTCTATCCTTCGAGATGTTATTTCACTTTCTATCTTTGAACAAGATCTGTCTTAGCACCCGAGAGGGCGGCTTCGGGTGCTCTTTCGCTATTCTTCCGGTTGATATCTTTTTTCTATCCTTCGAGATGTTATTTCACTTTCTATCTTTGAACAAGATCTGTCTTTAGCACCCGAGAGGGCAGCTTCGGGTGCTCTTCACTTTTCTTCCGGTTGATATCTTTTTCTATCCTTCGAGATGTTATTTCACTTTCCTTCTTTGAACAAGATCTGTCTTTAGCACCCGAGAGGGCAGCTTCGGGTGCTCTTTCCCTTTTCTTCCGGTTGATATCTTTTTCTATCCTTCGAGATGTTATTTCACTTTCTATCTTTGAACAAGATCTGTCTTAGCACCCGAGAGGGCAGCTTCGGGTGCTCTTTCGCTATTCTTCCGGTTGATATCTTTTTCTATCCTTCGAGATGTTATTTCACTTTCTATCTTTGAACAAGATCTGTCTTAGCACCCGAGAGGGCAGCTTCGGGTGCTCTTTCGCTATTCTTCCGGTTGATATCTTTTCTATCCTCGAGATGTTATTTCAACTTTCTATCTTTGAACAAGATCTGTCTTAGCACCCGAGAGGGCGGCTTCGGTGCTCTTTCGCTATTCTTCCGGTTTGATATCTTTTTCTATCCTTCGAGATGTTATTTCACTTTCTATCTTTGAACAAGATCTGTCTTAGCACCCGAGAGGGCGGCTTCGGGTGCTCTTTCACTATTCTTCCGGTTGATATCTTTTTCTATTCCTTCGAGATGTTATTTCACTTTTCCTTCTTTGAACAAGATCTGTCTTAGCACCCCGAGAGGGCAGCTTCGGGTGCTCTTTCCTATTCTTCCGGTTGATATCTTTTTCTATCCTTCGAGATGTTAATTTCACTTTCTATCTTTGAACAAGATCTGTCTTAGCACCCTGAGAGGGGGCTTCGGGTGCTCTTTCACTATTCTTCCGGTTGATATCTTTTTCTATCCTTTCGAGATGTTATTTCACTTTCTGTCTTTGAACAAAATCTGTCTTAGCACCCAAGAGGGCAGCTTCGGTGCTCTTTCGCTATTCTTCCCGGTTGATAATCTTTTTCTATCCTTCGAGATGTTATTTCACTTTCTATCTTTGAACAAGATCTGTCTTAAGCACCCGAGAGGGCGCTTCGGGTGCTCTTTCGCTATTCTTCCGGTTGATATCTTTTTTCTATCCTTCGAGATGTTATTTCACTTTCTATCTTTGAACAAGATCTGTCTTAGCACCCGAGAGGGCAGCTTCGGGTGCTCTTCACTTTTCTTCCGGTTGATATCTTTTTCTATCCTTCGAGATGTTATTTCACTTTCCTTCTTTGAACAAGATCTGTCTTAGCACCCGAGAGGGCGGCTTCGGGTGCTCTTTCGCTATTCTTCCGGTTGATATCTTTTTCTATCCTTCGAGATGTTATTTCACTTTCTATCTTTGAACAAGATCTGTCTTAGCACCCGAGAGGGCAGCTTCGGGTGCTCTTTCGCTATTCTTTCCGGTTGATATCTTTTTCTATCCTTCGAGATGTTATTTCACTTTCTATTCTTTGAACAAGATCTGTTCTTAGCACCCGAGAGGGCAACTTCGGGTGCACTTTCACTTTCTTCTGATTGATATCCTTTTCTATCCTTCGAGATGTTATTTCACTTTCTTCTTGAACAAGATCTCTTTTAGCACCCGAGAGGGCGTGCTTCGGGTGCTCTTTCACTTTTCTTCCGGTTGATATCTTTTTCTATCCTTCGAGATGTCATTTCACTTTCTATCTTTGAACAAGATCTGTCTTAGCACCCGAGGAGGGCGGCTTCGGGTGCTCTTTCCTATTTCTTCCGGTTGATTCTTTTTCTATCGTTCGAGATGTTATTTCACTTTCTATCTTTGAACAAGATCTGTCTTAGCACCCGAGAGGGCGCTTCGGGTGCTCTTCACTTTTCTTCCGGTGATATCTTTTCTATCCTTCGAGGCATGTTATTTCACTTTCCTATCTTTGAACAAGATCTGCTTAGCACCCGGAGGCGGCTTCGGTGCTCTTCACTTTCTTCCGGTTGATATCTTTTTCTATCCTTCGAGATGTTATTTCACTTTCTATCTTTGAACAAGATCTGTCTTAGCACCCGAGAGGGGCAGCTTCGGGTGCTCCTTCACTTTTCTTCCGGTTGATTATCTTTTTCTATCCTTCGAGGATGTTATTTCACTTTCCTTCTTTGAACAAGATCTGTCTTAGCACCCGAGAGGGCGGCTTCGGTGCTTTTCACTTTTCTTTCCGGTTGATATCTTTTTCTATCCTTCGAGATGTTATTTCACTTTCCTTCTTTTGAACAAGATCTGTCTTAGCACCCGAGAGGGCAGCTTCGGGTGCTCTTTCGCTATTCTTCCGGTTGATATCTTTTTCTATCCTTCGAGATGTTATTTCACTTTCCTATCTTTGAACCAAATCTGTCTTAGCCACCCGAGAGGGCGCTTCGGGTGCTCTTTCGCTATTCTTCCGGTTGATATCTTTTTCTATCTTTCGAGAATGTTAATTTCACTTTCTATCTTGAACAAGATCTGTTCTTAGCACCCGAGAGGGCGCTTCGGGTGCTCTTTCACTATTCTTCCGGTTGATATCTTTTTCTATCCTTCGAGATGTTATTTCACTTTCTATCTTTGAACAAGATCTGTCTTAGCACCCGAGAGGGCAGCTTCGGGTGCTCTTTCACTATTCTTCCGGTTGATATCTTTTTCTATCCTTCGAGATGTTATTTCACTTTCTATCTTTGAACAAGATCTGTCTTAGCACCCGAGAGGGCGGCTTCGGGTGCTCTTTCGCTATTCTTCCGGTTGATATCTTTTTCTATCCTTCGAGATGTTATTTCACTTTCTATCTTTGAACAAGATCTGTCTTAGCACCCGAGAGGGCCTTCGGGTGCTCTTTCACTTTTCTTCCGGTTGATATCTTTTTCTATCCTTCGAGATGTTATTTCACTTTCTATCTTTGAACAAGATCTGTCTTAGCACCCGAGAGGGCGCTTCGGGTGCTCTTTCACTTTCTTCCGGTTGATATCTTTTTCTATCCTTCGAGATGTATTTCACTTTTCTGTCTTTGAACAAGATCTGTCTTAGCACCGAGAGGCGCTTCGGGTGCTCTTTCGCTATTCTTCCGGTTGATATCTTTTTCTATCTTCGAGATGTATTTCACTTTCATATCTTTTGAACAAGATCTGTCTAGCACCCGAGAGGGCGGCTTCGGTGCTCTTTCACTTTTCTTCCGGTTGATATCTTTTTCTATCTTCGAGATGATATTTCACTTTCTATCTTTGAACAAGATCTGTCTTAGCACCCGAGGAGGCGGCTTCGGGTGCTCTTTTCCTATTTCTTCCGGTTGATATCTTTTTCTATCCTTCGAGATGTTATTCACTTTCTATCTTGAACAAGATTCTGTCTTAGCACCCGAGAGGGCAGCTTCTGGTGCTCCTTCACTTTTCTTCCGGTTGATATCTTTTTCTATCCTTCGAGATGTATTTCCACTTTCTATCTTTGAACAAGATCTGTCTTAGCACCCGAGAGTGGCAGCTTCGGGTGCTCTTTCGCTATTCTTCCGTTGATATCTTTTTCTATCCTTCGAGATGTTATTCACTTTCTATCTTTGAACAAATCTTCTTAGCACTCCGAGAGGGCGGCTTCGGGTGCTCTTTCGCTATTCTTCCGGTTGATATCTTTTTCTATCTTTCGAAATGTTATTTCACTTTCTATCTTTGAACAAATCTGTCTTAGCACCCGAGAGGGCGGCTTCGGGTGCTCTTTCGCTATTCTTCCGGTTGATATCTTTTTCTATCGTTCGAGATGTTATTTCATTTCATCTTTGAACAAGATCTGTCTTAGCACCCGAGAGGCGGCTTTCGTGTGCTCCTTTCACTTTTTCTTCCGGTTGATATTCTTTTTCTATCCTTCGAGATGTTATTTCACTTTCTATCTTTGAACAAGATCTGTCTTAGCACCCGTGAGGGCAGCTTCGGGTGCTCTTTCGCTATCTTCCGGTTGATATCTTTTTCCTATCCTTCGAGATGTTATTTCACTTTCTATCTTTGAACAAGGATCTGTCTTAGCACCCGAGGAGGGCAGCTTCGGGTGCTCCTTCACTTTTCTTCCGGTTGATATCTTTTCTATCCTTCGAGATGTTATTTCACTTTCCTCTTTGAACAAGATCTGTCTTTAGCACCCGAGAGGGCGGCTTCGGGTGCTCTTTCACTATTCTTCCGGTTGATATCTTTTTCTATCCTTCGAGATGTTATTTCACTTTCCTTCTTTTGAACAAGATCTGTCTTAGCACCCGAGAGGGCGACTTCGGGTGCTCTTTCGCTATTCTTCCGGTTGATATCTTTTTCTATCCTTCGAGATGTATTTCACTTTCTATCTTGAACAAGATCTGTCTTAGCACCCGAGAGGCGGCTTCGGGTGCTCTTTCGCTATTCTCCGGTTGATATCTTTTCTATCCTTCGAGATGTTATTTCACTTTCTATCTTGAACAAGATCTGTCTTAGCACCCGAGAGGGCGGCTTCGGGGTGCTCTTTCGCTATTCTTCCGGTTGATATCTTTTTCTATCCTTCGAGATGTTATTTCACTTTCTATCTTTGAACAAGATCTGTCTTAGCACCCGAGAGGGCGGCTTCGGGTGCTCTTTCACTATTCTTCCGGTTGATATCTTTTTCTATCCTTCGAGATGTTATTTCACTTTCTATCTTTGAACAAGATCTGTCTTAGCACCCGAGAGGGCGGCTTCGGGTGCTTTCACTATTCTTCCGGTTGATATCTTTTTCTATCCTTCGAGATGTTATTTCACTTTCTATCTTTGAACAAGATCTGTCTTAGCACCCGAGAGGCGGCTTCGGGTGCTCTTTCTTATTCTTCCGGTTGATATCTTTTTCTATCCTTCGAGATGTTATTTCACTTTCTATCTTTGAACAAGATCTGTCTTAGCACCCGAGAGGGCAGCTTCGGGTGCTCTTTCACTTTCTTCCGGTTGATATCTTTTTCTATCCTTCGAGATGTTATTTCACTTTCTTCTTTGAACAAGATCTCTCTTAGCACCGGAGAGGGCGGCTTCGGTGCTCTTTCAGCTTTTCTTCCGGTTGATATCTTTTTTTATCCTTCGAGATGTTATTTTCACTTTCCTTCTTTGAACAAGATCTGTCTTTAGCACCCGAGAGGGGCGGCTTCGGGTGCTCTTTCGCTATTCTTCCGGTTGATATCTTTTTCTATCCTTCGAGATGTTATTTTCACTTTCTATCTTTGAACAAGATCTGTCTTAGCACCCGAGAGGGCAGCTTCGGGTGCTCTTTCGCTATTCTTCCGGTTGATATCTTTTTCTATCTTCGAGATGTTTATTTCAACTTTTCTATCTTTGAACAAGATCTGTCTTAGCACCCGAAGAGGGCGGCTTCGGGTTGCTCTTTCGCTATTCTTCCGGTTGATATTTTTTCTATCCTTCGAGATTGTTATTTCACTTTCTATCTTTGAACAAGATCTGTCTTAGCACCCGAGAGGGCGGCTTCGGGTGCCTCTTTCGCTATTCTTCGGTTGATATCTTTTTCTATCTTCGAGATGTTATTTCACTTTCTATCTTTGAACAAGATCTGTCTTAGCACCCAAGAGGGCGGCTTCGGGTGCTCTTCTATTCTTCCGGTTGATATCTTTTCTATCCTTCGAGATGTTATTTCACTTTCTTCTTTGAACAAGATCTCTTTTAGCACCCGAGAGGGCGGCTTCGGGTGCTCTTTCACTTTCTTCCGGTTGATATCTTTTTCTATCCTTCGAGATGTTATTTCACTTTCTATCTTTGAACAAGATCTGTCTTAGCACCCGAGAGGGCGGCTTCGGGTGCTCTTTCACTATTCTTCCGGTTGATATCTTTTTCTATCCTTCGAGATGTTATTTCACTTTCATCTTTGAACAAGATCTGTCTTAGCACCCGAGAGGGCGGCTTGTGCTTTCACTATTCTTCCGGTTGATATCTTTTCTATCCTTCGAGATGTTATTTCACTTTCTATCTTTGAACAAGATCTGTCTTAGCACCCGAGAGGCGGCTTCGGGTGCTCTTTCGTTATTCTTCCGGTTGATATCTTTTTCTATCCTCGAGATGTTATTTCACTTTCTATCTTTGAACAAGATCTGTCTTAGCACCCGAGAGGGCACTTCGGGTGCTCTTCACTTTTCTTCCGGTTGATATCTTTTTCTATCCTTCGAGATGTTATTTCACTTTCCTTCTTTGAACAAGATCTCTCTTAGCACCCGAGAGGGCGGCTTCGGGTGCTCTTTCACTTTTCTTCCGGTTGATATCTTTTTTCTATCCTTCGAGATGTTTTTTCACTTTCCTTTTTTGAACAAGATCTGTCTTAGCACCCGAGAGGGCGGCTTCGGGTGCTCTTTCGCTATTCTTCCGGTTGATATCTTTTTCTATCCTTCGAGATGTTATTTCACTTTCTATCTTTGAACAAGATCTGTCTTAGCACCCGAGAGGGCAGCTTCGGGTGCTCTTCACTTTTCTTCCGGTTGATATCTTTTTCTATCCTTCGAGATGTTATTTCACTTTCTATCTTTGAACAAGACCTGTCTTAGCACCCGAGAGGGCAACTTCGGGTGCACTTTCACTTTTCTTCTGATTGATATCCTTTTCTATCCTTCGAGATGTTATTTCACTTTCTTTCTTTGAACAAGATCTCTTTTAGCACCCGAGAGGGCGGCTTCGGGTGCTCTTTCACTTTTCTTCCGGTTGATATCTTTTTCTATCCTTCGAGATGTTATTTCACTTTCTATCTTTGAACAAGATCTGTCTTAGCACCCGAGAGGGCGGCTTCGGGTGCTCTTTCACTATTCTTCCGGTTGATACCTTTTTCTATCGTTCCAGATGTTATTTCGTTTTCAGTCTTTAACAAGATCTGTCTTAGCACCCGAGAGGGCGGCTTTGTTTGCTTTGTCACTATTCTTCCGGTTGATATCCTTTTCTATCCTTCGAGATGTTATTTCACTTTCTATCTTTGAACAAGATCTGTCTTAGCACCCGAGAGGGCGGCTTCGGGTGCTCTCTCACTATTCTTCCGGTTGATACCTTTTTCTATCGTTCCAGATGTTATTTCGTTTTCTGTCTTTCAACAACATCTGTCTTAGCACCCGAGAGGGCGGCTTTGTTTGCTTTTCACTATTCTTCCGGTTGATATCCTTTTCTATCCTTCGAGATGTTATTTCACTTTCTATCTTTGAACAAATCTGTCTTAGCACCCGAGAGGGCGGCTTCGGGTGCTCTTTCGCTATTCTTCCGGTTGATATCTTTTCCTATCTTTCGAATGTTATTTCACTTTCTATCTTTGAACAAATCTGTCTTAGCACCCGAGAGGGCGGCTTCGGGTGCTCTTTCGCTATTCTTCCGGTTGATATCTTTTTCTATCTTTCGAGATGTTATTTCACTTTCTATCTTTGAACAAATCTGTCTTAGCACCCGAGAGGGCGGCTTTGGGTGCTCTTTCGCTATTCTTCCGGTTGATATCTTTTTCTATCCTTCCAGATGTTATTTCATTTTCTGTCTTTGAACAAGATCTGTCTTAGCACCCAAGATGGAGGCCTCGGGTGCTCAGTCACTTTTCTTCCGGTTGATATCTTTTTCTATCCTGCAAGATGTTATTTCACTTTCCTTTTTTGAACAAGATCTGTCTTAGCACCCGAGAGGGCGGCTTCGGGTGCTCTTTCACTATTCTTCCAGTTGATATCTTTTTCTATCCTTCGAGATGTTTATTCACTTTCTGTCTTAAAACAAGATCTGTCTCTTAGCACCCGAGAGGGCGGCTTCGGGTGCTCCTTCACTAATCTTCCGGTTGATATCTTTTTCTATCCTTTGAGATGTTATTTCACTTTCTATCTTTGAACAAGATCTGTCTTAGCACCCGAGAGGGCAGCTTCGGGTGCTCTTTCACTATTCTTCCGGTTGATATCTTTTTCTATCCTTTGAGATGTTATTTCACTCTCTATCTTTGAACAAGATCTGTCTTAGCACCCGAGAGGGCAGCTTCGGGTGCTCTTTCACTAATCTTCCGGTTGATATCTTTTTCTATCCTTCGAGATGTTATTTCACATTCTGTCTTTGAACAAGATCTGTCTTAGCACCCAAGAGGGCAGCTTCGGGTGCTCCTTCGCTATTCTTCCGGTTGATATCTTTTTCTATCCTTTGAGATGTTATTTAACTATCTGTCTTTGAACATGATCTGTCTTAGCTGAAGCACGTCCATCACATTTCTTCTTGATGTTATCACTGAGTGGTGCAGATGATATTGCACATTCCCTGTGTGTTTACTTGCCTGGAGGTTGTTTCAGATGTTGTTGTCCGCGTTTCAAATGTGTTGTGTGCAAGTTGTAATTTGACGTCAGATGTTGTATTTGACGTAATTGCAAACAAAATGAATAGGCGAGTTAAAGAGTAAGTAACGCTCGTCTCGCTTATTAACAAATTAAGTTAATTAGAAATAGGGGTTGGATTAAGCCCAAAATTTTGTCGTTAAAACTTGCGGTAACTATATAGGGCTCGCCTTTTCAATATCTTATTATTTCTCTTTGTTGTCAATAGAGACAGAGCACAGCAAGCTTTTCCGATTGTGATCCAAGCTAAGAAAATATTAAAGCAAGTGAAACAATTACGAAACTCCAAATTGAAAGAATGTTACACAATTTTGTTGTATCAGAAATTCAACTTTGAGTGGGAAACTATAGTTCGATGACACCATTTTAATGCGTTTTAACAGATTTTGGAATGTTATGACTTGTTTAGTATTCTCCATTCCTTTCCATTGGCAAATTTATCTAACTTAGCTAAAAAGTTTTAGATATGGTGACAAAGTGAGTTGTAAGAAAAAGTCAGTCAACAACCAGAGTACATGGTTTACCCATATTAATCTGATCAGTATTCAGGGATCGCGTCGCGAGATTTAATCAAAGTAAAAAAAATGTCACCCTCCATGGTTGAGAGACGAAGAAAACTTTTCTAGAAACGCTAAGACCCTTGAAACAGCTTCTGTTTTACTTTGAAATATACTTCGATTCGAAAATAAAGACAACCTTGTAATAGAATATTAGATCCTTAAATGTAGTAAGTGTCATCTGAAAATACTGCTGATGTAAGCACGCAGAAGTATTTTTTTCGAAATTTTATTTCGAAAAAAATACTTCATTTCTCGAAGTTTTAAAAATAGCCATATTGCTACGATTTTTTCCCGCACCTCTTCGCAATTTTCCGTAAACAAATTCTGGCGCGTGTTTACTACACTCCGTTGCAAACAGCCTCCGTTCTTGTTTCGTAAAATGTCCAACAAGATTTTTTTTCACCAAGGAATTTAAAAAACAAAAATATTGACATATAAAATATCTTTTCTCAAATTTACAACAACGTTTTAAAATAAAGTAAGTTCGTACCATAAAACTCCTAACACACTCGCCACATAAACACTTCTGGTTGTTCAAGTATCAAACCGCTGTTGATATCAAACCAACATTTAACCAGTGTGTTCGGGCTCTTGCAGATTAACGATTTTTTTCAGAAGAGAAGAGAACATTGACCAGCATAGTTTTCTTCTGTCGAAAAATGCAACATCGTGCTCACAACTGATTTAACCTAGCTTTACTCGATAACCTATCTTTACTCGATGATTTCGTATAATTGTGTATTTTATAGCACAATCATTTATCGTATAAACATTACAGCAAAAAAGCATCAAAAATAAAAAAAATATATAAAACCTTTTTTAGATGAGTGCGAAAGAAAAAGTGTTTTGTGTTAACCACGGATTGCAAAAAATATATCGTTTCGTTTTTAAGATAAGTTGTGTTACACGCATTTCCATATTTCATTTTAACCGGAGTTGCCAAGGGCAAAATTCTGATTTTAAACTCTGCTTTGTTTCTTACACAAATCCCAGTCTCAGCACATAGCAACTTAAATGCTTATAAAAACACGTGTATTCGAAGAGTTTTTCAGTCGATTGATATAAGCTATATTTTGAAGAATAGTAAATTAAAGTATAATTTTCTGATCGCATGATCCCCACATGATACAGTCTAATTGGAGTGCAAACATCAGTTCGCCTATCAACCGCCTCCGTTACAAGTCGGTAATGTCTAACATACGTAAGAAATTATCCTGTTTTAACATACTATAATACACAGTAGAAAAACTTAAAAGAACTCAAGTTAAGTAAATATGAACACAACTTCTCAGTTTCACTGACGTTCGTTAAACACTCGTCAACGAAATGCAAACGAAAACGGATTCTTTTTGCGATGATAATCTTCAACTTCCAATTCGTCGATGACTTGAAAACAATCCACCACGGTTTTTCGACAGTAGCGATAAAACAACTCTTCAGACTTTCTTAACACGTTGGTTAAGTCGAGTGTGGTGGGCAAACTAAAAAACCGAGAAAAAACGGGTTAGTCTGTTATTTACTCTCATAAATTCAATATCAAACTAAAAAACCGGGAAAAAACGGGTTAGTCTGTTATTTACTCTCATAAATTCAATATCAAACTAAAAAACCGGGAAAAAACGGGTTAGTCTGTTATTTACTTTCATAAATTCAAAATCAAACTGAAAAACACAGCGAAGCTACGTTAGTACAGCGAAACACAGCTAAGTTACGTCAGTACAGCGAAACACAGCGAAGTTACGTTAGTACAGCGAAACACAGCGAAGTTACGTTAGTACAGCGAAACACAGCGAAGTTACGTTAGTACACTTACTTGGACAAAATTTGATAAACAGCAGTTAAGTCGACTGTATCCATGATCATGTGACGACATTCCATTAACATGGCCACACACACAAAGATATCGAAAGGATACTCGGGTGATAGATAAATTTCTTCAAGGTGTGACCCTGTATCTATACAAAACGATGAAATCAGTCGATTAAGAACTTCATATTAATATCCATAAGCAAAGATAACGAAAAGAAACTCACTGTCTTTCACAAACTCCTTCGCTCTTTCTTTAGACCGTTCCAATTCCGCTTCAACGGAAGATACTTCAAGATGGCGACTGCTTGTGATCTCAAATAACCTGATCGCTTCCGAATAATCAAATTCTCGTTTAAAATTTAACAACAGCCACCTAGAATAAAAATAAAAGATATATTTCATTAAGAAACGGACAACAAAAAGCACATCAGAGCTTTGTGCCCCGAGTATGATCCAAAACTTCTTCTTTGAACCTAAATCTAAAGAAGGGGGTAAACAGCGACATAAATACTGCAAAAAAAAAACTTTTTCTGAATATCATAAAACGAAATTAGTAGACCGTGACCGCAAATGTTTTTCAAATCAGCTAATGAAAAAACTCCTGAAGTTTTCCTGAGTTTTTCCTTTGAGAAATAAACCACAAAAACCCTTTGAAAAAGTTTTTTAAGTCTCTCTTAAACACTGAAGAGAAGCAAGCCCTCCTTGCTCAACGACATACAACTTTTTCTCTAGGACCTCCAAAAATCACTAAGACATTCATGTACACATCATTCACAGGTCAACATGAACACTAGATGCTGTATAAACTTCCACAAACCTGTGACAAAACATCAATCCCATGTCTGTATTTTGTAAATAATCATACAGCTCTCGATCCATTTTCATCAACAACTGTTCCACCAACGCTGAAAAGAAAAAATATATCGATAAATTAAATCGATAAATTAAGTCTTGCGCATACTTTGTCAGCGCCGAGATGGAAAGAGTAACTTTTTGTATCACTTTATATATAGTTAGAATTTTTTATTCTAAACCTTGTATACCCGCTTAAACAATTTTTAAGGGTTTATGAGAACTACAATCAACAGGGGTTTTTAGAAGTTCAATCTAGAACCTAAGAATAATGCGGCATTTATTTTCACGGTTAAAACTTTCGTATATTTCGCGGAATTTAATTTATGAATTTTTGAAAAAAAACGTATTTTCTTTCCACGTATAGGGAAACAAAAATAGGGGGAAGCTTCCAACTTCTTGATTTATTGCCAAAACATATTCACAGTCCAAAAGTGCGATATGCCAAACTCGCCATTTTAAAACATTCCACGACGTCAAATCTATCATTTTGCTTTTTTCATGTTATCGCAAATCGTCTTAAATTAATTTCCAGTGGGTTGAAACAGGTGTGAAAATCTAATTTAGCATTATTTCAAGAGCTTTAATAAACTTTACTAAAATACGAAATAATAGTATTTCAAAAGGTTTTTAGATTATGCATGGTGTAAGTCTCGGTTTCTTATAAACAAGTTTCTTAAAAAACTTGTTACGACCAAAAACACACCGTTACCACTGCGAAGTGCACCATTTTCAAGCAGAAGACAAATAATGTGTTGACATGTAATAAGGTTTTGAAAATTTCAAAATTTACCAAGACAAAGAAAAAAAAATCCATTTTCATTAAAATTGTATTCCTTAGCCTGCGACAAAAACAAGAAGCTATTCTCTTACCAACTTTTCGCAGCATGCCTTCCTCCATAAAATCATTTTTGAAATGCTCCATGTAATTCACAAACATCCAGAATGCTTCAGCTTCTGTATCCATGACGATAAGAAATCGACTCATGATATCATTCATCCCTTGCGCGTAACCAACCTCTGTAAAAAAATCCTTTCCCGTTAACCCTTTATCAGGAAATGTTGCCACGTAACCGTAGGGGTTAAAGGGGGGGGGGGTTGCAGGGGCCGTAAGAGGAGTGCATTGGTGTGCATAACAAATCCAAGAGGAACAAAGCAGCTCTCCAACGGTCGGCTATTCACTTGTCTTGATGAAAAATAAAAACGAATTCAATTTCAAAAAAAATTCTAAATGTATAGGGCTAACTTTTATAATTACATATTAGGTAGGTAGCCTTGTGGTAGAGCGTTCGCTTCCAGTGCGGGAGGTTTTAGGTTCAAACCCCAGCTGAGTTATGCCCGAGACTATAAAAGTGTGAATCTATCCTTTCTGCTTAGCGCTCAGCATGAGAAAAGGATTGATTTCTTAGGCGGTTGTCTAGTTGTACGATTGCTGTGCTCGACAACTTTCGTAGCTCAAATGGGAGCTTTAAATGCATTAGGATCCCCTTCGCAGGACTCTCGTTAAGAGCAGTACCAATAGGAACTGAAGAGTCTATCCTGGGTAAACAATTTCAAATAAATTAATAAACAAGCTAAATAAAGAAATAAAATTACCTGGGTGGAAAAATGCATATGTCAGCAGAGAATCTCGGAGTTTTATCAACCCCGGGTTGTCATCTCCGCTAAAATAAGTAATCAAAATCAAATTTGTTTCACATAAACTTTTTCAGCAATCAGAAAGTCCAAAGGTAACGACGTCGCCTAGCTTATATTTAGGGGCAAAAACTTCCTCCAGGCCAAATAATTTAGCGAATTGTAATTTTAGAAAGAATTGCGCGTAAAAAACGTTCGCAATTATAGATCAAAAATCAGATCATTCGAAAGGGAACGCTAACGGCAACAATTCTCTTTTTTCTTCTTCTTTTCTCTCAATATTTAGTAAGGAGACGTTTCCATCCATTACTGTTTCAAGGAATCGGGATATCCGAGAAATGTTCGAAAAGAATGAAAACAATGTTATTGTACTTGATGATTAAAGAAGAAATAAATCTTTAACTTTGAGATTTGCCCATTTTTTGATTTTTTTGTGGTAAAAAAAATTTCGCGTCTTGAAAAATATCCATGACTTCGCGTGAATAAACTTTCGCGAAAATGATCAAAAGAGTGAAAAACGCGAAAGTTTCTGCCCTTGTCATTTTGTTTACCCGCTTACCTGAACTGTGGCAATTCTCGATCAGTTCTCGGTACATCTTTATCAATAACTCTTATGCTTGCTGAAATCAACTTTTCGCTATAGTTTTGTCGTGCTGCGTATACCTGTAATAACAATAACAGAATACATATTACTCGCTTCTGCTGACACAGAATACATATTACTCGCCTCTGCTTACACATTACTCGCCTCTGCTGACACAGAATACATATAACTTGCCTCTGCTGAGACAGAATCACATATTACTCTCCTCTGCTGACACAGAATACATATTACTCTCCTCTGCTGACACAGAATCACATTACTCTCCTCTGCTGACACAGAATCACATTACTCGCCTCTGCTGACACAGAATACATATTACTCGCCTCTGCTGACACAGAATACATATTACTCGCCTCTGCTGATACAGAATACATATTACTCGCCTCTGCTGATACAGAATACATATTACTCGCCTCTGCTGACACAGAATACATATTACTTGCCTCTGCTGACACAGAACACATATTACTCTCCTCTGCTGACACAGAATCGCATTACTCTCCTCTGCTGACACAGAATCACATTACTCGCCTCTGCTGACACAGAATACATATTACTCGCTCCTGCTGACCCAGAATACATATTACTCGCCTCTGCTGACACAGAACACATATTACTCTCCTCAGCTGACACAGAACCACATTACTCTCCTCTGCTGACACAGAATCACATTACTCTCCTCTGCTGACACAGAATACATATTACTCGCTCCTGCTGACCCAGAATACATATTACTCGCCTCTGCTGATACAGAATACATATTACTCGCCTCTGCTGAGACAAAATACATATTACTCGCTTCTGCTGACACAGAATACATTTTACCAGCCTCTGCTGACACAATAATTATTACTCGCTTCTGCTGACACAGAATATTACTCGCCTCTGCTGACACAGAATACATATTACTCGCCTCTGCTGACACAGAATACATATTACTCGCCTCTGCTGACACAGAATCACATTACTCTCCTCTGCTGACACAGAATACATATTACTCGCTCCTGCTGATACAGAATACATATAACTTGCCTCTGCTGAGACAAAATACATATTACTCGCCTCTGCTGACACAGAATACATATTACCAGCCTCTGCTGACACAATACTTATTACTCGCTTCTGCTGACACAGAATATTACTCGCCTCTGCTTAGACAGAATACAAGGGTTTATTAAACTGCCTTATGCAATTCAAGCAAAACAAAATTTATGCGATTTCTTACTATCAATGTTATGACTTATAAACAATGAAGTCACAAAATTTTAAATCAGCTGAAAATTGATGCAGAAGAGAAGCAATTTTCTTTTTCACGATTCGTTATTTCCTAATAACAAGGTAAACAAAACAAAACAAAATCAAACAAAACAAAACAAAACAAAACAAACAAACAAGCAAACAAACAAACAAAAAAGACAAGAATAAGACACCTACATGGGCTTGAATTTCCATAAACTTAAGTTGTTCTTCTCCCAAAGAAGTCTCTAATACAATCTGAGGAGGTTCCTGCGAATTGAAGCTGCAGTAGGGACAGTCCTGAAATACAGTATCTTCTTTGTCATTCACAGGACCGTCATTACAATCAAACGTATGCGGAACAAATTTAAACTTTGGGGTGACATTCATAAATGAATCAATATCCTGACAACTAGCTGGCCTAATAGATGGGCTAGATTTAGTCTTATCAAGTTCCTTCTTTACATTGTCTGTCATTTGTTTTTGGACATTATTTTGTTTTGGTGTTGATCGACCACTATGTGCTTTAGCTTGCTTCTCTAAATATTTATTTGCACTTTCAACAATACCAAGTATTTCTTCATCGTACATCACACCTTTCGTTGCAGGAGATTTACCGTTAGAATTTTTTGTCATTGATATACTGCTTGGCGTGCTGTTTGTCCTTGATCTTCGACATCTTGTCTTCTCTGGAGAACTGGGCGTACTTGCTTGTATCATTTGTGCAATCCATGGCGGTAGATGTTCAACACTTTCTCCAGTTGGAGATTTTGAAGCAGGTATCCGTGCTTCTCCCACTGATAGTTTCTTTATCGGTGTCCATAAAGAGTCTGGACTGTCATCTCGCAAACTAGCCAAGGATTTAAACCCAATATCTATTGGTCTACTGGGTGTTATCAGTGATTTATTATTAGATTGCAAATGCAACCTTTCTACCTCAGTATTGTTTAGTTCATCATCACTATTACTTATGTGTATGTCATTTGAACATGTACTTAAAATTCTCACATTGTTCTCATTACCTGTCACATCTAATGTATTTTCAGTAGGGGATATAACTGATACATTTTTATCACTAGTAACAACTGCATTTTCAGTGATTGACATACCCAATGTATTTTCATCGCCACTCACATCCATAATTTTAATGGAAGCCCTATCCGATGTATTTTCTTCACTAACAATTTCTGTATATTTAGCAGAAACCGCATTCGATTCATTGTTTTTGTTACTCATATCTGGATTTTCAGTTGCGGTCACACCTAATACATTTTCATCACAAGCTACATCTACTGTATTTCCAATGCAGTCTGCACTGGTCGTATTTACCTCACTAGCAATATCTGGTTTATTCTCATTACCAATTGGAGCAAATGTGTTTTTACTATCAATTTCATCTAAGCTTTGCTCAGGTAACAAAAGTTGATTATCACTATCATCGTCAACTATGTTTATTTTATTTGAATTTGCATCAATATTTACTTGCATGTTGGTGTCTACTTTTGAGTTGCAATTTGAAAGATTTTCAGCTGTTTCAACTGGTTTTCGGTTTTCAGGAAATGGAGATGATAGGAAAATAGTTTGAGTATCCTTATTTAATTCGATTTCATCGACTTTAACTGAGATAGATTGATTCGAGTTTTCAGCAACTTCAGCAACTTCAACACTTTGTGAGCGATCGGTTTTTAAATTTGCAATGTCAAGAGATTGAAAGTTTTCTGATTGAGAGTATAATGATTCTTGGTTGTTTATGTATTCAGGGGGCAATGTGAACGGATTAGGAAATATAACTGGCTCTGTATTGGATTGAACACTTTCTATTGAACTAGGTTTATTTGATGTGGGATCAATTACACTGTCTTGTTGCTTATTAACTTTAGTGTTAAAGTTAGATCGAGGAACACTGTCACTATTTAAGATATCAAAGTCTACCATTGGACATGCTGTATTTGATGCTGATGATTCCTCCTTGCTTGGGCTGCACGTGTTTGGAACATCCAACATGGCATCTGCTAAAGCTGTCCTAATGTCATCCACCTCACTGCATTCAAACTTTACAGAGGTAGCACGTTCTTTCGTTTTATTGAAGGTTTTTTCGTCTTGAAAGTCCGAACAGTCAGTGACAAAGTTTACTGGAGGAGCATTTTCTTCATCAATATTTTCCGTAGTTTGGTCAACCTCTGTTTCATCATTTCCTTGGATGCCATGAATATCTGCCATTTCAACTTTAACAACAACATCGCTATTTTCACGTGGCCTTGATAAACAATGAATTTGAGAAACCTTTTCCTCATAACTTGATGGGCAAAATTCTTCGAGCTCCTGATTCAATATTTCCTCCTCCTCATGTTCTTGACACACTAATCCAAACGATTTTAACTCAATGTCTGAATTATCCTTTGTGTTATTAATATTTTCATCTATTGGGGTATCCTTTGGAGACATTAGTCGTAACTTCACTTCTTCAGTTTTAACATTGTCAATTACAAACAAACTCTCCTCAACAATATTAACAGAAAGAGAGGCTTGAGATTTTGTCAAGAGTTCAACATGTTCTTTAGCGTTTTCTGGGCATGCCGAATACCATTTGGGGCAGTATCGAACACCTTCGTATTCATTCACTAGGGTTTTTAGCAAGTTTTTCCACCGTATTTTCATTGCTTCATATCGTAACGTTTGCTCTACTTTTAATACTTCCCTTTCCCTAAAAATAAATCCTTGCAGAAATCAAACCTCCTACTACGTTTAAGCTCCATTTTTGCGTTTATGAAATAAGAATATCTTTCCACCTATACTTTCTTATGCAGAACATATTTCAAACATTTATAATGTAAACAATTTGCTGCCACTCACCTTGATGTTGTATTGAATGGGTAAAGTTCGAATAAGAACTGCCATACTTCTTTACGTATGCTGTCATCAACACCACCTACAGAAAGACAGACAGCATCATTATGCCATGTTTGTTAAACTTTGATCACTATAACCAAGTTGTTACATTATATTCCATTTTTTATTTTGGGTAAAAAACTTAATGCAATGCATACCTTTAAAAATAGCTCTTCTTAATTCATGTTCACGAATGAGTCTACCACTATCATCAAACAAATTGTCAAATTGTGTTTTAGTCATTGGATTAGCACGAGAACTTCGAAGTTCATCATTCTCCTTCATCGCAACTTCTTCATTATCAGTTAAATTATCATCTGCCATACTCAAGTCGTCATTTTCAAAACTAAACAGAAACTCAAACTTAAATTTCATTTTAAAGGTCTAGTTTTTTATGCATCTAAAAATTGGACACAAAATTGAAGGCTTTTAAAAACTAAAGAAAAAAAATGTTTCCTTTTTCTTGTAAGCACAAAAGTTTTAAGAATATTTAGGCTTATGATTACTATAGGCCTGTTTCCATTCAACCGTGTTCCCACTATAGTGTAAAAAACTCATGATTTTTTGTTAGTGTGCACACTGTCAAAATGTCAAGACACTAACAAAAAACTTTTTGCGCTAATAGCAGAAAATATAGGTTGAATGGAAATAAGTCTTTAGTATTTATTAAGTATATTGATATAAGTGAAATCTGCTCCAACTGGTTTATTTTATTTGTAAAACTAAGGTAAGAAAAACAGCACATAGTTTCCTCTTTAAAGTACTTTGAAGCGCTGGGTACATGGTGCTATTTTTTCAAGCAAATGTAGCACGATTTTATTACATAAAACAGCCTGTCTTCGCACTGCACATGCATCAATATGCATGCAACAATGTTTAAAATCTCTGTAAAGGTGGAGAACTTTATGGGTTCTTTGATATGCCTGTCAGAGCAGATCTCTAGATAAATATTCTATAGGACATAGCATAGCATATATAATGCCTTTTTGGACAAAAAATCGAAAAAAAAAGACGTCAATCCGCTCATTAATACATTGACTCAACAAAAGTGTGTAATTTTTTTCACAAGCTTAGGATTAGATAAAGATATTTATATTTGTGATACAAAATACGTAAAAAATTTACTCGTCCTTCCCTTTACTTTTATTGCTGTTGTCTAATTTTTTGTTTGTTTCTTTTATATTCTGCGCTTTTGGTTAATTAAAATGTTTAACAAGAAAAAATGCTGCAGCCTATGCATCACAGTGCAGCATTTTAAAAATTTTGCTGTATGGTGCATTAAAACCACTAAAAAAATTGTTCCATAAACGAAATTTATTTGATTTTATGCAACAACTGTTTTCGTCAATTTTGCTGCATTGCATGAAAAAAAAGAGAAAAATGTGTGCAAGCTAAAAAAACTTAAAATAACCATTCATTAATGTTGTAGGTGGTTTTTTGTGGCAGGGGTTTATTATAAAAAAATAGCATATAACAAGTATATTATTAGTCTTAAGGAAGAAAGTACCCACTGACTAATTGTGCAACCTTATTCCCAATCTTATCGTTAAACATGAGATTTTTGTTGGTTAACTCTTTCCATTAACCTAGTTTAGTTTAATAATGTGGACACATTTATTTATATTGTAAATTATCTTGGGATCAAGTAAATTAGAATTGGGTCGTTTTCTGTTGTTGTTTCAATATTTTTTTTCATATTGTTTCTGTAGTGAATTTTAGTCAAACTTTTTTTGAAACTCAACTTATATAAAGATTTTTTTAAATTAAACTTTTACTTATTCTTCAATGAAATCAAACCTTTCACTGTTTATTGGACATTTTCTCTTCCATATTTCATAAAGTATTTTAATAGCTACAAGCACAGGTTGGAATAAATAACTTTTAAGGATTTAAAAGATTCTGGTTCGACAAATTATTTAAAGCAGGACTATAAATAAGAAAATAACACCAGAGCAATAAATCGCTCCCCAAGGTTACAATAATTTAAACTGGGCGAGCAATCTGAATAAATAGAATAAGTTTATAAACACATATTTTATCACAAAGTTTATCTTTTTTTATATATTTTGGTTCTTTATACTGTAAATAATAGAAAGGGAACATTAATTTCCATGTGAGATGAATTAATATTGCTCAGCCAAAAAACTTTTTTTTGGAATTGGGGGAGCAATTAATGGCTCAGCTAGTTTCTCATTTCTCAGAATTGGGCGAGCCTTTGCGTGAGCAAGAGCAATTGCTCTCCCCTTATTGATAGGCCTGTTAAAGTTACACAGACAGGGAAATTTAAGAACAGCTATAACAGGAAAATCAAAAAATAACATGTAAGCAATTGATGTCAGTCATGAGTATTACCAAACAACATCATCACAAATATTTATAAACAAAAGACAATATAAAGATTGTTGCTAAAAATAACACAATGTTGTTTTTTTATAGAAAGAATGTGTGACGACAACAAACTTGCACATATAAATTCTTATTTATTAAAAAAACTGATGTAAAAACAGGGATCAAAAAAAAAAGACTACACAATAAAGGTGTGAACGAACCTGCTGTCAATATGGACTTCCCTTACAGTAACTCCTTGTCCCTCACATGTTGCATCACTTGCTATTCCACTAGACTCATATCCAATATTCTCTCCTTCAGCAGATGTATTTCCACAACTGGAATCAAGACGCAAACTAGACCCCATAGAGTCATGGTCAAACACATCATTATCATCATGTTTTCGTGACTTAACTGGAGAACCTGGGTTAGGATTAAATTGAAACTCTTCTTCTCCCTCCGACAAAAGCAGAACAAATGGGCTACTAGGTCTTGCATCTTCACTTTTCTTTTCCTGAGTTTTATTCACATTCTCTCCAAATTTTAAAAATAAGCTTGTTTAAAGATTGTGACAAAGCCATACTTCTTTTTAATGTAAAATGTCTGTCATAAAACACATAGTTGTCAAGAAGGATTTATTATCTCTGACATCAAATTATTTGAAATAATAAAATCTGATTTCTTATCATGCAATAACATCCTAAAGAGAATAACCAAATATAAAAATACAATGTTCCAACATTTTTTTATAATTTGTGAAAACAATATCACCAACACAAGATTCAGCTATACATTAAAATCTGCTGTGTAAACACTTTCATTTTGAAGCAGTGTTAAACTTCTTGAAGGTGAAAAAAATCATTGTAAAAAAACACATCAAATTTGTTACATAAACATAACTCTTTCTTTACATCAGAACAATCAGAAATTAAAAATGCTGACCTTTGACCCTTCTGTCTTTGTACACATGAAAAAGAAAAAACAAATTAAGCACATCATTAAGTCAGTAGAAGTCAAACCTAAACATGTCAATAACTCTTGAGTTCAAATGATAATTTTACGTTATATGTAAACAAACTGCTGTCATGTGCATTGTGGGGGCACATGTTATGTCATTCCGGTGTCATATAACAAAGCTAATGCATAAATAATATATAGACAGGCAGGTGCCATCCATATTATTATGCATGCTATATTAAGGAGGTACTGTAATTCTCTGAGAAAGAATTAAATTTTTATTTACATCAAAATTGGCGCAATAGGTAGTTGTTTGCTTACCTTTTATAGTTTCTATTTATTTTGTATATATATATACGTTTTATGTCAGATATATGTTTCTTTGTTGCGATGTCATTTCGTTTTACAGTGTTCTTTAATATTGTTGTGTGCACATTATTTGTATTGTCAGAGGGTTGCTTTTTTCAAATTAACTTGGTTATCAGACATCCCTGTAAAGGGAGATCTTGCTTTGCATAGAGAATCTTTAGAAGGGTTTAACTCTACCAACTTAAAATAAAGAGTCATTAGACTAGTCAAATCACTACAGCTTGCTGTTTTGTTATCTCATAAATCGAATTTTTGCATTCTGTTGAAGTTTCTGAAAGCTAATAAAAGTTTTTAAACATATTTTCAGCGTTTTTAACGTGGATCGCATAAAAAATTGCCAAAATTGCCAAAAAAAATCCGGTTTTTTTTCGATTTTACAAAGTTAAAATCCGACAAAACGGGAAAATCGGATTAATCACGTGTC
Source organism: Hydractinia echinata (assembly GCA_030067915.1). Taxonomy (NCBI): domain Eukaryota; kingdom Metazoa; phylum Cnidaria; class Hydrozoa; order Anthoathecata; family Hydractiniidae; genus Hydractinia; species Hydractinia echinata. The sequence continues at coordinate 1,161,353 of JASGCC010000082.1, forward strand.
CAAATTGTGCAAAATGATTCTTCCTTAGTAAAACCAAAGTGTGATTGCAATTTCAGTTATAAGGATAATCCTAACGGAGTTATTAATTTTTCCCCATTTTAAGGTTTCAAATAGAGATTTTATAGGGGTAGTTTTCGAGTAATGGCCAATATCAAAGCCTCTGAAAGGTATGGGACCTAAACATATTGGCATGCAGGTGTTAAAGATAATATTGAAACTCCGAGTAAGTTTCACAGCCATATAAAATATAGCAATAGAGGAGTTATTAAAAAAAAACCGTCGGGGGCGGAAATCTTGAATATCCGGTTGTTATATATCAAGTTTGCCGTAACTTTTTTAAAATATTTTAACCAGGTTGAATCAATGTTGATGGAGTTCTGCTCAAGAAATTCAGATGCAGGTTTAAGGTAAAACTGGAGTTACAAATCAATATATAAAGTGCATTTTAATTTCTACCGATCACATAACTTTTCGGCGAGTCCACCGGCAGTGGAAATGTTTTAGGCCATTATTCTTTTTTAGTTTTGGCAATAAAAAGCGTAGCTATACATTTTTACTTTTTTTAACTAAGCTTAAAGCTAGCTTGTTAGATAGCTAGCTAAGATTATTTGCATTCAGTCATCAGTAAGTAGTAGAAACATATAAGAGAGCTCTAGCTAAAGGTATAGCTAGGTAGCTAAGCTTAGCCGCTGATTATGATGGAACGTTGTAATAGAATAAGAGTTTTCAAAGCCATTGGGCATAAAGGAAACTGTAACAAAGAAGTGAGTTAGTGTTTTGTAAGTCCTTCCCAACTTTGAAAAAAATAGTCAGGTTAGAACGCCGATTGGCCAGAAGGACACAATTGGAATTGGTTCGTAAATGAGCTGAAGCTGCAAGAAATCGAAAAAAGGAAGCAATGTGATAAAACTATTGCAGAGAAATCAGACTAGGAAATGAGGTCATTTATAAACCAGCAGTGAGGAGAAGTTACGAATTTTTACTAAAACAAAAAGAAATTATGCCAAAAAACGTCGTGAGAATACTGCTTAAAATCTGCAACTATAAATGATAGCTCCAATTCTACGCGTTCTCGCAGACAAAAGGATGACTAAAATCTTTTGCAATTTATACACGGAAGAGAGGAAGGAGCAATTCGGTGCCTGGATGTATTATATTCATATTAGGTCAATCAGAACTTCTGGAAAAGCTGTTTGGATGCATAAAAAGAGGAAAAATTTTTGGAAACTTTTAAAGGGTAGTTTTTCTGGAACCAAGATTGCAACCTAAAAAGAGCAGTTTGCACAAAAATTGCCAATGCCATCTACTACATCGAGAAATACACACTTTTCTTGTGCAACATCCAAACGTCTGTTTATGATGAAGGTGAAATTGTTTAAGAGCAGAAGTTTTGATGGTTCCAATATTTTCTTTGAAACAATTCTCCATTTCACCGAGCTGTAGAATAAGTTTGGCGAAAAGCTTTACTTGGACAAGTCTCTTCAAATCCCAGGGTATTCAGGTGTTGTGAGAAGGATCACTGCGTTCAACAAAATATGATTGGCAGATTTGCATTCGCTGTGGTTCAAAGATACACAATCATTTGTTGTTGAGTTCAGTGATGATGGAGCCCTGAAACAAAAGAAAATTAATGAGTATTGCTCTTTAACATTTGGAATTTTGCAATCATGTAAGAAGCCGTGAGCTTTCACTACCTTTGCACATGATTATGCATCTGAAATCATATTTGTCAGAGTTATGGGAAACAACATGCTGATGAATAGGAACTTATCGGGAGTAACATCCTTCACCATCAACTCTCAAAAGTAACTTTTGAATGTACAAGCCATCTGCTCAAGGCGCTGGCAATGTTGGGCAAGGAACGAGTTAAGTTCATGCGCAACCATATCAGTCTCTATATGCAAATGTGCATAAACATGATTGTTAACAAGGTAGGAGGGAATAATTGGATTTGATAGTGACCACTGTGGAGACCCAACTGTCTACAACACAAAGAAGATGCTTGTTCAAAAAGTGGATAATTTCAAGCAAGCCTTCTGTCACCGAATGCAAAAATTACCATCACAGAAGCCAAATTTCATCGCCCAGAATGGTTTACGCCAGTTCGAGAGCCCACGATATGTGAAAATTTGCTGAAAGATGACCAGAACCTGAAAATTTGAAATCGGCAGTTTGGTACAATGTGGTTAACTTTAACTTTACCAAATGAGTCCATTCGGTGTGGTGAAGTGGGGAAAATTTTTTTAAACTGTCCTTGGAAAGTCCTTTGCGTGATGGAACTGTTCCAGGATGTGGTTAAAGTTTCTGCAAAACAGATTAGAGAGCAAGTAATGTTAGAGAGATCAGAAACGACGGAAGCGTACTTGATGTTCGTGTTAATCGATCCAAAGCATATTCTGCACAGTACAGCTATCGCTCGATTGATTGCACTAAAAAGTCAACATCAAATGAAAATGTATTTAGAATTAAAAAGCTTGCTTTGCAAAGATTTGCGAATTACTCCGTAGATAATTGTAAGGCACTAATCAACAATAAAATTCATATCGATGTAAAGTAGCGGACGAATGTTGCAGATGCTTGTAAACAATTTTTAAAACTTGTTTGCACTGGTTTTCTTCCTAGAAAAACGTCCAGAGCACTGTTTGGACCGTTTGGATATGCCGTCGCTATTATGGACAAAATTTATTTGATTTCATATGGTATTGGTCCTAAAAGGCAAACCTAGTCTCCATATAGCCAGAGAAAGCCAATATGGATATATGATGTTATTTATTGTCATTGCACACACACCACACACAACACCCCCCCCCCTGTTTAACACTTTGATTTTTTTGACTTTGTTAATTAAACAAAGATTATTCAATGTGCTCAAAGTGGTCTATGTTGAATTGGCAGATGTTATTGCAATATTAAACCAGTTGCCATGTAAGAGTTGTGGAAATGAACATTTCCCTATGAATCCTTATGCGGAGCTGTCATGTGAAATCAAATCAACAAAAAGTTTCTAATGCAATATTATATCCATATCAATTAACGCATGTCTGAGTCAAAGTCTTCTAAAAAAGTCGCAATCGTTCTGTTGCTGGGAACAAGGAAGTATTAGTTGTAGATTAGAGAACTTTTTTCAAAGTGAATAATGACAGTTCATTTTGGCAGAGTTTTATTTACTTTTTTAAAGTATTGTTATATAAGCAGCAGAAAAAATCACTAATTCACTGTATACATTCAAAACACATTGCCATAAATAAATTCAATTGATACATAATATTTATAAATATGCTGAAATATGGTCTTTCTAAAGTATTATTAGGTGATTTTGCCAAGATTATCGTAGAAAATATAGCAGAACAAGTTCTCAGCATTTTCCCTGTTATTGGAACCAACCTGCACAACTTAAAAATTAAATGTTTTGTATTGATGCCTGTTGGTCTAGATGGCTATGACGACTCATGAAAACATGAGAAGATTAGATTCGAATCCTGGACAGGGTAAACTAAATAAACAACATATTCAAAGTACATCATTGGATACAACTAGGGTAGGTAATAGAATAATAGTTACCCCTCAAATTACTGGCACAACTCACTTTCTAGAACCATTTTTATAATCTAGGTGACTGGGGGTCAGCTTCGTCAAATTTAGATTTTTGGTAGCCTATGATTTATGTATATAGAGTGACAGGTGTTATGACCCGTGCAATCTGCAAAGAACACCTTGGTAAAGTGATCGCTGCTGTTTTGACTAGAGCCTACACTCTCGTAATATAGATATTGTACTGATTCAATAACAGAAATTAACATTTGGTGATGTAATTTGGCTTTTAATGAAATAATTGCACAAATCTTCTTCAATTTTTTCCTTTCCGCTAAAGCTATAGGATGTATACACAACGCATTTCTCCTTAATTAATAAAAATAAAAACAAACTGACGAATCTGAAAGTATACTAGTGCTGTTTAAACTTTTACACTATTTTTTAATATATAAATAAAGGGAGCAAAACTCTAAACTTTAAATTTAAAGAATTAACTGGTCGAGTTTTATCATTGTCGTGCCTTTGTAACTTTCATTCTTTCTTTTTATTGTTAGAAGTAGGAAAAGGGTTTAGTCCTACTCAGCTTAAGGTAGCTAATCAACTAATCAGTAACATAACAGAATACAATCAAGTAATCATAACTTAACTATCTGCATGTTTGTTCATCAACGTTTGCAGCATTGGTGTCATTGAACGACGTCAGCAGTGTTATCGCTGAATATAAAAAAACTTTCAGGTGGTTATGAACATATCCATGCAAAGGGTGTATGGGAACTCAGCGAATCACCCCTAAGCCATACAATCAATATGTCTGCCTCCCTCAACCTTTTTGAATTTGCGCTTTGACAAATAATTTGTTCATCAAAACGTGATGGATTAAAAGATTTTTCGGACTGTTTCAGCAATCTCTATTTTTAATATTATTTTCCTCCACCTTGCTTCCTTTTGTTCTTCGGAGCTATGTATTCTGTCTTTGCGCCATATGATTCTTACATAGACAAACTAGGTATCCGCATATTTGCCAGGGAATGAACATATTTGACAGGTACTGGCAAATTCAGTCATTTTCCTTTCTGCTCCATTTTGCTATCATACAATTCCCACCTCATGCAAATAACTGTCAACATTTGGCCCGTGTTTCCAACCAACTTCTCACACTTGTCATCCATTGAGGCTACCCATGTTATAGTCCTTCTCATCTTCGAAATATCTTCAAACCCACTTGACGGCTCAAAGGTGCCCTAACTAACTTTTAGTTCACACCAAAATTTCTCGTCTCCTTTTGTAGCCATCACGAAAAGTAAAAACATGAGCAATAGCATATGGGCCGTTCTTTCTCTCAAGAAACTTGAAACCGATTTTTTTTTTCACTAGACGGACGCGCAATAGAAAATCTAGAAAACGGCAACCGTAATCTCAGATTATTCATATGTTGCGGGCGACTAGCTGGGAATTTTTATTATGAACTACCGACCTAGTTTGAACGCATAACACTGTAAAATAAAAATCTTAAAACTGAGGTAAAATAATAAACTCAAGTAAATCATTTCATGCTTTAAGTAAAGTTTTCTATTTCCGAAAAAGTAAGTTTTATTTTTCTTAATAAGTAAATTTTATTCGAAAGAAATAAGAATCAATTTACTAAATTAAGTAAAGAAAATATTTCTTCTTCGCGGCGGTTTTTCTGTATTTTAAGTAAATATTTTTCTTATTTTAAGTAAATATTGGTCCATAAAGGAAGTAATGTTATTGTCTTGGAATGCGAATAAACTTTTCTTAAATCGTTACGTGGAGTGGAAATGGGATGGAGCAAGAAAAATAAATATTTAGGTGTAAAATTATTTATTCAGGTGTAAACCGTATGTTAAAAACTCGGGGGCAATGCTTGAAATAAAAAAGTCATGCGTGACAATACGGCGTGATTTTCTTCCAATGCGGCAATATACATCTCTACTTCAGATTGGAACACTGTTGTCCTGAAAACTCTACGACATGATGGATAATGGAACCAATAGAATCTTTGGGTATTCAACATCAAGAACGTAAGGAACATGCTTAGAAAAAGCCAAGAAAAGAAAATATCAGATCAAGGGATGACATAACAGTCCGTGACCCGACAAAAATGAAGCTTCTTTAGCAATTTCTTTTTCGATAAAATATCGACGGCATGCCACAGGAATCTTTTGTTTAATTTTCCTGGAATTGTCGTTAATTCTAAATCAGAAAGAAGCTTATGATATTTAACAAACATTAGCCTTGCTAGAAAAATGTCATAACTTAAGAAAATGTTGCCTTATCAACTTATTACACATAACAAAGAATATCGACAAGTGACGAGATTTTATCTGACTGACGAAAGTTTTGATCTGACATTTTGGTTGTCCGATAATATACTCTTGATAATTGAATATAGGCACAAGAAAGTACAAATGTAATGAAATAGCAGAAAAATAAGTTTAATGTCTCTCTCTTTAACGTCTCACAAAATGATAAAAATATATCGCATATATATTGCTATTCTGAATACTGCTATTACTATCTCGCCTGCGAGGAGTATTCAAATACAGCTGTCCGTCCCAAAAATGGAAATTTTTGGCTCTCTGAGCACGCGACAGACGGGAGTAGTGTGTTCGAAAATTTTCATCTTGGTACTATATTTTAACTTTTTTTCCCTTTTTTTACTATCTGGCCTGCGAGGAATAGGTTTCCAACTCGTAACTAAATAAATGTCCCAATGTCAATTGCAACGTCACAGATTTAAACTTCGTACCTAAAACTCTCTAAAGTTATTGGAAGTCTATCTAAAATGACGGTTCAAGGCCAAAATTGGTATTTGTTTTCGACAAAATTTGGCACAGTTAACAAAAAAAAGTGTATGCTGAACATGAATAAGTGACATTAAAATTTTGATTTTTGTCACTAAATGGTCTTTTAGGCCAAAATTTGGTCCAAAAATTAAACTACTGTTATTTTAGAAACAAAATTTGGCAGCAGTATACAAAAAAAGTATGCTGAACATGATGGTTGACATCAAAAAATTTTGATTTTTTGTCACGCTAAATGCCGTTTAAGACCAAATAAACGTTCATCGGCGCGACTTTTACCATGGAGTGATAGCTGTATTTTTGTTAGCAGAAATTGTCGAATTGGGTCGCATTGTG